>JANPWX010000184.1:2495364-2858839 GCA_024734555.1 Trochalopteron elliotii
GGAGGGGTCCGTGCGCCGCCGACTGCGGGGCTACCGCGGCGTGCGGAGGAGGCTGCGCGGTGCGATGTCCCTCCGGAGGGGGGTGATGGCTCCGCTGCAGCCATCCTGGGGCTGTGGTAGGGGGGCAGCAGCGTGCGTCCCTTCCCCCCCCCCCCCCGGCCCTAGCGAGGCTACGGCACCTTCAGATTGAACCCAAAATTAAGGGAGGGGAGCGACAGCCCCGGTGTGCGGGGCTCACGCACCCTGCTTCCTCCCCGCCATAGCCCCGCTGGGAGCCCACGCGCGATGCCGCAGTCCCCCACCCCATGGTGCGGACACGGAGCATCCCGCACACAGAGCCCATCCCGCCGCGCTCCGTGGGTGGGATGCAGCGTGGCACTGTCAGGGCTCCACGGGGCCTCTCCACCCCCGTCCGGGGCCGGACGCAGCGATCGGTGTCACAAGGGGCCCAAGGGGGGAAGCGCCGTGCTCCAGGCTGTCCGGTCTCTCCATCCCTAAGGATGTTTCTCTCTTCGTCAAACGGATGGGGCTGCTCTGCATCGGTAGCTGCTGCAGGGATGGATGGCCTCTCCTGGGTCGTGTTTGGAGCAGGCTGCCGAGGGAAGTGGTGGAATCACCATCCCTGGAAGTGTTCAGAAAACATGTGGCTGTGGCACTTGGTGACATGGTTCAGTGGTGAACATGGTGGTGCATTGGTGGTTGCGCTTGGTGATCTTGGAGGTCTTTTCCAACCTGGATGATTCAGTGATTCTGTATTTGAACATGTCTCATTAGGCTAACAAGCCATTCCTGCCATTGCCATGCTGTGGGGGCTTAGGAATGCCAGTAGTTCCCACTCCCTGGGCAGGCAGGTCACATAGCAGGAGGACACCCCATGCCATGCCTTTCTCTGCCGTAGGTAAAGTGGATTTTTGCATGCGACTGGAATTACTAATCCAAGCAATTAGCTGGAATCTGTCAAGTTTGTGCTGCTGCCAGTCTCTCCAGTTCATTTGGTTACAGCTTCACCTTTCTGCTCAAAGGAACTGAAATGTAAACGGGGCAACCGAGTGTCTGGAGCTGGTGGGTTGGGTTTATGTGCATCCTTCTGGCCAAAGGAGGATCAGCAAGGAAACCGAGCCTTAATGAAGTCGTGTATTTATTGGCAGCAGTGGAAAAAGACTAATATGGATAAATGGGACTAGTGGCCTGTTTGTGTACAAAATGTACATGAATCTCCCTACCAGGTTGTGAGCTGGATTTAAATTTCACTTTTAAAAGGATCACTGATTTTTTAATGACATTGTTGCTAATAGTGTATGTTAAAAGTACTGCAGGTGGATTTAAAGCTGAGCGCTTTGTGGGCTCACCACGCCTCACACCTCACCTTGTGGGCTTCAGAGTTAACCACCCAGATGCTGGCTAGCAGGGGCTGGATGCAGCACAGTCCCTGACACAGCCACTTTCTGGGGATCTCAGAGGCCACCAAATTTGACAGCTGGGCAAGTGAAGAGACTTTTAACCTTTCGTAAGTGCTCCAACCTGAATTTTTTTCCTTTTGGGAATGTTAAAACTTTAACTTTGGTTAACTTGTGTCAAAGATGTGTGCCATGAGCCATCACCCTGTTGGCTCTGCTTAGGGAGAGAGCTGCTTGCAGAAGCAAAAAGCTTTTGTTAAAGCTATTTTTTTTTTTATGTGTGCCTTGATGGCTCAAAAATCACTCTACTTCCAGTCAAGGCAATCCTGGGTGAGAAGCATCCGCTGGGTTAGTCTGTTAAGTGCATTTCTTTGATTTGACAGCAGAAGTGCCCAGGGAAACATCAAAAACCCCAACATTAAGGCATGTTTCCAGCTTCATCATCCCCTGCAAGCCATGGAAATCAGTGACTTGAAATCCAGCAGCACTTGATGTTAAAATAACAAACAGTAAACATCGTCTCCTATCAATAACTTTAATTATGGTTTGGGTTTTCTCTTAAATAGACACACATTCTCATAGGGAATCAAAGTTTAGCATCCAGACTAAGTGGAGTGGTAGCGTCTTTGGACAGGGTGTAACACGCTTTTATAGCATAAATTAAAATAAAAAAGGGGTTTAGCAGCGTAACATGCTGTTGTGTAAGAAAACTGCCAACTTTTGGGCTGAGACTGCATGGTTTCTGGGCATCGTGTGCTGCGGCGTGTTGGCGGGTGGTGTTCCCGGGCGGCTTTGGACGGGGAGAGCGAGTTTTACCACTCTGCAGCTGAACCCTGACGGGATTTTTCAACCACAAAACGAAGTGCAGAGGAGGCTTTGTGTGTGCCACAGATAGCCAAACTGAAAGCAAAAATAAACACCCGCGAAAGCTGGGTTTTTTTGGTCATTGACAGAAAAGGAAAGTGCCGGTCTAGGGGCGGGTGTGAAGTCCCGTGTTCGTTACGCTCCTAATCTGGAAAATACAGACTGTGGCACATGGCAGCAGTGTGCATGCCTAATTTTACATCTTGTCCTTTTCCTTTTCTGATTTAACCCAAAATTAAGGAGGGGAAACAGCACCCATTAGCCCTAAATGTTCATTTTTGCCAAGTTACGCCACTTTGCGAACACGAGACATGACCGGATTCCTGTGGCAAGCAGCCCTTAAAATTTCAACAGCTCTACCTATAAATATAGCCACCGTGAAAGGCAATCCGGCTTTAAAAGAAAAAAAAAAAGCAACCATGCTCTTTTTTTAGTCCCACTGTATCTGCCTGACTTTAGTGCCATGCGATGCATCTCCAGCCGGGTGGTGAAGCAGAGGCGGTGTGGAACATTAAGTCTCCTGATTCCTCTTGCTAATTTATGTGAAGAATGGGTGCAAGCAGAGAAAAAAAAAATCCGTTTTAGTTGTCCTAAAGATTTTTGAGGTGGGGATGGATCTCTGCAGCCACATCACAGCCTTTTGCAGAGGGACCTTTGGTGATTGCTTGGTCCTGGTGAGTTCCTAGGAGCTGGTGCACTGCAGGGCAGTGCAGGACGGAGCCTGAAGCATCCCTTGGCTCTAAAGCAATGTCCCAGATGAAAATTAAAGGGAAGAAAAAGAAAGAAAGAAGCTGGCTGCCACCTCACCCCAGAGGTGTCTGGGCTCACCCACTGCTCTCTGACGCAACCATAGCAGCTCAGGGAGCTCAGGGGCTGGTTCTGGACATGCCCAGGGTTGCCCAGGGATAGGCTGGCCTCGGGAGTGGGTACAGCATGTTCTGGGCACTCCTCCAGGCCAATGGGACCCCCCACCAGCCCCAGATGATGTAGTGGGGTGATGGCCACTGGCACATCCTGGTGGAGAAGACAGCACTGCCTGCAGGGCTTGGATTTAGGTGCAGAAGCTCCAAGGGAGGGTGGTTTCGCAGCTTAGTGATGCTTTTCAGCATGCCCTGCGCTTGCAAGGCAGAAATCCACCTTTGTGGCCAGAGCAGCTGGGTCACCTTGCAGCGCCAAAACCTGCTGGGTATGGCTGGGATGGGGCACTGGCTGGGAAGCGTGTGGGAGTGGGGCGGGAGAGCTCGGCGCAGGGAATTGCTGCGTGTGCACTTGGGTGAAGTGCTGAGCTTGGGCTGCGCGGGAGCTGCAGACAGAACCCACACGTGACCGTCTGAATTTCAGATGATTGCTGGACCACTTTGCCAACAGCCTCTCGCAGCTCATCAGCTGCAATATCGCTTCTTTTTCCCCCCTCTTTTTTTTTTTTTTTAATTTCCTTTCCCTTTCCCCACCCTGCCTGATTTCTAAGCCGAAGCAGGAGGGATGAATACGACACCGAGGGTGGCTGCAGCTGCACGGGGTTTGTATCCAAATGGTTTCCTGGAAGGCAAGTTTTTTTGTTGTTTTTCAATCTTAAAAATATTTTTACAGCAAGTGTCTCGTATCGGGGCTGTTTGGATGTCAGGTTTAGTTTCCCATGACATGGAGTGATTAGGGGAAGGAGGGGCTGGGTGCTGCTTGATGTGCAGATCTCTCTGCAGCAGTATCGTTGCCTATTGATGGTAAATGTGTTCCCTCTCATCTCTTCGATAGTTCTTGGAGATTTCCTCTTTTACGTCACTGCAGTTAATAAGATGTTTAACTTGGGAGCTGGGGGCGATGTGCTGTGTTATCGTGTTGCAAGGAATGGGGGGGATGATGAGTTCCCGCACAGACTTGTGCTGGGAAGATCGTATCGATGCTGGGGAGAACAGCTGGGTTTGGAGTCAAACCATTGCCTTTCACCCTTAATGAACCTGACCTGGCTGCATCTCATTTTTTTTTATTGTGACAATGATTATTTTCCTTTTAGTACTGAGAGAAGCAACTCAGTCCTCTCTATCTGCTGTATTGCTGGAGTCAAGGGTGCAGCTTGATTTTTGTTAGCAGCTTGTGTCTGCCTGACTGGACTTAAGCTCTTTTTTTTCCTGTTTTCTGGGAACCGCTGAAGCATTTCAGGAGAGCACCTGGTGGCTTCTTGTGGCGATATTGCAGGTGCAGTAACTGCAGAGCTGGAGCCCTCTCCAGGAAAGTCCTTGACTGTGTGTTTTGTGTGTCACTGGTTGATTATAGAGTTAAGAAAGTGTTGCTGTTGTACATGCCTTGACCAGGAATAGCCTCCCTCCTGCCACAGTTTGCAAGGCCAGCTCGTGGAGGGCAGGCGAGTTGGTCAATAAATGCTCTGAGTGGCACCCTAGGGAGCTCTGAACCAAAATGGGAACACTTGTGTCCTTCAGTTCCTCCTTCCTTGCCAAGTTGTTTTCTTCCCCCAGCTCCTTCTCCGACTTGCCACTCAAACCCTCTTCGTTCTGCTGTGTTTTTCCACAAATGTTTTTCAAGCATGACAGCAGGGAGAAGAAAGCCATGAGTGCTGCAGGGGGCTGATGCCTATCAGGCCAACCCTTGCCTGTGGCTTTGGGGCCCCCTTCACTTCGGTGGCTTGGTGGCTGCAGGTGGGTTCACATCTGGCAGCTGTTGGGGTTGGAGTTGCTTCTGTCTGCCACCAGACCCAACCCAGCCACCTGTACCTATTCCAAGGCTCCTAGCTCATCCCCAGGGCTTGAGTCAGGTGGGGTGGCCATGGTGTCCCTGTGTAGGTGTGGAGGGGAGAAGGGCTCCGTAACCCTGTCAGGGAAATGGGGACATGGAGGATTTGCAGGAGGAAGCACATTTGCTGGTGGTGGCATTTTCCAACCTTCCATCAGGACCTGTCGCTCGCAGTCCTGACAACATTCAGCTGCTGACTTGCTGTCACTGATCTTGCTCAATAACCCTTTTCTTTTTCTAAGACTAAAGTGCTGCTTAAAAAACAACATGCCACCAACACGTTGGGATGTTGATTTGGTTTTTGGGAGGCTCACAGCCTCCCAGTTCTGCTTTTGCTCTGGGGAGGAAGCAACATGATTGGGTGCAATTTTCAGCCCTCATGGGAGCAGGGTCTTAAAAGATAACCCTACCACATCCCAGCTCACACCCTCACTGCTGAATGTGGGAGTTAATTTTTCTCTCTCCTGCCATGCACAGCAGCCCCTCTCTGTGCTTTTGCTGCGAGCTGGGATGAGGGGAATTTTGGGTGCAACTCCAGGCAGTGCTGGCTTGGCACATGTCCCCAGGCGTCCCAGCTGGGTGGCTGCCCAGGGCCCCCTTCATGCAAACGGGGTCAGCAGCTGGGAAATAGCAGAGCAAAGTGCCTCCCTGGTAATTCCCAGCTGCCGTTAAAGCGGCTTTAAAATAAATTCCCTCAAAGAGCAATTCCAAGTATTTGAGGGTTTGAACTTTTCCGGAGAAGGGTTTGGGAGCTGCCAGCTACCGCACTGCACCCTGGCACGCCGGGGAAAGGCGCCAGGGCAATTGCCCTGATTATCCCAACATCTAAAAATCACTTTTTTTGATGTCTATATGATGTTTATGTATTAGCAGCATGTGCAACGTAACTGTTGGAAATGGGGCACTGCTGGAAGCAAAGTTGGGAAATTGGGAAAATGGGTGGCTGGGCAATGTCCTGGGCTGGAGGCAATGCCCAAGGCTCAGTGACCCTCACCGTGCCATCCTTCCTGGCCACCAGTGCTTACCCAGGGGTGCAGCACAGCAGCTGGGTGCCCCTCGCTGCACATTCCACGGCTGGCTCTGCTTGGTAACATGGGCACAACAGAAAACAAACTTAGCAGCAAGCTTTGCTCTCCCAGAGCCCTGAAGCTTGCTTAAAAAAAAAAAAAAAGAAATACTTTGGAGCAATGTGGTCTTTCTTTTTCTCATGCTCATGAAAATTCTCATACCAAACCAGTAACCTCCACTGCCCCCGGTTCATTAATTTTTAAGGTGGCGTTAGGGGGCATTTAAGGGAAGGCTTGTCCCAGCCTCTGTGTCCCCTCCTCTCCTACGTCCCGTCATGGCAAATTACAGCTTCATCCGTGCTTGTGTGACAGGCACTAAAAGGGGGAGGTTTGGTCAACAAACTGGGAAGTTGGTCTGATCCCTGAAAGGCTCTGGATGTCCCTGTGCTGGTGCTCCCCAGGGTGATGCGTTGCTGCATCCTGGCTGGTGCAATTTTTTGGTCACGGGAATGTCCTCATGGGGCTGAGTACCCTGAGCTGGGGACAGCAAAGCTTTTCCCTGCACAGTGCTGGGCTCTTGCCCAAGTCCCCTCTCCAGGGCCCTGGCACCAGTGCAAGTGCAGCCAGGCTGAAGGCTGATGATTAAACCCACGATCCAGGTCACTCCTGCCCCCTCTCAGTGCCCCAAAAAATAAGGATGCTGATAGCAAGACTGTATTCAGTTGGGGATATTGCACCTCTCTGAGCATTTCAGTGGGTTTGGGGATGAACTGAGCTAATTTGGGGTAAAACCACCCTAAAATAAACATTGCAGCAGGGGGGTTTTCCCACACACCCTTCATTGCCATGGCTAAGCTGGTCCCAGCTCAAACTGATTTCATTCATGGGCTGACCTTTACTCTGGCAGCTTCTTACTGAACTTTCTGTCATATATATAATTTTTTTTTTTTTTCTGTGTGGACGTGACAGACCTGTCTCCTGAGGTGGCAGAAAACACATCTTGCCTCTTGAGGACAGGTAGGGAAACCTACACATGGCAGAGGGAGGTTTGCTGTGGATGGGACAACACTGGGTACAGTCCCAACCCAAAGTCACATCCACTGGACCACACACTTAGCTTAGCTCTTTTTTGTTTTTTTTCCCTCCCAAACTAATCCCTCCAGCCCCTTAGGCTTTTTGTTGTTGTTGTTGTTGTTGCTCCTCTCTGAATTCCTTCTAATTTGCAGGCTCACTGCCAGCATCCAACGCACTATAAAAAGGGGACTTGTTCTTCAAGCTTCCCTCCGGTACAGAGCATTTGCACAAATAGCAACACGCTTGACAAGTAGGTCTGATTCCCCCTGCTATTACTGAAATTCTCGTAGGGTGCTCAGGGAGTAGAGCTGCTGTCTCAAGACAAGCCAAGCCGAATTTCACACAGGGCCCTGAGCCCAATTCCCAGCCAGTATTTAAGCTCCTGTCAGCTGGAAAAATGGAGCTGTGCATTTTTATTTTCCTCCCCCTGTAGCTTCCCTCTCTCCCTGGGAGCAAGCGGATGCAGTTGCATCCCTCTGTATCCCACCAGCACAGGTGGGATGTGGGCTGTGGCTGCAGACCCATGTCCTGCTGAAGGCAGCCCCAGGGCCACCACCAGTTTTTGGCTGGTCCCCCCCCTCCTCCCTGCCACTACAAGCAGCCGTGACACAAACCCCCTGCCAGCTTCCTTCTTAAAACTAATGAGCTGTTTGACCCTGGCAAATCCTCTGGGAAAGCTGTTGCCAGAGCCTTGCTGCTCGCATGGATACAAACTGCTCTCGTTTCCAGCTTAAATTTATTTGTGGATGACTCGTACCCATTTGGCCTTGCTCTTCTTGTACCAGCACTGGCTTTTAGCTTGGATGGCTCCTTTCCCCACTCTGGTATTTATCCTCTGGCAGGCTCTACCAAGTGCTGTGGGTCTGCCAACCTAAATAACCCAGAGCTTCTGGTGGAGCATGGCTGGATGGGGTCTAAGGGCAATCTACGCTTCCTCATTCCTGCAGTGGAGACAGCCCCAGCGACTTGATTTGCAGCTCACCCATTCAAAAGGAAAATCCACCATGCAGCCTCTCAGCATCCTCACTGGGGATGGTCCCAGCCTGCAGAAGGACAACCCCAACCATCCTCACCACTGACAAAGGCTCTCCAATATGAAACCATTATCTAATTTCATTAGCACACTTATCTTTTGCAATGCAAACACCATTTTGGCAGAAGATAAGATTTTTTTTTCCTGGTGCAGCTTTCAGTAGCACCTTTCCCACTCCTTTCTGGTAGTGCCAGGGCTTGTGTGCTTGCCCATGCTAATCTCAGCCCTGGTGTTGTGGAGCAGACATTTCCCATGCACAGCTGTGCCAGGCACTTGGCTCAAAGGCTGAAGTGGATTTAGAATGTGAAAGTTCATGAGGTCAAAATAGATGTGTGTCTCCTTACCACTGGTCCCCTTTTGAAGGTGTTGGACTATCCAGGATGGTATGGGAAGAGCTGCAAGGTGTTTGCTTTCCTTCCAGGATGATAATTTTTCACCATATTTTTCACTGCTGCACCTTTGCCCTGGGTTTTTTTTTTGCCTTTTATGTGCTTTCTTTGGGGGCTCTGTGCTTATTCCTGGTGATGCTGAAATGCTGGCTTATCCATCCCAATTTAGACCCCTGCCTTCTCCTTGGCAGTCAGAACTTGACTGGTACCTTTGATGGAAGGAATGATGTTCCAGGTGCCATCACTCACCAGCTCCTTATTTCCTCCAAGTTTTCCTTTAGTTAAGAACCTTTTTTTTTCTTTTTTCGTTCTGCCTAATCCAAACTGCACCAGCGTGTGTCCATTTGAGGCAGGATTTTATATTCCCCTGCAGTGTCCTTCCTTCATTCTGTGCCCTCGTTAAACCACGTGTAAATTGGCATCATCGAGGAGGAGCTGGCCTCTGCAGTTATTAGCAGGATTATTCTCATCTCCCAGTTTCCAGTGAAGCTGCTGGGCTGGTATAACACAATTCCCACTAAAGCTCATCTGCACTGTCAGGGAGAGTGATGCTGATGGGACACTGAGCATCAGCAGCAGACACCAGGAGGAAACCAGCAGACCCCTTCGCATCTTTCCACGTTAAGTGATTTTTGACCCCCAGCTCCTCTCCTCCAGGCCATGGTTGTTTAGCACATCACATTGGGCATTAACTTCCCCTCCTGAATCTTTTCTGAGCAGCCCGTGGGCTCCTTCACAGCTGCAGCTCCAGCATGGGAGTGCATCACATCCTGCTCTCATCACTGGGTTTGCTTTGAGCATCTCATTTTCTCGCTGCCTAAATCAGCATCCACAGCCTCCAGTACTCAGAGTGGGTACAGCTGGGCATTTCCTGACTGCAGTCAATCTTTCTTGTTCCTCTCTCCCTATTTATTTGATTTCTCACTGTATTTAAAGGAGAGGTCAGTGTGCATTTTGCAACCTTCTCCTCCAGTTATTAATTCCTTAGAAATGAAGGGGAAGGAACCACAAACAATAAAGAGCCTGTTTATTTGTCAAAGCTAGAAATGCAGTGAGTGAAGAGAACAAGAGAAGGTCCTCAGCCCTCATTTAAGTTTAGGCTTGTGTAGGTCAGCGCTGGGGGGGCTGTGGATTTCCTGCTGCTGCAGTTATAGATGGAGCCTGTCATCACTGCCATGACTGCAAATAGCATCTTAGTTTTGCCTTCTGCACCTCGTTTTTGTACCCCTCAGCCTGACTTTCCTGCACCATGCCCATCTCAGTGACACAATGAACACCCCATGCAGTGGGATTGGATTGTGTATGGCTAATGGCAAGTGAGTGGCCATAAACCAGTCCTAAGGGTGCACATGCTGCCAAGGAGGCTGGGATAGGCCATCAGCTGCCGGGAAGAGGGGATGAGGAGCAGCAGGGTGGCTCAGATGCCAAAGCCAGAGATGCTCAGAAGCCCAGAAGGGACAAAAATAGGTGTCTGGGTCATTCAGGAGGGTTTGAGGACCGCTTAAGATCTTTTCCCTCGGAAGCAGCAATTACCAGATGAAAGGGAATGTCTTCAAGCAGGCATTTTGGAGCATCTGGTTTGTATTTGGCATGTTCACTGGGGGAAGCCGGGAAGGCTGCTGGGTGGGTTGGTGGCTGGGCGAGGCACAGGGTGTCCTTCAGGGGATGAGTCTGGTTGCTTACGAAATGCATTTTGACACCAGGAGCATTCCCACATCTCTCCTTCTTTTTGGACTGTGTGGTCAATAACTTCCCAAAGCATTAATGGACATGAGGTGGATTTCTGCTCGGGAGAGGTTAAGGTCTCCACATGAAGTAGTGAATAGGGGGATGCACACATGGTTTTCTTTTTAGGTTTTGCCCTTCCAAAGCCACAGAGGAGGCTTTGGCATGTAATTACAGCCAGCTTTAATTCAGCCAGACCAACTGCCTTTCTGGCAAACCCAAATACAATAGGAGCCAAAGGTTATTGCATGCCCTAAATAAAACCACTACAGCCCTGGGGCCTCGCCCAAGCCCAGACCGCAAAGCATCCAGGACCGGCTCCATTCAGTTTTTCTGAGTCTGGAAGATTTGGTTTGATGGCAATGACCCATAACTTTTTTTTTTCTTTTTTTTTTTTTTTTTTCCCCTGCAAAGCCACCTGCAGACTTGCAACCACTTGTGGCACCTGCCAGGAGCAGCACATCTGGCCAGCGTTAGCAAGCCTGCCAGGGATGCACTTGGTTTAGTCTTTTCTTGCTAATATCATTAGTGGCTTTAATTGAAAGCAGAGATGGATGAAGGCACGTCACACAGACACACCACAGTGTGCACAGCTGAGCCCAGCACGTGGCTGTGACCTGTGTCCTCTCAAACTGCTGCCAGATACAGCCCAATGTTCTGCCCACCCATGGAATATATTGAGATTTCAGGCACCACATAAGGACCTATGTGGCCTGGAGTAGCCACCCAGGAGCCAGTGCATCCCACTGTGCTCTTCTCCCAGTTACTGCTCCAAACTGGGATTTATTCTGAAAGCTGAAGCATTTTACTCTGTATCCCTGAGCAAATACAGCCCAAAGTGATGCAAATGCATAACCTCACCCAGATCTCAAGAGGTAAACATTGCATCATGATGAGCATGCCCCATATCCTTTACCTCAGTCTGAGACACTCTGAGTCCATCCTGATGCAGGGACACGCCAGGCTGGGGAGGAGGTATGTGGTAGCAAAGGCTTTCTCCTCACCTCCCAGTTTAATTATCAGTGTCTCATGTTTGTAGCGTGATGGACACTGGCCCTGCCTCCATGCAAGGCTGCTCTGGCTCCTGGCATCCCCACAGAGCTGCTGGCAGGGAGAAATTACATTTCACAACCCGTCTTTCCAGGCTCCCACAAGATTACTGGAGGGAGAGGAATGTGCTGAAGAAAATATCCCAACTGCTGTTAAAAGGCATAGCTTTCCCTGCCCCTTTCTGGGATGGCCATTCCTTCACTGAACCAGACACTCTCCTCCAGCTGGCAGCACCCACTGGAGCCAGCACTGTGTCACCTCCCCATATCACCCTGGGGTGACTTTGCCCTCCTGGCCTCCCCTTCATGTGCAAATAATTGAAATTGTGATAAGCAGGCTCTTTTATGAAGAAATTCTGCTTTTCTCTCTCAGTGCTCCTGGGACAGAGCTCAGTCCCTTTATATCTGGGCAATAAATCTCCAGGCTCTCCAGGGCACACCCACCACACAAGGCAGTAATGGGCCTGCCAGATGCTGTTCTGTCTGGGTGAAGAGCTTGCCAGCCAGTGCAGCATCTGTTAATCATTTGCCAGGAGAGCCCAGGCAGTGAGGGAGTCTCAAGTTGAATCCCTTTTGACCACTCCTTTTGAATCACAGTGAAGGTTTCTGGGTTACCTGGATCTGAAACAACCTGTGAGCTGCAGCAGCCTGTGATCCTGGGCTGAGAGATGCATCCTACACATCTCAGGAGGAAGGTGAGAAATCTTGGTCCTTGGTCTCCTTGGTCCTTCTTTTTCTAAAAGGTGTAAAATCCTCGCCAGGCTAAGGCTAAGGTTGCCCTTTTCCTTGATGCCACTCATCTGTTTTTGCTTCAAAATCCTGTGAGCATCAGATGATGAGATGTGGTCCTGGGCAGTGAAAAGCACTGGGGAAGCTTGAACTGGTTTGGTGTTGAGTCATCTCCTCCTGGGTGATGGCATATGGACAAGGCTGAAAGCAGGGATGGCTTTCTCTGATGTTTCTTCTCTGTTGAATCTTCTTTCAATATTCCACAATCCCAGTCCATGCATTCTGCCTCCAGCAAGTGGAACACCTCCAGGTTCTCCGCAGAAGATCTTGCTGCATCTGGGGGCGATGGTCGGGCTGTTGCATTCATTCTGATTTCTCTCGCAGGCTAATTACAAGCCTCTTGGACTCTCTCAGGTGGCTTTGGCAAGTGCTGTGCTTTTCTAGTGCTGGTGCGGGGGAGCCCTGGCCACAGCCATCACATCTTTCCCCAACTATTAGAAAGCAGTTACGTTCTTTGTGTGTCTTTTCATTGCCGGAAGCTGGTAAGTGGATGGATCCTACACAAATAAACTTCTCAAGCGCAGAGAGTCAAAATATCCCTGGGCTTGTTTGGTGGGAAAAGGTTAACCAGCGTGAAGTCTATGAATTGCTGCTGACCTGACTTTGTTGACAAAACACAGTGTTACTAATTGGGCTTGAAGGCAAACTGCCTGGGGATGTTTAGGAGGAACTTGTCCATCACAAAGGCCGAGATCTCCCTGGGAGAAGATCTGTCTGGGCTCTTTGGAGATGCGCCTAGGCCTTGGCCATGGCTCTGGTTTGGGGTTTTGTTGTTGAGGATAAAACGTGTCAGAGTCTCAGTCTCCCACACTGGCCATGGCGCCACACAGATTCACCAACAGCAGAGCTGTAGCAGAGAAGGACAGGAGGAGCCTGTCAAGAAGCCTGGGACCAGGTGACTGAAATGAAATCCTGATCTACTGGAAGGTCTCCTTGCTCATTGCAGGACTAAATATTGTTGGGCTAGACAACATTTGAAGTTCCTTTCCACCCCAGACCATGCTGTGATTTTTGTGATGACTCTAATGAGGCTCCTGGGTCCCTAAATTCAGGTTTCTGCTCTCAAGCTGAATCCTACACAAGGCATCATTACCTGGACAGAAGCAGAAGTTTCATGATAAAGGTGAAATTCTAGACTGTGACCTGTGCTGTTCCCAGTGTGATCCTAAATCCCAGCAGCTGTTCACTGGTGCGTTGACACTGGTGACAGTGTCACCCTACCCTCAGCCCAGTGGTTTATTTTTCACTGTGGCAGGGCAGTGGTCAGGGCGTGTCCCTGGGTGCCATCACAGCCTTTCAGCTCCAGAGCAGCTCCAGAGGCGGCTGCTCCTCTCGTGGCTGGCGAGTTCCTTCACAGCACCTCACGGCCCTGCGTGACGAGCAGCTTGCTTCCCTCACCCTGGGAGCCAGCAGAACACCCGCCCTGGCGCCAGCCCAAGACAGAAGCTTTGGGAATCCTCCTCGACAGCATGACAGCAAATGCTCCTCTCTAGCTGGGCCGGTGCTCAGAGGCTCCCAGCAGCAAAGCCCATCCCGGTAGGAAGAGCTTGCCTTGGGCTGTGGGGTTTCCTGCACCTGCGTGACTGAACGCGCTGGAAAGCACCTTCCATGCCTGCCAGAGTGGTGGAAATCCAGCTGCCAGAAGATAAACATGCCAGTGCCTGTCCTGCTGTGCTCTGAGGAGGGGAGGGTGGCACCTAGTGGAAGTGGGCAAGGGGGCTGTGCCCTTTCCTCAGTTTCCCTAAAAAGCTGACAGTTGCCTCCTAGGTGAGGTCAGCCACATCCAGGTGGAGCCTTACACAGGTTAACTGTGCTCAAGGGTGGCCACGTGCCTGTAGCCCACAGGTGAAGCCACCTCTCTGGGATGCTCAGCCTTGTCTAATTCAAGTTGGGCCATGCAAACATGACCTGGAAGAGCCAATGGGAGCAAGGTCAATTTTCCTGTTCCTCTTGTGCAGCCTCTGGATGTGGTCTTGCCCAGGCTGAAGTGGCCCCAGGGATGAAATGGTCCATCCAGGCTGGAGTTCAGAGCAGCTTGACCGTTCCCTGAGAGCAGCTGTGGCAAGCAGCCCACGTTTCACAAGTGGGGTTTTCCCATCAGGCTCTCCAGCTGCTATAAATAACAGGAAATGTTTTGTCATTTTCTGCTCCAGAGAAGGTCAGGAGCTGGATTCTGTGGTCTTTGGAGCTTTAATAAGGTTGGAGATTTATGCAGTGTACCCAGAACTCCCCTGAGACAGCTTGCCTGAAGCTGTTTGGCTCCTTGGATGGAGAAGTCCTGAATGCCAATCTTTGACAAAGTTACCTTACACACCCTTTATGAGCTGTCAGGTCCTGCTAAATCCTTAATGTGCTCTTCATCTCCAGGCCAGATGCTAACTCTTGGATTGCTGCCGAACCAGCTCATGAGAGGTTTAAACCATCCTCAGTCAGTGGCAGGAAAAAGCTTCCACTGTGGATCCCAGGATGGTTGGATCTAGGGACACCAGCCACTTAGTCTCATGAGCTTGCTAGGAGCTCATCTTCATAGAATCATAGAATGGGCCCTTGTGAGACCCCACCTGGAGAACTGTGCCCAGGTCTGGGGTCCTCAGCACAAGAAAGACATGGACCTGACAGAGCAGATCCAGAGGAGACCACAGAAATGATCAGAGGGCTGGAGATTCTCATGTTTGTGTTTGCAGCAGGATGGAAACGCAGCAAATCGAGTGGGAAGATCCATCCTCAGGGGGTTGTTCAGACACCTAGACAGCTGTTCTGGGTCCTGGAGCGCCCCAAGCTCAGCTCTGTGCTGCCTGTCGCCCCAGCAGCCATGCAGGGAGGAGGCAGAGCCCTGTCTGCCGCCTCTCCCATTTCCCCAGCAGATGCAGGAATGCTTTGATGTCCACTTCCCCAGCCCCAGTGCCCAGCAACAGGATTAACCACCAGTCAGATGCCTCCATCGACTCCAAATAAATCTTCTAAACTCAGACAAGCATCACTCAGAGGGGTCCCGGCATTCCCCTCTTGCAGAATGAGGGTTAAAAGTATTTTTTCCCCTTACACCTGCCCCTCTGAAGCCAAGACTGTGTTTTATTTTTAAAGCCTAAATTTCTTGGTGGTTGACTCCTCTCCTGGAATGTACAGGCCAGGGACAAATAGAAAAACTGCCTATCTCAGTGGTACAAAGAAGGTGGGCAGTGTGAAACGTGCTCACGTGGGTTGGAAGAAACTCTTCCCCCCCCCAGTCTCTTTTTTCTGTAGCCAAGAGAGAAATGCAGCTCTAGGGATGATCCTTCAGAAATATACTGAATTTTGCTCCTTTATGCATGTTTATGAGAGTGTTTTATTTGTCTCTAAGGAGTTTTTGAGTCAAAGTTAGTGTGCCCTGTGCAGATCTCTGAAGCCTGGCTCAGTCCCACTTAAATGGTTTCAGTGAGGCTGAATTATTTTTTGTTAAAGCCCATGTGTTTACATTTCATAAGCTTATTTTAAAACACATGTGTATACAAGAGCAGGCTTATTTATATGGCAGATTGGCCTGCTGTGTCCTTACCTGACTTAAATGTCAAGGAAGCAGCTTTTTTTAACTTTTTACAAGAACAGTTTAAAATAAAATACTGGCTTGCTGTGCACCAGTGAATCTGCCCAAGAGAGGAGGTCAGGACAAGGTCTTGTTTTCCAACTGTAAAATGTTATTTTGCTTATTTACAGAGCTTCCTCTCACTAGCCATCATTTTAGGTTAATATGTTAATGACAGCTATAGGTAAAAAAAAAAAAAATCATTTATGTTCCCCAGAGTCTTGGCAAGCCAAAATCCCAAAGTAACCAGGCTTCCCAGTGAAACAGCTTTTGGGAACTTTCCACCAGTAAAGCAGGATTTGCTGGGTGACCTATTCTACCCAGGTTTTTGGCAAGATTTCTGATTTCAAGTACCCAGGGAAATACTTGAGAAAAGCCTTTGTGGAGGGATCTTGGCATTTTCTACTTGCCCTGGAGGAAGGATTTCATTCCTGATTTTAATCCTATGAACTGGTAACGCACCAGTCCAGCTGCAGGAAGGTGAGGGACACTTATGGTGGTGCAGTTCAGTGTTGGAGTGTGAGGAGATGTGTGTGGACCTTAAAGCAGGATGGGAAGGGTGAGGAGAGCCCCAGGAAACTACAGATTTACACGAAGGCAAAGGGAAGCTTTGACTGTAGGACATAAAATTCATCTTTCACAAGAGATGAGAAGCCCACATGTGTTTTTATGTGTGTGCTTGAAGAACTTTTCCTGCTTCTATCAAGCTTCCATATGGGGCTGGTGGATATGGGCATGAAGACCTTGGAGGTATTGAGACAAGTGTTGACATTTACAGCCAGGAGAGAGCTGGAGCAGACACAGAGTGAGGGATGGTTTTCCATCCAGAGAAGCTGTAAACCAAAGCCCTGACCACTGGTGATTATTTAAAGACTCCAGCAGCGCTTCCTTCCATGGGAAGGTGCTTGGCCCACGTTCAGCCTGGGCGACTGCTCTCTGCAAAGCCAAATAAATAGCAGCCACTTGAACTTTCCACCTTGTGGGCTCAGCCAGATGCCTCATCCTGAGCCATGACCGGGCACTGTGCCTTGGATGGGTTTTGTGGATGAGCCTCTTTGGAGGAGCCAGAGTGATCACCACATTTTGGGGTTGAGAGTGCATTTCTTGTCTCTGAAGAACCCTAGTGAAAGAGTTTGGTGCTGTTTGGAGCTGAGAGAAGGCATTTGGGAAGGGAGATCTATGTTTCCATATAGGTCCATGTCCTTCAGTGACTTTGGGCAGGGCAAAGGGAAGAAATTATATCCTTTAACTCCAGAAGTGTGCTTTAGATGCTAGATCTCAGAGAAGCACAGTTCAAGTAGCCAGGACCAGGAATCTCATCCATCAATCAAGGCACGATGGTAATGCATGACTGCAATGACCATCTGATCTGCAGGTTTTCCTTGAGGGTGCCAAGGCATCAGTGATGAGATTCCCATAGCGATGCCCCACTCCTTGGGGAGGTTGGAGGTGGTCCCTTCCAACCTCAGCCCTCCTGTGACAGTCGATGTGAGATGCCAGGCAGTCCTCTGTAGGTGTTTTGTTGCTTTTATTGAGTTGCAGTCAACATGATGCATGTCCTTCCCCACTTCTGACCCTTCCCTGGTGAGCTGAGACGTTTCAGCAACTCACAGGAACCCCGCAGTGGATGCTCCTCACATCCAGCTCCTCAGCCTGGGAACTTTTGCAAGACTTGGCAGCAGGACTGTTGCAGGAGTATTCCACACAGGACCCAAAAATATTGCTGTCGGTGCCTGGACGCAGGGTCAGCTCCCTCAGAAATCAGACTGTTGACGAACAAGCTCGAGCGCATTCAAATGTTTCGTCTGATTTTCTTGGACTGCAGAGTTTCCAAGGGAGCCAAAAAGCAGGCTGCTCCTCTTGTTGACTCTGCAGACCAGAAATACAGCCAGGTTCAGTGAAATAAGGAAGCTCACAATTCTTGTGCTGGTGTAGCAGAGAGGGGAAAAGCTCTGTTTGGAAAAGCTCAAATGTCTTTCTAGAGATAAAAACAAGTCCAAGGTGGTGCTCTGTGCCTGTGCACAGCATCAGGGATGATTGCTTGGGCAGCCCCAGCACCAAAATTCTTGCTTGACGTCCCTCTGAATTTCTGACAAAGAAGCAAATCCAGGGGCATTTCACTTGATCAAGTTCAAAAAGTGTCCACACAGGCTTTGGGGAGTGCAGAGAGATGCTGTGCCAGCACTGAGCTGGGATGAGTGCACAGGAGACTTCAGGCAGGAGGAAAGCATCACTTTAAACTACAAATGAACCCTGAAATGACAAAAAGCTTGAAGCAAGCCCACGTTTCGGGTCAGGCTGGCCGTGAATCAGCTCTAGAAAATGAAAGACGAAACTTTCTGACTTCAGTTCGAGTTATGAACTTACAAACTCTCATTTATCTGGTTTAATGGATGTGAGCCAGAGACATTTTTTGAGGTTAGTGGATGGGACAACTTCCTGAAAATGAACTCATTGAAAAAGGCGTGATTTGGAGACAGAGTTTGTCTCAAATTCTCATATTGTACAAGGCTTGTATTGTAATGTGACATGGAGATACCTTCTATATATCCCAGAGCTGCTCTTGAGCATCCTCCATCCATTTAGTGCTCTCTGGTAAAATGCATGATAAATCACTTCCAAAAATGAAAGTTGGAGAAAACTAATCAGATTTTAAACCCATCTGAATGATGACAAATGTGCAAAAAGATTTTGCACAGGAAGGCCATGTGACCTTATTCCATTCCACCAAAACAACAAGCACAGAGTGGCAGTGAACTGTGGACAAGTGGGGCAGCCCATTATCCAGCTTTGTGATTTCATAGCCCAGAGATGGGGGTCAGAATAGGAGTGTCTCACATGTTGGTGGTTTTTGTCAGCAAATCTTAGTAGTTTTTTTTTTCCAGAACAAGGCTATTTCCCCCCCTCTCTTTCCCTTTAAAACACTGATTTATTTTTACTGTTGCTTTAAAAATGGCTGTGTATTCCCCACAACTGTCTTCAGGCATTACAAAAATCAGAATATCTGCCTGAAGCTAGGCATAGAAATGCAGCAGAGGCGTCATGCAGGCAGCTGGGCTAAAATTGGTGTCTGCTAAAGTTAGGGGAGATTTCATGGAGCTGTTGTTTGTTTTATTGAAATGGACAGGTCGAAGACCAGAGTTTTATCAATGCCCTGGCATCAGAAGGATGTGCTACTGGTCCTGGATGCTGTGAATCTTCCACATCCTTGTTACTGTGGCTGTAAGCTGAAAGGGTGGCTGGGGTGTGCTCCTGGTGAGGAGCTGGTGATGTTGTCACCAGCTTTGGAGGCTGCAATGCCGCAATGACGCTCCTGCCAGTGGTTGTGCTGGGGAAGTTGGTGAGCTCAGAGTTGATCATTAGTGTTAACTAAAAGCTCCTATTCCTACCCTGTGCCAGTCTCCTGGGAGCAGATTTGGGGCAGGTGTTCTTCCGTGCCTGAGTTAGGTGAGGGCTCCATGGGTGCACCCATCCAGATGCAGATCCCCACAAGTCCTGCCGGCTTGCAAGGCTCAGACAGGGAGACTGGATCCAGCTACATGGGAGAGGTTGGTTTGCATTTCCAAACCTTGCAGGGAAGTCTCTTGCTGAGGTCCCCACAATCTTTCAGGTGCCACTATCTGGTGGAGCTTGAGGGAAGTCCCTGTGCTGCATTTTTAGTAAATGCCAGCCCAAGCCAGGACATGCTAATGACAGCAGAGAGGATGTGCTCCATCTGCGTGACGAATGACACTTACAGGAGATCTGGAAACAGGATGGGGATGTTTTATCGACCAGCTGATAAAAGAAAATGCCAGAGAAATTCCCGTGTGGGAACACACGGCAGAGTTTCACCCCATGCCTCAGCATTGAATTACAGTGCTCATTTAGCAACCCTTGGCTGCCTGTCCCAGTGCTGCCCACAGTGCCCTGCCACTACAGCTGCCTGTTTGTAGAGAGATGAGCTGGGAATAGATCAAGCTGAAAATAAACTTTATTATTTATTTTTTAACTTCCCCCACGGCAAGATTGACTCCATGGTGCCTTTGCTGAGATGGCCATCGATGTCACAATGGCCTCATGCTGGTAGAACTGAGCCAAACCAGTACCTGCTGACTTTGCACTTGAGCAGATGAGCCCCACGTCCTGTGGCTGGAGAGGACATCTTCAGTGTCCCTTGTTTCTGCTCCCTCTGTCCCAATGTGATCCAGCCCATGCCAGGCTGGTTTTGCTGTTGGTTCTCAACGTGCAATGCCAAATTTAACTTATTTGTGAAGTAGCAAAAGGTCCTTTGTGCTGGCTGCTGGAGTACTCTGTACATATCTGTGCCTGTAGGGTATTTCTTCTGGGATAGTTGAAATACTGTGGATTTCAGCATGGAGCCAGGTATATTAATAGGAATGCCCTCATTTTGCTTTTTCCTCTGTACCAAAGGAGCTTACAGTGGGGGAACTAATTGAGCCTTAACTCAACACTGGGTGTTCTGCAGAGTCTCCATAGATACTCCTCAATGTTTTGTTTTCTGTTTGCGGCAGCGTGGCTCTTTAGGAAGCAGCGTGAAAAAGAGATGGAGAAAAACCCTCCCAGGATACACTCATGGCCAACAGGATAGGGAATGTCTGTCTGCCTCCTCCCCAGGATGAAACACTCTTACATGCCCGTGGGAGCAGAGGGACAGGGACCATTCTGGGCAGATCTCAGCCAGTATTTAATCCAGACAGTTTTTTACTGGTGTTGCTTTTTCATTCATCTCCTTACCATTTTTCCCTGCTGAGAGGCAGAGCCATGTGCATGTGCATCCCCAGAAACATTTACTATCATCAGTTGGCTTCATCATAAATGATGAATTTGGGCTTGCAGCGTCCTTTACCCAGGGAAGCTCCTTTGCTTTCAGCTTGATTAGAGCCTGCTCCAGCACGGCAAGGGTGGCTGGGAAATGCCACCCACGCCGGAGTGTCAAAATGCCTCAGAAACCATCCGGGAGCCAGGGAGCCAAGCAGAGCCGGGAAACCAAGCGGAGCCGGAGCAGCTTGCGTGTCTCCAGGCCATAAAAGATCACCCCTGGGGCTGGGGAGGATGTGCAGAGCACAGATGAAACGCTGCATCCTGCCTGTCCCATCCCTGCTGGATCCGGCCGTAGGAGCTGAGGAAGTTTTCCTGCTTAGCAGGGTGGGGAGGCTTCACATCTCAGCCTTTATTTAATTTTCAGGTGATAAAAGCGTCGCTTCCTTGCCTGGCGCGTCAGAGCAGCCAGCACCTTCAAACACTCCCTTTTCTCCAGGGAATTTGCATTTCCCTAAAGGCAGCACCAGATTTATGCAAAAATCTAGATGAAAGAAAGTCAAAGGCAAAGTATGCTCATGAGTAAGCTTTCCTGGGCTCTTCCTGAACAGTCAGACACTCTCCTTCCAACCTTTTGGCATTTTGGGGAGAAGTGATGCTGACTGCAGGTTCCTCCAGCCCCAAAAACATTTGGTGATGACCACTTCACTTCACCTCCATGTTGTCGCAAGAGTGGTATCAGTCTGGAAAGGTATTTTGAGGTTGTGATGTCCTGCTGTTGGATTTGCTTTTTTCCTGGGTGCACCGTTCCATGGGATGTGGCATCTCCTCTTGTGTTGTTCAGGTGGTGTTTCCACTCTAGACAGGATGGATTTCTTCCTCATCCTGCCATTCCCCTGAGTATGTGGTCCTTCTCCTTCAGTGATCTCCAAAATCACCTGGGCACGGTCCATCAAAGCCAGCTGGCTGTGCTACATGACCTTCTCCTTGCTTTTCCTGACAGGATGGGAAGAGCACCAAGTATCATCATCTCACAATGGCTCCGACACGAGCTTTTTGCTCATGCAAATCATTGCAATTTCCCCTCCTGAGATACCAGGGCATTTGCTGGCTTTTACAAAGCCACTGCTGGAAATCCTTCCTGTGAATGACAGGAACAGGATTGGATAACTATTCATCTTCTGTATCAAAAGACAGTTCATTTAAGTTCAAGAAGCACCAGGATCTATATAGTTTGCCATCTTTTTTTAGCTGGTTTTGCCTCCAACAGTGGCTGGGAGCAGCCTTGGCATGCCAGACCATCTCTGTGTGACAAGTGAGGATGTGGTTTAAAATGTGATCATCTGGGGCTGCAGCAGCTGCTCTCTGCTTCTGGTGTGCAGCCCAGAAAGGGGGAGGCTTGATGGTAATTGGGGAGCCCATTTTTGCAGTCCAAGTCCACATCCCAAGCTGCAGCACTGTAGGGCTCCAGCCCAAGGGATTTTTCATCCCATTTTCCTAATTCTCAGAGTGCCCTGTTCCAGCAAGGTTTTTTAATACCTTGGTTAAACTGGAATCCGGTTTGAGCCCCACTTGATCAAGAGGCAGGTGGGGAGCTGGGTGGGAGCTGATGTGAAGAACCCAGGGCAAGGGTCATGGTGACACCCAACCATCCTGGCCATCAGGCACTCAGAGAATCATGGAATAGTTTGGGATGGAAAGGACCTTAAAAGATTATCTAGTTTCAGCCATGCTGCCGTGGGCAGGGACACCTTCCATTGCAGCCAGGTTGCTCAAGGCATCATCCAGCCTGGCCTTGAATTCTTCCAGGGATGGGACAGCCACAGCTTCTAGGGGCAACCTGTTTCAATGTGTCACCACTCCCATCATAACAAGTTTCCTTCTTATGAACCCTTCAATATGAATCTGCCCTCTTTCAATTTAACGCTGTTGCTTTTTGTCCTATCACTACAGGCCCATGTAAAAACCTTTTTCCATCTTTTTTTTTCAACCTCTCTTTAATACATTGAAAGCCTGCAGTGTGATTTCCCTGGCCACCAGTTCCTGAGCTGGAGAAAGAGCCACATCCTCACCTTTTTATGCCTATCTGAGCCTAAGCTACAAGGTGAATTTCCAAGAGCCTTTGAGTTTCAGAAGTTCTGTAGTTGGGAAAAGGCCTCAAGCTGCACCAGGGGAGGTTCAGGTTGGATATTAGGAAGAGTTTCTTCACTGAAGAAGCAACTCAGCATTGGAATGGGCTACTCAGGGAAGTGGTGGAAACCATCCCTAAAGTGTTCAAAAATGGGTAGACATGGTACTCAGGAATGTGGTTTGGTGGGCAGGATGGTGCTTGGTTGAAGGATGGAGATGAGCTTGGTTGATGAGCTTGGAGATTCTTCACAACCTGAATGATTCTACAATTTTATAATTCTGATTTGCAGACTCTGAGCAATCTGAGCTCTGCACTGCCTTAATCTCCTTCCTCCAAAGTGATGCTTGGTCCCCCTTCCTCCTCCTTCAGTTTAGTCCCCCATCTCCCATGTGGACAAGGTGGAAACTGGAATGAGGACATGAGGCAGTGCCTTACACACCAGGCAGGCTCTGCAGAGCGAGTGGAGACATTGATGTCCCTCCAACAAGAACAGCTGTGACTTTCAGCATTTCATGCCCTTTGATCTTTTATTTGAAAGAAAACCACCTTCATTTGCTCTGTGAACTCCCATGGCTGGGGGACAACTCTTGGCACAGCTCTGGGGTTTTGCACAAGGGCGGCAGGACCAAAGGATTTTGCCCCTATTGCTGAGGATGGCTGGGTCCAGGAGGGCAGGAGAGGGTGCAGGATCAGGCCATGCTGTAGCCATGCACCCAAAACTGGCAGCTTGGAAGTACCCATCTTTGTCCCTAGAGCTTTGTCAACGTATTGCTTTTGCAGAGCACTTGTCCTATGGCAACCACGGAGCTCTGCTGTGGCTTTTTGCTGGAGCTAAGGAGTTTTTTGGAAGAGGGATTTAGGGAAAACCATCTCTGCAGGACCTGGGCTTAATGGGAGGAGCCAAAAGCATGACATGCTGGGGGGTCTTGGTAACACTGCCAGACCTTGCTACATTGCAGCTCTCTTCACTTCCTCCATGGCTTTTAATTATCCTGGCTGACACTCAATTGTGTTTCCCCCAGGATCTCTCTGTATTGTTGATAGTCCTGAGGGGACACTTTTCACCTACATGCAGCATCTCTGTCCCATCCTGCTGGAAAAGGAACATCCCTGGAGGGTCTATTTCAAGGGGCAGTTTCTGCTGTTAAAGTGACAATGGCTGTGGCTGGGGAGGATGAGGAGGAGACAAACCCAGGGGTTTCCGTGCAGCACTGTCCCCATGGGCTTGGTGGCTGCTTTCAGAAGTGCTTTGGTGTCCACCAGCGAGGAGAGGGCTGGTAGTGCTGCCACCTCCCAGCAGCCTGTCATGATATCTGTGACCCTGTCTCCATGGGGTGAAATGTGTAAACCAAATAGTGCAAAGCAAGAGTGAGATGGTTTGGGAGGACAACCCCAGGCAGCACAGGGCCTGGATGGTGGAGGAAGCTCACAGACCCACAAACACCATCTAAACCTGATGCCGTCGACTTGGAAGAGCTGCCTTTCTCCAGAGCTTGACTTCTCTGGACAATCCTGACCCTAGTTTGATGCCACCAGAGATCTTTCCATGGCACACAACACAGGCAGAGCGTGTTCTGTTCTGTGTTGCATCCCCAGCATGTCACAGAGCACTATTTCAACATTGTCTGCAGGTCAAAATCCACCCTTTGGGTAGATTTGAGTCCCCTGGAGCCCCCTTCATCATCAAAGCCACCGCCAAAGCCAGTCTGGGCTGGGGGTTGTGCAAGAAGCACCGATGACGCAGTCAGGGCTCTGGTGGCCTTGGGTCAGGGCTGCTGGTGGCCTGACCAAGTGAGACCAGGTAATGGAGGGACAACTTCCCATCGGAATCCCACCACCGAGGAGGGACATGGCAAAGAACAAAGTTCAGGTCTGGTGAGACTCAGGCTCAAACTGTACCTCAAAAGGGAAGTCATGGCAGCTCCTCCCTGCCGTTCCCAGGTGTGTGCTGCTGTTTCTCAAAGAATGCCTCATTCTGCACCCCCACCCCTAAACTTTGCCAACTGCCACAAGTATTAAATTAGTTCAAAATACTGTGAGAAACCACAAGAAAAAAAGCTGGGCAGGTGTTCAGCTGCACCAGAGTTTCAGGGTGGGAGAGACACGTGGCAGTGGCACTTGTTGGTGGGGGACCACAGGGGTCAGTTTGCCCCCAGTGTGTGTTTTGGGGTGAGGATGCTGCTTTGGGATTCTTTTCTTTCCAGAGATACTGTTGGACGAGGCTTAAAGCCTGGAAATGCCCAGTCACACACAGAATTGCTTCTTTTTCCCTGATTCTTCTGGCCAAAAGAAATCCCTGAAGGATGTGGGGAGCTGGCCCCAGTATTTGGAGCGCCTGACTTCCCTGTGCATCGGGCGCCAGAGCGTGGGGACCATCCGTCCCCAGACAACCAAGCCTTTCACCCCTCCCCAAAAAAAACCCTCTAGGTCACACCCTCTGCAGATTTGGGAGGTAGCCAGCCCCAAGCCTGTTATTACTTTTCCCAGTGGAGTTGGCCTCTCTTCCTCCCCCTTCTTTTTCTTTTTTTTTCCTCCTTTTCCTTCAAATCCAAGCCAGGAAAAGCCTCTGACATCGGCACCACGGCTGCGAGCTCCTCGTGGCTGCTGGGGAAGGGCAGTGGAGGGGATATCCCGGATCATAAAACCAGGATCTCACTGTGAGCAGGGCCACCGGTGGCTGCCTGTGAGTCGTCCACTGCTGGGGACAGGATGGGAGGGATGGATGGGGGACTGTGTTCAGCTGGGGGGGTTCCTTTTCCCCACAGTGTGGAAGGCTTAGTGCCCTTTTATGATCCTCTGATGGCTGAATTTCTTCTGGTACAAGAAGGAATTAGGTTTAAAAAGCTGTCTATGTAGACCTCAAATTCTAGTTGCTTGGGGGCTGCATGTGAAGGGGAAAGCTAAAGTTAAAGGGCTGTTGAAGGGGTGCTTGAAGCATGTTTCCTCCAGGGCATTGCCCCATGAGCTCTGGTGGCATCACAGGAATCCCAGTGTGGGCACAGGGTCCGTGCCCAGGGGTTGTGAATCTGGGTGAGAGGGAAAAACAACTCCCAAAGGACCTTTGTAGACACTTTCCATACTGTGCCTCAGCCTCTCTTCAAAGACAAAAGGTGCAAATACAAGATAAGAAAGGGTTGATCATGTTACCAGTGCCTCCGGTGCATTCCCAGCTTGCGCAGTGCTGGGAGGACTCTGCTCTTCTTTTTATCTGGCTGGCTGGCTCACTGCCTCAGCTTCCCCATTCCACCCTCTTTCCTGGTGTCCTGAGTGCCTCCTGCTTGCAAATGTCCACACCAACATCATGCTGGCATCTTCCCCTGCTGTCTAAATGCTACCAAACTTCTCAAGTCCAACTGGAGCTGTAAAATCAAGGGCTGCACAGCTCTCTTAGGCGAAATTCCATGTTAGCCAGTATTTACTGCACACCAAAAAGGATGTGGGGAAAGATGCATGACCTGGTTTATCTTGCAGGTGTGTTTTCATGGGCTGCCAAGAGCCCCCTATCGCTCTCCCTCTGCACCTGTGCATTTTTAATCCTCCTTGTTGTGTTTTGCTCCAAAAACATCACATGCAGCAAGAAAAAACAACCAAAAAAAATCCCTTGGAGGAAAAACCCCACAATGTTTCCCTGGCAGATAGTGCTGGGCACTGCTTCACTCCTGGCAGCAGGCACCCCACAGCCACCATGGTTCCCAGCATGGCTTTTCCAGGACATCCCAGCTGCTCTGTCCAGCTCTGCACCTGGAGCAGGACGTGCTAGTGGTTGCTTACACCTCTCCCCACAGATGCCGGCTCCTGCCGGGTGTTTTGTTTCCGTCGCTCTCCTCCCGGACCTTTCCTGTTTCCTTCCATGCGATGCAACTGGAGGAAATCTCAGCTCGTTGGCCGTGTCCCAGCTGCAGTCACAGGGTGGGGACATCCCTGTGTCTCTCTTGTGTCCTGGGACCTGTCCTCCCTGGCAGTGATGGTGATGCTGCTCATGCTGGTGGAACCCGGTGGTGGCAGTGGTAGTGTTGCTCCTAGCGGTGGCAGTGGTGACACTGGTGGCAATGGTTGGAACTGGTGCTGCTGGTGCTGCTGATGTTTGTGGCAATGGTGATGTTGGTGGCAGTGGTGACATGGTGGTGGTGACAGTGGTGCTGCTCATGCTGGTGGCAGTGGTAGTGACGGCAGTGGTGGTGCTCATGGCAGTGGTCATTGTGGTGGTTGTGGTGGCAATGGTGACAGTGGTGATGCTGCTGATTCTGGTTGCAGTGATGGTGGAGGTGACACTGGTGGCAATGGTGTCAGTGGTGATACTGGTGGTGCTGCTCATGCTGGTGGCAATGGTGACAGTGGTGGTTTTGCTGGTACAGATCTCATGTGTGCAGCCGAGCCTCGCAGACCTGCTCGCCGTGGTCACTCATGTCAGTGGCAGTGGATGTGTGCAGAAACTTCTGCATGGTGATAACTGGAAATACTCAGAAACTTGGATTCAGTTTTTGGGGTGATGGAAGTGCTTGTTGGGAGCAGAGAGAGCAGGACTTAATCAGCCTTAAGGGGAAAGGGCTGGTCGGTATCTTGCTACGTGAGCTGAAAGCAGGAGAGAGGTCAAGAAAGTGTGAGACAGCTGGGTGTTTTGTTGGATTTCTCTGAAGGTGAACTTTGAACAGGAGATGTGCTCACTCCGAGATCGCTATATTTATATACGGGTGAGATACACATTGTTTGGGTGAGTAAGAGCCTTTGTTCCGAGTCCCGCTGCTAAAGCCCATGTGGAGCGACACTTTGGCTCTGCAAAGCTTCCTTTTCCTTCTCTTGGGGATGTGCTGTGTTTGGGAAAACTTGACTCCACCATCTGTGTCCCACTAGCTGGGTACCAGCAGGTCGGGTCAGGCATCTGCTCACTGCTCCATTCACTGGGTGAAAAAGATCTGACCTTTATTTTCCATCAAGTTGCTGTGAGGAAGATCAGTCTCATCCCTCTGTTGCAGGCTCAGTCCCTGGACATCTGGGATGAGGCCAAGACGTCTGTAATGGTCTTGCCACGCTGCAAAGGAATATTTTGGAGAGCCCTGTCATCCCCTCAGCTTTGGAGGTGTAAGACAAGGAGATGATGGCTCAGTGGTCCCCATCACCCAGAGCAGCATCCTTCACTTCTCTCTTGCCACACTGGTGTGTGTTCATACTAGGTCCTCAGTGGGCACTTGGCTGCAAAATTCTTGCGTAAGAAGCAGAAATTTTCACAGTCATGGTGAAAAAAAAATCATGGAATCATTAAAATTGGAAATGATCAACTGTTAACCTAGCACTACCAGGTCCACCACTAAACCATGTGCCACATCCATGCCTCTTTTGAACACTTCCAGGGATACTAATTCTACCACTTCCCTGGGCAACCTGCTTCAGTGTCTGAGCACCCTTTTAGTGAAGGAATTTTTCCTTATACCCAATCTAAACCTCCCCTGGTGAGGCTGTTTCATCTTGTCGTGTGTGAAAGAGGAGACCAACCCCCACCTGGCTACATCTCCTTTCATTGGGCTTCCCCAAGATGAGTTTGAGCCTGGCAGGCCAGCACTGCATTGCTGAGCATCCTCACCCAGGGCTTGTTCACTGTGTTCTCACGTGATTCCTCTAGGTCCCCTGGAGCGCTCAAATCAGAAGGATTTATATTCCACTTGGCAGGTTATTAGTATTAGCTGAAATTCCCTTTTCCACATTGTTCTGCCATGCTTAATATGGAGATCAGCATCGCAGCCTGAAAACGCCCGGGATGATTTGTGATTGAATATCCATTAGGGATTTATGGGCTTCAGGGCTCAATTGCTGGGACGTGCAGTTGCCAAAATACTTGAAACGCTTCCACTGGAGAGGAGACCTTGTGGGAAAGGAGCACTTGCTGTTCTCATAGGCAGGCAGTTCCCACTGAGCCTCCGTTACTGGCAGTGAGCACACCCAAGCCAATAAAAAATTGTCTGGGATCTGGAGCGCCGATGGAGCATGAACTGGGATGGTGACAGGGGGCAGCACAGGCACTGGTGCTGGCAGCAGCTCCCAGTCCCACGGGGTTGCTCAACGGGTGGGATTTAATCCAGGACATGGGTAAACATGGGCACAGTTCATATTAATGTCCCTGGCAGCCGGTTAAAATGAGGTATGAGGTTGTTTGGAGGGAGAAAAGTTGTTTTGTTGATGCTTTTTCCCTTATGCACCTCTGGTGCTGGTGCATCAAATCTGATTGATCATTGGGATCAGATCAAATCATTAGGAGAGATGGCATTAAACACAATGGAAGCCTAAGGAACAAAGGCATGAAAAGTAAAAGCAAAATATCCTCAAGTCCTTTGTTTCAGAGAAACTGAGCTTTCAAGGTTATGGTTTGGGGCAATTCTTACTTTGCATCAGCTTCTCTCTTTGAGCAGGCAGCTGTGACTGCCCATCTCTCCCATCTCCTATCCCTTTGTAGGATTTTATGCTCTCTTTTCCTTAAAATGAAAAAGATGAATCTTGCTGAGAGGATTGCCAGCAGGCAATCCCCTTGGGAAACGTTCACTCACTGGTTTGCTGACTCTTTTTGTGGCTGTGCTGGCCAGCAGATTGGCAACTGGACATGTAGGAGCCACACAGCCAAAACCAGCCCAAAACTACCCTCCAGAAATACTAAATTGGTTCTTACCCAGTCATGGTGAGATCGTCCTGGGGAGAAGCAGACCCCACAAACAAAGTGATGGGTGGGATCGTCACTGAAAAAGCATGGTGAGCACTGGGGAGAGCAGGTTTCCCAGCCCATCTTGCAGGATTATTGCAAGCTTTGAGCAAAAATTCCAGCTGCAGTGGTCCAGCTGGGGAGGTTCAGCTACCCTGGAGGGTTCATCATCATCTGTGGGCTGAGATGCTCTGAATCAGACCTAAAATGCTGTGGGGAGGCAGCTCCCACCTCACTCCAATGCCTCAGCCAAGCTGTCAGCCTCCATCAGCTGCTAAAATCTGAGTTCTCAATGAGGACTGGAAAGTCTTCCCCCCTGAATGTCCCACTCATCCCCTGCAGCCCAGGCAGGGTTTGAACTTTGCAGAATATACTTGCAGGGCTCTGCGATAGCATTTATCCCCTTTTTTATGGGAAAAAAAAAATAGTCAGGTGTGATGGGACGTGGTTGTTGGAAAGAGTCCATGATTTTAGCAGCCAAACTGAGCACATTCAGCAGAGAAGCTCTGCTTCCCCTGGCACATCACCTGGCTTTTTTCCTGTTGCTGTTTAACTTTTTTCATTCCTGGGTGCCACTGGAGGAGCTGTTAAACATGTTGTAAATGTTGCTCAGGCCTGGACAAACCCAGGTGCTGTAATGAGCTGGTCAGGGCTCAGCTCATCTCCCTACGCCCACCTTGTCTCATTGCATAAGGGTGAAACAATCCAGAGGGGAAAGTTTCTGGCTGCTGTGAGGAGAGGCGAGGAGGTGCCTGCTGGCCTGGCTCGGGTTACTTATGTGCTTATGGTCTATTTTGAGGCTCTGGCCACATGGCACTAAGCAGCCACTGACCTGGGGGAAGAACCAGCTTCAAAACAAGAGTCCAGTAGGGAACAACCTGGGGAGGCTCCAGCTGGGTTTCCTTCACCTCTGAGTGGGGCTGGCAGAGCCTTTGCCTCCCCGCTGGGCCCATCATCTCATGGATTTGGATATTTCCACAATGGGGATTGATTTTCTCTTTTAATTCTTCCCACTGCCATCCTTGAAAGCAAAGATGCCACGGGTTGAGGGGCCGGGCTCCGTTACTGGGGGCGATGTGCCGGCGGTGTGGGAATGTGGATGAGCAGGCAGGGAGACACATCCATCACTAACCCTGGCAAAACCACACACACACAACCCCCTCCTCGCCCCCCCCTCCTCAAGATAGCTCGTTTGCAGGCGGCTTAATTCTCCTAAGAGCATTAGAGGTGCATTTGGTGGACATGAGCCCAGTGCCAGGAGCATGTGGCCGATTAGCAGCAGCGGCAGCTGGTTTTGGGTGCAGCGTGCATTTGGGGTGGAGATACTCAACGTGCTTTTTGGGGACACAAAGGTGAGGTCTGGGGGGTCTGAATGGGGGTCGGGGAGTCAGCTGGCGTGGATTAGGTGCTTCAGCACCAGCAGGTACGGATTTTGGGTGGCGTATGGGAACAAGGCATTCCCTGCCATGTGCTTTTCTGTTCTGATGGTGAAATGTGTTACCCCCCTCTGGCTTTCCAGTACCATTTCAACTCTCCAGATGATATTTCCACTTTAGCTTTAAATACCACCCTGCTTTCTAATCTATGGGCTCCTGTGAAGATGAGGATGGTCAGAGATGCTCGTACGGGATGCAGAAAGTGATGGTGCCTTCAGGAGCACCCACACCAGGCAGGGGCTTCATTGGGGAGGAGCACACTCTCACCACCACGTTTCCCTTTCTCTCCCCTGCAGCCTCGCTCTCCGCTGGGATTTATGGAAGTGCTGAGGAGCAGCTGTGAGCCCCGCAGCCTGCAGCAGCCCGCCCTGTGAAGCAGCCCCCGGCCGCCTCTCCTCGTCTCGCCCAGCACCCCGACCCTCCGACTCAACCATTCAAGGCTCCCGTGCATGGATCGCCCCAGCGAGGCACCGCTGCCGGACGCCGCCGACGCCGCCCCGTAGGCTCCCGGCCCCCCGTGCCGCCCCCAAGTACTCCACATACCCCGATGGGGTAACGTGACGGGGGCCACCCTCCCGCCACCACCACCCCCCATATGCAGAGGCCTTTCTAGAGCGCCCGGGAGCGCGCGGCACCGGAGGCAGCAGCCGCTCGCCGTCGCACACACGCAGAGGACGCCAACACTACAGCAAAGGGATTTTTTTTTATTATTATTATTATTATTATTATCATTAATATTATTTCCCCCCCCATCTGGCTTTTTTTTTTCCCCCTGGGGGGCTTGTGGTGTGTCAAGGAAGCCGGCGCGCTCCCAGGAGTTGGGATTATTTGCACAACGTCTGTATATTGAGTTCTCGATCCTTTTTTATTTTTATTTTTGAAGCGCAGAGGGGTTGTTGGGTTTTTGTTTGGTTTGTTTTTTTTTTTGCCCCTCCACACCACACGTTTCTTGGGTTATTCCCCCTGCCACTGTCAGCACGACCTCACCTTCCCACTGCCCCCACCATGGCCCGGATGAACCGCCCTGCGCCTGTGGAGGTCTGCTACAAAAACATGAGGTTCCTCATCACCCACAACCCCACCAATGCCACACTCAACACCTTCTTGGAGGTAAGAAGGGGAGACTGGAAGGTGGGGACCAGGGTCCAGTTGCACCCTTTGGGGCTAAAAGCTGATGTCTGTGAGAGGGCAGCACATCCCCTTTGGTACCACAGCCTCTGGTGGCATCCTAGGGCAGTGGGTCCAATCATTGCCAGTTTTTTGGGATGGGATGTTTTTCAGGACCCCAGGTGTGGTATTTGGGCACAGTAGATATGGAGCAGTTTCCCCATTCCCGCTGCATCCCCTGCCAGAATCCCCTAGCACATCATGTCACAGGGTTTTGGATTGATACACATGGGTGCACACAACCTGCCCTGTTCCTCCCAGCACCTCAATAACAGCTTTTCATCCCAAATATCCCAGCGTATTTCCAATGCCCAGAGTGTGTTGGGTAGTGCTGGAGAGCTTGGTGTTGAAGAGCCAGCAGCTCTGTGAGTGCTGAGGAAGGTGTCTGTGATTTGGGGACAGCTACCCCACAGTCAGCACGCTGCACACAGGGAAATGGGGACCACACCAGTGGGAAGGTAGAAAAATTCCCCTTTCCTCCAGTCTCTTAGACTTTTGGCCGGGCTGCTGAGCCTGTGGGGCTCACCACGGTCTGGTGAGCGCACATGGGGAACAAAGGAGGTGGATCATTGGCGGGGATGATCTCATGGTGCCCGGCGACCTGGCGCACCGGGCACATGGTCTGGGGGCAATCCTCTCACCGGGCAGTGAGCCATGCTGGAAACATCCCAAGTCCCACGCCTGAGCCTGCAGTGTGTTGGAGTGATGATGGGATACAGCAGCGAGGTGGAGAAGGAGCCCCTGAGCCATCTGTGAGATACTGAGCTCAGCTGGTGGGGCATGCTGTGACTCCCCCCCAGCTGCCTCCATACATTTCTGCATCAGGAGCGTGACCTCACCAGGCACAAATAATTTCTCCTTCAGAGGACTTGCACCCATGTCAGGGATGTTTCTTTGCCTGGGGTGTAAAATGCCTGCTGATGTGGCTGTCAAGGCTTAAAAATAAATGGCTCCATTGGTACTTGTGACTCTGAGGGGTCATGAAGATGCTGGTTAAAAATGCTACAAGGCCACGTGGCTTTGGTGTCCTGGGATTTCATGTTTCTTTGTGCCTGCCAGGCTGGATGGACCATGGGTCAAGGGTTCAGAGAAGGGGCACAGCACTGTTTCAGAGTCCATACTGCTCCACATGGTCATAGCAGGGCTTGGATGTGTTGGGGTTAACTGGGGTGCATCTGGCAAGATCTGTTCAGACCCCTCCTTCTCCTTCCCTCCCCAGGACCTGAAGAAATATGGTGCCACCACGGTCGTGCGAGTGTGTGAAGTGACCTATGACAAGACCCCCCTGGAGAAGGACGGCATCACTGTCATGGTAGGTGGGGAGCAGGATGGGCACTGGGCCCCAACACCACCCTTAAATATCTCATCCCTTGGGGCTGTTAAACACTCTGGTAGCCTAACTCAGCATCACACTGAGGCAGGAGCAGGGTTGGGAGCCCAGCTGAGCTGAGCAGAGGCTGGTGCTTTAAAAAGAGAAGTGCTGCCCACGCAGCCGAAACTGTGACTCACCAGGCTGAGTCGGCAGCTCCCTTCCCTTCCCTTCCCTTCCCTTCCCTTCCCTTCCCTTCCCTTCCCTTCCCTTCCCTTCCCTTCCCATTGCTCAGGCTCTGGAACATCCAGGGATGAGAGCGCCTGATCCCACGTGGAAGATGCACGTGGTTCCCATTACCCCCGGTGTTATCTTATCCTGGGGGGTGGTGTGAGGGTTTTTTGCTCTTCCAGCAGCCAGCTGGTGCAGCTGGGGGGGATGAAAGGGAGCAGGCAGCAAGCTGGGAAAGGCAGAGCAGGCAGCTGCCTGGGCTGTATCTTGGCTGATAAGTAATTGGAGATGATGTCAGGCATGATAGCCCTGCCAGGGAGTTCAGCTCCAGCTGGGGAGTGAGGCTCTGCTCATTATTTAGGGAAGGGTTTGGAAATGCCTCGTGTCTTCTGGGGTGGTCCTCTGTGTGTAGGACCTCTTTATCTAGCTCTGTCTGTATAATGCATATCCTAGAGAGAGAGGAGGCTCTATCTTAGATCCTCAGGGATATAGGTGGATAATCCTATGGCTCTCTAGATACAGATCCTCCAGATGCAGATGTCTCTAGATATAGATGCAATCTGTGTCTCTACAGGATGTATCTTGGAAAGATCACTGTATCCTACATATATAGAATCCGTATGTTGGAGATCTGCTCACTTACACACCAAATTCTGCATTTTACCTCATTTCTAATTGGAGACTCCAGTCTGAGTTTCTATATCTATGATATACCTTTACATCTCTTATATCTCTTTTATGTGGAGAGATACATATCTAGGATATGTTTTATATAGAGAGTTAGAAAAACTATATAAGACACTGTATAGAAACTAAATAACTTCTGTATTGAAGTTTCTATAACCACATAAGAAACTATATAAGAAACCATAAGAAACTATATAAGGTAAATCAAGAGATATCTATAACCTGTTTTTCTATAGATAGATTTGTCTCAGTAGATACAGAAATATCTCTATAATTATATCAAATCTCCATATATTTTTGAGATATATATATATCATGGTATATATTTTTTTTGGTATACTCAGTTTGGTATATTTTTTGTCTGTATCCTGATATATGTATTTGACATATAAATATATCTTGGTGCACAAGTCTGATGAGGAGCAGCTGAGGGTGTTTAATTTAGCACGGAGAAAAGGAGGCTTGGGGAAGATCTTATCCTCTCTACAACTGAAAGGAGGTTGTAGCTTCCAGGTGGGGGTTGGTCTCTTCTCACAGGTAACAAGCAACAGGACGGGAGGGAATGACCTCCAGTTCCTCCAGGGGAGATTTAGATTGGATATTAGGAAAAATTTCATCACTGAAAGGGTTGTCAAGCATTGAAACAGCCTGCCCAGGGAAGTGGTGGAGTCACCATCCCTAGAGGGGTTTAAAAGAGCTGTAGCTGTGGCACTTGGAGACTTGGTTTAGTGGTGGCCTTGGCAGTGCTGGGTTAACAGTTGGACTTGATGATCTTAGAGGGCTTTTCCAACCTAAACAATGCTATGCTTCCATATACAGACCATATATAGGTCTATATATGGAGAATAAAAAGCTCTGGGGAGACCTTAAAAGTCCCTTCCAGTCCCTAAAGGGGCTGCAGGAGAGCTGGACTATTTACACAGGCGTGTAGTGGTAGAACAAGGGGGAATGTCTTTAAACTGACAGAGGGCAGATTTAGATGAGGCATAATCATGAGAGTGGTGAGACACTGGCACAGGGTGCCCAGAGAAGCTGTGGCTGCCCCATCTCTGGAAGTGTACATGGCCAGGTTGCAGCAATCTGGGATAGTGGAAGGTGTCCCTGCCATGGCAGAGGATTGGACTAGGTGATGTTTGAAGGTGCAGCCATCCCAAGCCATTCTGTCACAGGATGATACTGTTGTGTGTGCTTTGTCATCCCTGGTGTGAGCCCCTGACCTGCACTCATGGGTGCAGAGAGGACATGGCCTTGCAGGAGGAGATGGGCTTGCAGGACAGGCACAGGCTGGCCAGGGGGGCTGGCTCAAGCAGTACAAATACCCTGAAGTCCAGCATGCTCCTCTGCTATCAAATCCCAACAGAAATCACACCACCTGTTCAAATACTGAAGTGAAGCAGCTTATTCTGCCATCTCACACCAAGGATGACTCCAGCACAGCAGCTTAGTGACTCACTCCTCAAAATCTAGGATTAGGGCCCAGTGCCCCTCACCCTTCAGGGCACACCAAGCCACATCCTCTCCAAGTGATGCTGCCCTTCCTCTCTCTCTCTTCTAGTGCTGCATAGCCAATGGTCATGTTCCTCCTGACAAAGCTGTTTTGGGAAAGAAATCCCCATTTTGGGACACTTACCCCTCATAACTGAGCCCGGGGCTGAGGGGTATCAAAATGCAGAACCTGTTTGACCAAATTCCTCACCATGCTCCAATTTTGAACCCCTGCAACTGAAGGGGTTGATAAAGCTCAGAAGAAGATGGGATTGTTTTTTCCTTTGTCCCTTAATAGCCTTTCCTGAAGGATGGTATTTAAATGGCCCCGTTTAGAGTGATCTCCCTCCCTTTGACTCTCTCTCTAGGGCTGTGTTAGTGGGTCCCCAAACCATTCTTTTGGTCTTCCCCTCCATGTTTTGCAGGAAGCTGAGTTTCAGCACTACATCAAGTTCTGAGATCTCAACCATCTTCAAGCTGCCTTTGCTCAAATCTCCTATAGTGTACTCCCAAGTGGTGGAATTAACAGCCAGGGAATTCCTGTATGCCAGATAATGCCACAAAACCACCTGTATCCACACAGAGCTATGCTGTGAGCCCAGTTCTGGCACTCTTTTACGTCCTTGCAGCTGAGACCCCAAACATCCATCACCCTGAGTGAAAAACAACCCCTGAGAGGTTTTCCCCAGAGACTTGACAGCATTTTCCTCTTCCCAACCTTGCAGGATTGGCCATTTGATGATGGAGCACCTCCTCCCAGCAAGATTGTGGAAGATTGGCTCAACTTGCTGAAGACCAAGTTCTGCGAGGACCCCGGTTGCTGCGTGGCCGTGCACTGCGTGGCCGGCCTGGGGCGGTGAGTCCTAACCCAGCACTCCAGCTGCCACCCCTCATGAATATAGGAGAGGGAAAAACCATGTCAGCTCTCCTCCTTCCCTTCCCCAGCCCCCTCTTTGAGCAGGGTTTTGTCCCAGCTGCCACCTCCCCACAAAGGCAGGAGAGGGACAACCATGCCAGGGCTCCTCCTTCCTTTTCCCAGTCCCTCTTTGAGCAGGGTTTTGTAAAACCGTAGTGGGAATAGGTCAGTTGATGGGAAGGATATGCTGCCTGACCTTCTCCTTGAACTTTAAGTGCTGGATATCAGCCTCTGGGCTGTGTGACTGGGGAGTGACAGCCACTGCTTTTGCCTTTCAGTGCTCCTGTCCTTGTCGCGCTGGCCTTGATCGAGAGTGGGATGAAGTATGAAGATGCCATCCAGTTCATCCGACAGTAAGTGGAGCAGTGTTGTGGTGTTGGGGCAGAAAGTCCCTCTCTGAGGGAATGGAGACATCTGGCATGTCCCAGGGTTTGGTTTTTTTGGTGACACCAGGATTGCTTTTCTCTCCTTTGGGAGTGGGAAAACAAAGCATTGGCATGGAGCACCGTGTGCCTTTGCAGGAGGCTGGGGCAGCAGCTGGCAGCATCCCCGAGGGGCTTTTGACAGTCACCCCATCTCTGCCCCACATGTTTCCTCCCCAGCTCTCCATGTCCTGGGATTCAAAGGGTGGATGAGCAAGGAAAGCTGCTGGGGTCAGTGCCTGTCTCCATCCCTGGAGGGTGCACCTGGCTTCAGCCTCCGAAATCCCTTCCTGCTCCAGGCTGGGGGGCTCAGCACCCTGACAGGGGTTGTTTGGGGTAGGGAGGATCTTGTGCCATACCTCTGACTGTTCTGGCATTTCTCTGTCCCCACAGGAAGCGCAGAGGAGCCATCAACAGCAAGCAGCTGACGTACTTGGAAAAATACCGACCAAAGCAGAGACTCCGATTTAAGGACCCTCATAACCACAAGAACAAATGCTGCATCATGTAACCTCAATGACCTCTTGCCAAAATCTGTGCACAGACCCCCCCGGGCACTCGCACACATCCCACCCCCTCACCTCCCTGCCCAGCCCTGCACTCCCCACGTGCTGCCCCTCTGCTGGGGCTGGGCTGGGACATGGAGCATCTCCAGTGTGTTCCAGCACTCACAGCACACTCGTCTTGCTGGATCCCCAAAAAAGGCTGCTGTCTCCAGCTGTAGCCCCAAGGAGGGGAGACAGCACTGCCCTTTGACTCTTGGTGTTAGCAGACAATGAGCTCGTGTGATTGTTCTTCATCACCATCTTCCTCACCCCTTTCTCCTCCCGTTGCACTGAGAGGGGTGGGCAAAGGGTGCTTGGTTTGGGGTGATGCAGGCAGGGCTGTGCCAGCTGAGAAGGGATGGGGTGCAGATGTGCCAGAGCACCCCTAGAAAAACCTTTCCCCACCTCTTCTCCATGAATAAGGGCTGCAGCAGCAGGGATGGAGGTAGGGATGGCACAGTGACCTCGGGGGGGAAGGTGGTGATAGCAGGGAGAGGTGACAGGGGCTCTTAGCTCAGTGACACTCGTGACCAGGAGAAGGGCTGAACTAAGACCCCCAGTACCATTCTCTTTCTCCTGGCCCCTCTGTCACCTCACCACCTCCCTGTTGCCTCAGTGCCAGCCAGGATGCTGCAGATGGAGCTCACTGGGGACCTGCTCCAGTGAAGGCAGAGCTGCTGGGAGCCTGGGGGACCACGGCAGGGCTTTGAGGTGCTCAGTTTGCTGGGATGCTGGATCAGCACTGGGTCCCCCAAAGCGTGGGGTGCTCCTACTTATAGCTTCCAAATTCAGTGCCCAGGGTGGTGAGCTCTCTGCTGTCATGTCCCCATCCCTGAGCAGTGGCACAAACCCCAATTCTGGCTGCAGTGCCCTGGGGACACAATGTGCCTCCCAAGGCACATCCATGTCCTCCTCTACCACTGCATTTGCTGGCCGAGGGGCTGGGCTGCAGCTTTCCTAGGGGATTTTGGGTGTTCCTGGCAAGAGCACATCACCTAATTTTGCACCTGCCTTTTCCCTATCTGCACCGAGGCACCCCTGGCACACACCCAGGTGGGCTGGGCTCAGAGCTGCCCCTGAGCTGGGACATTAAACATCTCTCAACTTTCTGCCTTTGAACGCTTGCAGCAGCTGGAGCAGTGGGCCACGTAGGGGGTGTGGGGATGTTCTTTTTCTTTTAATGAGGATAAAAAGAAATTTGCTAATTAAAGGAAAAAAAAAATCTTAAAAAAATACCCTGTTTGTCTTCCGCACATCCTCGGGCCTTTGTTTTCTCCCATCACTGCCCAGTAGAGCCCAGGAGGTGACCCATGGTCCCCCAGACTGATCCCCACCTCTGTGTCACAGCTGGCTGCTATCCACTATCACCAAGATATGTATCTGGGGCAGGGGATGCTCCAGGTGTCCTTTGGACTCACTGCTGCTCACCCCTCAGCTGGAGAGGATCACTATTGTTGGGACAAGGAGGGCTGATCATCCACTTCTTGGGGTTTTAGGCTGACCAGCTTGAGATGCCCTCAGTGTCCTGTGTTGGGTCTCTCCAAAGGTTGTTTGTGTGCCTTCCAAACTAGATATCCAGAAACATTCTCTTCAGGGCGTTCATCCCTTGGGACAGGTGGTGAGGAAGGCTGGTTAGACACCTTCAGTACCTGCAGAAGGTTGGGGACTGCTTTGTACCACCACGTGGGTGGGCAGCAGGGGTGTTTGGAGCTGTTTCCAGCATCACTTCACCCGTCCTGATGGGGGCCAACCCCACTGCAGGGCAGGGAAGGCCATCTTTTGGGATAAGCTGTGGTGCTGAGTGAGGTGGGCACCCTCCACACGTGGCCCTAGAGTTGTCATACCACACACCTTGGGCCTGTCCAACATTGTGGGACAGCCCTCAGTCCCTTGAGTTTCTCCTGCTCTGTCCCAGGCTGTTGGTTCCCCTGACTCATGGAGAAGGCAGCAATGGTCAAAGGGTCTGTGTTGATTGGGAATAGTGTGGATTGGGCTGATAAAAAGGCCTGACCCTGTACTAGAGCACCCTGCTGGGTGGGTCCCTTTCCTGCTTGGGTTTGTCCTCCTGCTGCTAAAATAGGTGCTGCTTCATCCCCAGGGACATAGGAGGTGGCTTGGCATTGTGGTGGTGACAGCCCCAATCCCTGCTAGCCAGGGAGAGCCCCGATCCCATGCCCTTCCTTGTGGGAACTGTTGCTGTATGGGCTTGGAGACATTTCTGTCCTGGCAAGATGAGTTTTCCTCACCCATACTCATGGCAGCATCACCTGGAATGTTGCCCAGGGCAAGAGGTCCTGGGGTTCAGCCCCCATGCCTTTGAGTTAGAGTCAGGCTGAGGACAGAGGAATTTGAATTCAGCCTCTTTTGGCCACTCTTGTGCAAGCCTCCACTCAGGCCTCAGCTCGGGGTGCTGGCTTGGTGGGAACATGAGGGGGACAGGCTTTGCTTTATGTAGCATCAAACCAATCACCTTAAAATTAGGGAGCTTCTGGTATAAAAGCAGTCCTTGACCTAGCCATGTGGCCAAATCCTGAGGACATCTGGCAGGCAGAGTGACATCTTGATCCTCCTCAGTTTATGAGTCACTGCAAAAAAAAAAAAAAAGAAAAAAACCAACCAAATCATGCTCATTTAATTGTCCTAGATATTTTTCCTTTTTTTTTTTTCTCATGGATATCTTCCCCCTTAACCCTAAAATATGCTGCTTCCATGGAAAAGACACCTTGGCAGCCCAGGAGCTGCTGTTCTGCATGGAGGGCTGAATTCAAAAGTTTCTCTGGGTTGGACTGCCAAATATTTGGGATTTTTTTTTTTTATATGGACTTGGGCTCCTTCCTCTGAGATACCATCTCCTTGATGTTTCAGCCTAGAGAGGGTTACAGAAGCAACAGGCTGGGGAATTTGAGGGGTCTTCCAAAGGGGATTTGGGTGGGAAGTCTCGAAGAGATTGAAAGTCTTGAGACAGGCAAGAGGGAAGGTTGAAGATCAGTAGGACACCACCAGAGCAAGGCCTAAGCAGCCAAGGGCTCATGGTTTGGGTTGGTTCTTGGGTTCTCTACTTGTACACTAATCCTCATTTCACCTCAGATGCCAAGATGCTGAAAGGAGAGCCTTAAAATTCTGATGTATTTGCCAATGCTGTCACTGCTCTGGTTGTTTCCATTGAGTCCTGGAAGATGTCACAGGGAGCAGACACCCCCATGGCTTTGGCTACAAAGCAGCCACCTCATCCTGCCCTTTTCTCCTGAAGCAAAGGCTCAAACTGGGTTTTATAATTTCTCACCCCTATCCACCCCCTCACCCTCCATGGAAAGCCACCACAGTTTGCAGGGACAAGGCTCCAAATTAGTGCAAGAACTTTGGAGACCCAAGAGACAGCAAAACAGAGATGCCCCAACCATCAAACCAGGAGTCTGTAGCCTTTAGCCAGGAGTCAGTCATGGCTGAGCCTTGTGTGAGGGAATAAATTTGAGCAGAAACTTGTAGCTGTGTCCTCTCACCAGCAGCACATGGCACACGTATGCCCTCAAATATCCCTTCTGTTGTTTGTTTTCCAGTCAGATGGAGCACATGGAGGGGGTGGGATGGTGGGAAGGCAGGAAATGTGGCCATCACAAATGTCCAGCTCTTCATTTAAGAAAGTTCTGGTGACACACATTTAAAGACTTGGCGTTTGTAAATTCATATTATGAGTCTTGCAGTAAGGCTGACACTGTGGTGCTTGGGCTGGGAGCTTCAGAGATTTATGAGGAACAGATTTCCCGAGAAAGCAGAGTCTGGCTCTACCCACAACAGAACGAGTTGTTTCCTTTTTTATTTTTTTTTCACTGGGTTTGTTTGGTTTTTATTAGCCCCAGTGGGAAAGCTCACAGGGAGATTCGTGACTTCCATGCAGTTTCCAAGGTCTTGTATCTTATTTGCTGCCAGCACGCTGGGTAGGTGCAGCTTGGCGGGTGGGTTTGGATGGGATTCTGTCTGGTGGGAGACAAATGTGGCTGGTTTCTTGGCACAGAGGGGGGGTCCTGGGCCAGGCTCTTGCAGACATTCCTGGGGAGGGGGCGTTCCGCCGCTTCCCTTCAGACTATGATCTCCCAATGAACTCTCCACTTCCCTGCTGTTCCTTTCTGTGCAACAAAGAACTGCATATTTTCCTTTTTAACCCCCTGGGTGACCATAGTAGTGTGTAGATTAAGCCCAGATGACTTTTTTTTGTTGGATTTTTTTGTTTTGTTTTGTTTGTTTTTGGGTTTGTTTTTTTTTTTTTTTTTTGGTCTGAGCCATAGCTAAATTATTGTACCCAATGCTTTTTGTATCAGATGGCATCACTTTGAATATGCAGATGAGGTATAGGATCTTGACACTTTATAACCTTTTTAAAAAGAAACTTGTCTGTTTACTTAACATCTTGTGTAAAAATGAAAAAAAAATGTATGCCTTCGGTAATCACTTTTTTTTTGTTTGAGTTTTATGAAATTACAGTGGTTACACTCCAGCAGCGAAATAAAAAGCGTTCACTGTTTTTTACATCCCTGTGTGCCTGGTGCTGCTAATGGGAATTATCAGGATGTGGGAGGCAAAGACAGAGCTGAACTCTGGCCAAGGGTGGAAGTGTATGGGGGAGTTTGTTCTGGCAGGAGAAGAAAGGGCTTCAGAAAGACCTTAGAGCACCTTCCAGTGCTACAAGAGAACTGGAGAGAGAATTTGCAAGGGCTTGGAGTGACAGGACAACAGGGAATGGCTTCAAACTGACAGAGGGCATGTTTAGATTAGGTACAAAGGAGAAACTCTTCCCTGTGAGGGTGGTGAGGCCCTGGCACAGGTTGCCCAGAGAATCTGTGGCTGCCTCATCCCTGGAAGTGTTAAGGCCAGCTCGGATGGGGCTTGGAACAGCCTGATCTAGGGGAAGGTTTCCCTGGCCATGGTGGGGCAGTTGGAGCTATGATTTTGAGGGCCCCTTCCAGCCCCAACCATTCAATGATTTTACATCTGTGGCTTAACCTTGACTGGACACCCTGAAGTGTCCGCCCTGAAGTACACCTCGAGGAGACACTACACACACCCCACCTGATCTGCTCATGAAATCAGTTGGGTTTTTAACTCCGCTCCTCATGACCAAGGAAGAAAAAGACCAGAGTGTCCATGGAGGCCGAGGAGTTGGAGCTTACATAAACAGGCTGGTAAGTAAGGAAAGCTGACACAAAATTGTGTGAGTTCCCAAGTAATTACATGGGGTTGCATGGAAGAGTGGGGAGGAAACTCCCCTTGTGCTGCTCTAGGCTCATGAAGGCTTTTAAGCCAGATGCCAGCTGGGAAGAAGACAGAGGTGAAGCAGAGTGGCCTGGCTAGAGCTGTCCTTGGATTCCCCTAGCACTTCCCAAGTGCTAGCCACGGCAGATCCTTATCTCCTGCAGGCTTTGAACCGCAGCTGCAAGGGGCACTGCCTCCTCCTTGTGCAAGAAGCAACTGGGCCTTCAATCAGCCTAATTGCTGCCTCTCCTCTCAAGCAGGAGGGCCAGGGGGACTGCTGAACACGGCGTGTGTGCTGGAGAAACACCCACCCGTGCTCCTGCCTGTACATGCTGGCTCCTACCTGCTGCATTCCTCTTTGCTCTCCGTCACCCAAAAGGGTGCACCCCTCTGCAGGCCAGATCCCAACTCTCCATGTTAGGCTGTTGCCACTCCATGCACAAGTCCCTGCCCTCCCTATGAGGAGTACTATGAAAGTTCATTAAATTGGGGGGTTCTGGAAAAGGCTAAGTTGGCCATTCACAGGGATCGGCCCAGAAAAGCTATGGCTGTCCCATCCCTGGAAGTGTTCAAGGCCAGGTTGGATGAGGTTTGGAGCAACATGGTCTGGTGGAAGGTCCCTGCCCATGGTGGAGGCAGGGGTAGAACTGGATGATCTCTAAGCTCCCCTCCAACTCAAACTATTCTGTGATTCTATTCTGATTCTCTGATCTCTTCCCAACTGGTGCCATGGTCCACAGTGCCTTAAACCATTCTCATCAGGGATGTTGGTACCTGCAAGGTCCATTACAGCCTTGTGCATCCAGTCCTGCCAACAACAAAATCAGCGAGATCCCCCCCACCTCAAGGTGGACATCCACATCTTGGTTCATCCCTGACTCCCTTTGAAGTCATCAGATCAAGGGACAACACCATAGATTCAGGAGAGACTGATCTCAGACTGTCATAGACACTCCTTTCAGAGCTCCACCACCACAGAGGGACCCCCAGAACTCTCAGCTCACACAGACACATCCATACTGGAGATCCCAAAGCCTTGGGAGATGACCCATGGCTCACAGCTTTCCCTGTCCGTGTCCAGTCCACCTCAGCAAGCCAGGTCTCCACAGAGCAAGGAGGCAAAGGTTCCAGAGTCTTCAGTAAAGTCTAGACCAGCCACAGTCCAGCCTCGTAAGACTGGATTAAAAAATGTTTTCTGAGGGCTGCCTTGGCATATTCTGAACCATGATGAAACCCTCCTTTGATTATTTTGGACTGCTGCTAGCTGCCATGGCCAACACTGGCTCTTCCCAGGCACAGCACAGCTCCCATCACTGATCCCATCTACCTGCTCGGGATCAGCCCTTTTGCAACACCCCCACCTGAGGACATCCTGCTGCTTGAAAGGGTCTCCCCACTTCCCTCTGTGCCCAGGGAGTCTTGAACCATCAGCTGTGCAGGGGCAAAGGTCTCACCTTTCCCCAGGACCTGGCAGAGCCCATTGGTCTGGGCACACGGTACTGGAAGGTGGGAGGTGCTGCCCTGCTTGCACTGCAGTATCTGGAAACTCCCATGCTTGTAGGGATGAAAATGTAGGGCAACTCTTGGGTTGGAAAGAAAATTATAACGTTTGCAACAAACATAGCTGAAAAGTCAACTGGGGAATTAGGCACTGTTTGGCAAAGGTACAGGAATGTGGATCACCAGGGGTGGGTTTTGCCCTGGGAGCTTTCCCTGGGAAACAGAACAAGGAGGGGAAGGAGAAACTCTTTGCCTAGGCTCACACAATAATCCCCACGGTTCAGAAAGGGAATCCTGCAAATCCCTGCTCCATGCCATGACCACAGCAAGGAGCTGTGCCGCCCTGTCTGAGCCTCTCGCTCTCGCAGGACCTCGACGCAGAATTTGTTTTAACCATCGGAGAGAAAGAACATTTGAGTGGCAGCAGGAGAAGAGGCTTGGAGGGAGCTTGGAAAGGGCTGAGTCACTCGCTGTCGGCGTCAGCAACTGAGGAGAAAAGCGTGACTGCCAAACAGCCACCTGGAGCTCTGTCAGCTCATTCTTTAAAAGAAAAAAAAAAAAAAAAAAAGAAAAAACCAAGAAAAAACTCAACTGACAGCCTCTCCCGCATCCCACTGGAGAGCTGAATGTGCCGCACGCAGCCGGGGAGCTCCGTGCAGAAGCAGTGGCTGTGAAAAATGCCCTTCCCTGGCTGCAGGTGCTGGTTTCTGTTGCAACATCTCCCTTGGGGCTCGCAGAGCAGAGGAGGCAGCGCTGCTCTCCCACAGCACCCGGGCAGCCTCCAGGGACGTGTCACGGCCAAGCCGGGGCTCGGTCCAAGGACCGGGGGCGGAGGTGATTAGAGAGACCTGGCGCTGGCAGAGCGACGACGCAAGAGCTGCCTCCGCCCCGCAGAGATAACTGCGGCTGACTTCAGCCAGCGGCTGACTCACCTAAGCCAGGGCATCTTGTCTGGATATCAGGTGGAGACAGGGAGAAGCAACGCATTTAAATGAGCTTTGATCTTTAAAGCAAACAACGCCGCCTTGTTTTGCAGCGCTCAGGCAGACGTGGGTGACAGGCAAGGACGGCCAGGCTGGTTTTAGGGGGCCCAGTTAAGGGCACTCGGTTGTCATGGATGGGTGTTCAGCACTCAAAACAAGGGCTGTGATAATGGGCTTATCATGAAAACTCACCTGGAGATGCCAAATACCATCTTGTGCCTCTGTCTGCGTTGCAAACCTGCCAGGTTGAGTGAGGCACCACAGCTGGGTAATGCAGAGAGGCACGACTGTGACTACCCCAGCTGCAGCCAAGTGACACATCTGGGAAGAGTAGTCCTTCTGTTTGCAGTTCCTCAATTTGTTCTATCCAGTCTCCATTCTGGGAATATTTCAGGGTAAAGCTGGAAGGAACTGGGCTGATCCCCATAACTGACCAGCTCTGAGCAGAAGACCTCCTTCCAGTCTGAATCATCCTGTAGTTCTATGAAGATCCCAGAGGAGAAAGGATATCTTTGCATGGAGTGCAAAACTGGGTCACTGAAGGAGATTCCAGAGAGATACTCCCCTAGGGGCATGTAACTTCTCCTGACACTGCACCTGTCTCCTCCAGCTCCGTCTGCTATGGTTAAAATGTCCATGGCTACAGAGGGAATTATGTCCAGGCTGCCTGCTCCCCCCACAGACAGCTCAGTATCCTCTCTAAAGTGTGATTGTACTCAGTTTTATCGAATCCTGGGATCACAGAATAATTTGAGTTGGAAGGGGTCTCAAAGATCATCCAATTCCAGCTCCCTGCCATGGGCAGGGAGACCTACCACTATCCCAGGTTGTTCCAAGCCCAGTCCAACCTGGCTTTGAACACTTCCAGGGATGGGGTATTCACAGCTTGTCAGAGGATTTCAACATCCACAACTCATGTGGATTTCAGACTCATTTTAAGCAGTTCAATCACTTCCCTAAATGCATCCATAACTCAACCTGTCTTCTGTTTTCTCTTGAGAGTGTTTGTATCATGGGATGCAGATTTACCACACTCAAAGCCCTGCAAAGAGATGTCTCTGGCTCCATCAGCTGTTGCCATGTGATCCTTCATTTCCTGAAGAGCCTGAGCTCTGTTGGAATTCTTGGCTCTTTCTTGCTCTTGGTCCCCTCACATTTTGATCCCTCAATCCACCATTGGGATCTTTTCCAGCTGGATGGACTGAAGTCTGCATGGAAATGCAGGTGCCAAAGCGTGTCCAGAAAAGGGCACTGTGGCTGAGGGAGTGTCTGGAGAACAACTCTGATGAGGAGTGGCTGAGGGAGCTGAGGCCTGGAGGAAAGGAGGAGGTTGGAGCCAGGTGGGGGTTGGTCTCTTCTCTCAAGTCACAAATGGCAGGACAAGAGGAAATGGCCTCAAGTTGTACCTGGAGAGGTTTTGATTGGATATCAGGAAAAATTTCTTTTCAGAAAGGGTGATCAAGCACTGGAACAGGCCAGCCAGGAAAGCTGAGGAGTCACCATCCCTGGAGGTATTTAAAAAGCATGTAGATGTGGCACTTGGGGACACAGTTTAGTGGTGAACGTGGTGTTTCTGGGTTAATAGTTGGACTTGGTGCACTTAGAGGTCTTTTCCAAGCTTAATGATTCTATGATTCTGTGAAATGGTTTCATACTAAGAGGGACTGACCAGTCTCTGTGTGTGTTTGTCCTTTTTCACCCCATTCTTCTCCCCTCACAGCTTCTTCAGGAGCAATTTCACATTTATTTCCAGCTCATTGGAGGAAAAGGCTGCACAGTTTTGGGCCAAGGATTTTCCACTGAAGAAACAGATCCAGGTCCTGGTGATTGCCCACTGATCACTGCTTTTTGAGATCTGTCAGACAGCCAACTCTTAGCTCATTTAATACGTGCTCTACTGATGTGTGGTGCTTTTTCCCCCCACTGGAACATCACACTGTACAAATCTAGTATTTTACAAGCATGTTGCATACATAGTCATGTTTATGGGCCAACCTTATGATCTAAAATAATTACATCAAGCTGGCACAACAAGACCCCTGTTCCAAAAAACCACGTTGACTGGCATTTTTTTGTATTTCTGTTATTTATGCTTTCGTGAATCAGATTCTAGATCAGACTGTTTTTATTAACAATCAGGCTGTTGTTATTACTAGCCTGACATCACCCCTAGACATGTCTGGTCCACAAAGGCAGTTTTGCTGCTCAGCAGGCTCCTGAGGCTTAGCACCACATTTGCACTGGTACCAGAGACCAGGAGAAGATGTTGGCCCATGCATCAAGGCCTTTGCATCTTATGAGGATCTGAGCTCCAGGCTTGCTTGGGTTGAGCCTGAGGCAGCAGTTCTAGATCCAAAAACCAGTTTCCTTACTTCATCCTGAAGTTTGTATGAAAGTCAGATAGAAGACAGATATTACAGCAGCCTCTAAACTCATGAGGGTTCATTGTGTCTGTTTGCACACTGGCCAAGGAGAGGAGATGGCTGTGGGAAGCCTGGCAGGAGACACCAGGTGAGACCTGAACTCACCTCCCTGTGTTGGAGGAGGGCACATCCACAGTGACCCTGCAAAACTCTTTGTGTGTGACAGCAGAGTGCTGTGGTCTTTGACCCTCAGGCTGTGGGACAGCAGGGATCAGGCTGGGTGTGATTATAGAATCATAGAATTATTAAGGTTGGAAAAAACCTCTAAGATCACTGACTCCAGCCATTAATCCTGCACCACCGTGTTCACCACTAAACCATGTCCCCAAGGACCACATCTAAGTGTCTTTTGAACACTTCCAGGGATGGTGATTCAGTGGAGGGTGCACAGTTGTAGGATGCACAGCTTTAAGAAACTGTCCCTGCTCTGAAAAGATTAGGAAGCAGCAGCACCATTTCAAAAACGGCAAATCCTACCCAAAATCAAAGGTGAAGCAGCTGATCTGCTGAGACCACTGAAGCACACTGTCAAACCCTGCATGACCATTTCCATACAGACCCTCCTGTTGCCTCATCTCAGGCTCTGCTTGGGGCTGTTTGCTCTCATTTTTTTCCACATAGCAGCTCCCTCCATAGCATGTGCTTCAATTCCTGATCTTCTGGGCCCCCTGGAAACCACTAAAACTTCAGTGTGAAAAAGGAGATACTTCAGACATTGCACCAAACCAGATCCTGGGGCAGAGTTTCACCTCCTCGCCCTGAGCTCACACCCAGCCTAGCCTTCTCCTCTCGCAGCCTGTGCTCCAGCAAAATCATTTGCACACTAAAAACTCTGCCAGACAAAGCCCCAGCCGCCCACCCGTGCTCTCAGCCTGCCACCGGCGTAGAGAATCCCCGTCCTTAAGGACACAGCCTTGAACAAAAGCCAGGGAAATTAAAAAAAAAAAAAAAAAAAAAAAAGGCCTCTCTGCAGCCTGACCTTTTATTGTCTGAACAGGGCTGCCAAACCCGCGCTGCGGGTCCTTCCCGCTCCTTGCATCCTGTCCGAGATCCCTCCCTGCTGAGGCTCAGTCGCAGCCCTGGCTGTGTCACTGGGGCTTCCCAGGAGTGAGGGAGACAATGGGGGGGATTCTCAGGGTGGGTGCGGGCGGCTTCCTCTTCCTCCATCGCAGGAGGGCCTGGGGTTGGCTCAGTGGAGGGTGGGATCCGCAGCTCCCGGCAGATGGAACAGTGAGCGAAGGTGGAAAAGCACCCGCAGCCTTGTGGGGTTGGCAACATTAGAAGGACCAGAGGGGACACGTCAGGTTTAAATAATCTTCTCCCCTCCAGGGCCCATACAAGACACTTCAAGACGGGGAAAAAAAAGAAAAAAAAAAAAAAAAGAAAAAAAAAAAAGATAATCCCGCTGTGAATGCCTGGTGCTGGCTGCCAGAGGAAAATCTTGGCTCAGAGCTGTACTTGTCCCAGCAGAGCCTAGCTCGCTTTTGCTGCCCTCCACATTTCCCCAGCACCCCCCGGCTCAGCCCGAGAACTCCTGAGGACACGAGCTGAGTTGGAGCATCCGAGAGGCCTTTGCAGGACGTGGCAAACAAACCCTGCCCTCCCTGCCTGCGAGCGCGGAGCCGGGGCTCGTCCACATCACACAGCGCCGGCTGCCTCTCATTAGCGCTGGGTGATAAATCCAGGGGGGAGATGACAGCCCAGCGGGATGAATCCAAGCGTCCTACCCTTTCAATTCTCCTCCTCCCATCACACATGGCCGGGCTTGCCTGGTCCCATCATCTACTGATGGCTGTAAGCCATCGTCCCCAGATGGGGAATGAACCCTAACGAATGGAGCATTTCCTTTGTGCCCTCCTGTTGGGAAGGAGAGGTTGTCCCGGCCTCCCTGTCCTGCTGAAGGTGAAAGGAGATGCCATGAGGTCTCCTCTGTTAGACCACGGAGAGGTTCAGCCACATTGTCCAGCACAGACTTGCAATGCCAGCTGGCCTGGGGCACCACTTTGGTTTGAGAGACAGCTTGAGTGAAAAACCACCTGGTCTTGTGGTTTACTCCAGTGTCACTGTCCCCTCCTGAAAAACAGGCTGTGGCAGCTGCAAACGGGATTTTTTGAAGTCAGTGTTCTGAACAGCCAAGAGAGGTGGTGCCCAGCATCTGCCCCTCCACAAGCTTTGATCCAACAACCTGGCACAGGAGACTGGGAGGGGCTTTAAAAGCCAGTGTGCCGTGGATGAGAATGCCTGCTTGGAGGCTGGGGGTAGAGGGGCTTCCATGGATCATTGAATCACAAAATTATTTGGGTTGGAAGGGACCTTAAAATGTCATCCAGTCCAGACCCCACTAAACCAGGTTGATCAGAGCACCATCCAAATCGGTCTTGAATGTTTCCAAGAATGTGGCATCCACCAACTCTCTGGGCAACCTGTGCTGGTGTTTTACCACCCTCACTGTAAAAAACTTCTTTCTGATATTGAATCTAAATTGACCATCTTTCAGTTTAAAGCCATTGCCCCTTGAACCATCACTACAGACCCTGCTAAAAAGTCTGTTCTCATCTTTCTTATATGCCCCTTTTAGGCACTGAAAAAGTCTTCCTGGAGCCTTCTCATGTCCAGGCTGAACAGCCCCAGCTGTCCTAGGCTGTCTCCAGAGCAGAGGTGCTCCAGCCCTCTGATCTTTCTCATGGCCCTCCTCTAGACCCACTTCAACAGATCCATTTCTGTCTTGTACTTGTATTGATAAAAGGCATTGCCCCAACCCAGGGGCAGCACCAGCACTTGGCTTTGTTGAACCTCATGAGATTCCCATGGCCCACTTCCCAGGCTTGTCCAGGTTCCTCTGCATGGCACCATGTCCCTCAGGCACATCCTTCAGGGTGGAGAGGCACAGCTCAGCCTGTTTTTGTGCCAGTGATTCTCTGTCCTCCATCCTGCCCAGCACAGGGAGGGGCCTCTCAGTGCCACAGTCCCAAGGGCAGGGGCTGCTTTTCCCCTGCAAATCTGGAGGGAAAAAATCTCCTTGAGGGCTTTTCTACTCAGTATCATTTGGGCTGAAACTGCCTGGATTACTCACATAAATCTTGCTTCTTTAGGAAAACAAGGGGAAAAAGCTGGGCTGTGGTGTGAAAGCACTTTCCTGTGCCAAGAGCTTCCCTGCTGTGTTTGCAAAGCCATCCCTGGGGTCTTGCAACCCCTCTCTGTCACTGGCACTTTGGGGAGACCATAAACCATCACTGGCCTGTCATGTTTTTGGGGACTTCCAGCCCCAGGGGTGACGGAGAACAATGTCTTCTCTGCAGACTTACACAAACTGCTCTGAGCCCAGCCCTGCTGCTGTCCAGGGTGGACAAGCTGTGGATTTATCCATTCCTGAGGAAAAAAAGGGCTCAGGACCATTTCTCAGCTCTGACCCCAGAAAAGAAAGGAGGTACCTCACTGTGGAGTTTCTGCACAGCCTTGTAGAGTTGTGCTTTGGTCTATGCTGCATTTCCCATTGCACCAGACCTGTCTGTAATAAAAAGGGAGAGAGGATGTAGGAAGATGGAAGCCTCAGGTTTGGGGTTAAGTCAGGGTGGGATACATGCTGGATTGGGAAGGAGGAGCCGTAGGATGTGGCTTCATGATGATGTTCAGTTACATTTGGGAACACCTAGTTACTTCTGGAAGCATCTCAGTCCCTGCCACCAGTCTGGGGAGGAAAACACCACTGTGGGTTGGAGGATGAGGCAGCAGATGAGGGCATGGATGCAGAGACAGAGGAGGCTGGAGGCTTGAGGTGCAGCCTCAAACAGCCACTGATCTGCTAGTAAAGCTATTCTCCTCTTTTGGAGCAGCCTGACTTCTTTTTGGAGCACAGTTTCACTTGGCTGTGGTGGGCAGTGGAACAGTGGGGTTGGCTGGAACATATGGGAGAGCTGCAGGCCCAGCTGCTTTCAGTCCAGCCCAGCAGTGGCCCAGCCACATGTGGGATATCAGTGACCTCTCCAGGAGCCCTGCAGCACCATCACACCCTGGGCTTTCCCACATGGGACAACCAGGGAAGGGTTCTAAGGCAAACTCCATGGTCTTAGAGGAGAGAAGGAGGCAGAAGGGATGTAATTCATGACAAGACAAACTCATTTCTTCTTTCCTCCCCACTAGCCTCCCTGGAGAAAACAGCAGGGGAAAAAAAAAGGCTAAATAGAATAAAACAGACTAAAAAGAACAAAAGAGAACACCTGGGAGCAGGTCTTTGTAACTCCAGCTGGACTGGACTGTTCCTGAGCCAAGCCTAAAACACTTGAACAAGGCCAACATCACCATCCCCCAGGCAGGCTATGTGAATGACAAATGCATCAGCCATGCTGGCAGCTTTCTTTCATGAGTTTCTTTATAGAGAAATATTATATGATTAACTGCAGGCCAGTTAAACACATCAAACAATCACTGTTGATAACCTCCACCACCCTGTGCTGCCAGGAAATCTGAGAGTGGTAAAACAGGTCTGGCCCTCAGAGTGGGAGTAACAATTTGTGTGGCTTGAGGATGTCAGGGATGGGCCATGGCTGGTCACCTGGACACTGGAATGTCACAAGGCTCCTCCACATCTCCTGCCTCTCCTTCCTGGCTCTGGTGGGTGCCCCCATTGTGGTTAACCAAACCTCCTGGCACCACAACTCTGGCACACAAGAGAAGGAAGACACATATAAAAATACCAAGAGCCCTCCACAGGCTCCCATCTGAATGGCCAAGGCATTTTCCAGCCCCTGACACTCCAGAGCTCTCAGCTTTCTGCTGTAGTACCCACAGCAGGTTTGCAATGACTTTTCTTTAGTGTTTCTCCCCTGCTGCTCCAGGTTCTGGGAGAATTGCATCCACTCACAGCAAACTGGTGCTGGAAAACTTACTGGTATCAGAAAAACAACCCCAGGATGTCATTGTTCCAGGCTATGCCATGCACAAGGGTAGAAAGCTTCTGTGGGCATAGGTTTGCTGCTCCCTGGGCTCTGCTCTGCAGAAGGGTCTTTTGCAGCCTGGAGGGCAGCAGATTCCCCAGGGCAGACCCTGTGCATAGCAAGGGATGTTTCTGTCTCAATTGTTACAGGAGATGGTTCATGAAATAACTTCACTGCTTGGAGCAGCTGGAGGAGATGGTTCATGAAATAACTTCACTGCTTGGAGCAGCTGGACACAACCCTTCTTGAATGAACTCTATCAGGGCCAGCCCAAGAAATTGCTCCTGGATCCTGGCTTTTAAGAAGCCCAGCAGTCTCCAGAGCAGTGGTCCTAGCAGAGTGCACCAGGCAGAGTGCTCTTCCAGAATCTTTCCAAGAGGAGAACCACAGCATCTTGAGAACACCTCACTTTTACTAAAGCCACACACCTCACCTTGGACATTCAGTGTGCCCAGTTAAAGTATTCCACAGGAGTGCAGAGACTGGGGAGTCAGGAGCTGTCTCCTGGTGGGCATTTCTTGGTAGTAATGTACAGAAAACAGCTTCCCCAACCTGGGATCAGACACACCATAGGCTGGGTGCACCCCAACTCAGCAAAATATCTAAGCACCCTTTCAGCTGATAGGTGGGGCTGGATGTTCATGGTGCTTGCATCAAACTGGATAAGGGGAGCTGAAACCCCTGTGATACCTTGTGAGTGTTGGCTCAGGTTTTTTTTTCCTTTAGGTCATTTGTGCTCATTACTATTGTGCCATTATTTGGGGAGCTGGCACTGAAAAAATGGTCCCATCACATGGTGAGGCAGATAGACGTGAGAGAAGGCCTTTGATTTTTGGGGGCTTTATCTTAATTACACAGTTTAAATGCTTTGGGGAGATTTTCTCTGTTTCTTTTCCAAAGCAAAAGGAATGGGCAATAATATGCTTATAGGCAGCCATATGAAGTGCTTCCTTATTGGGCTAATAATTACTGGGAAAAGATTAATGAAGGGCAGATATTTGAATAGTTAAGTACTTTTTTTTTTTCTGCTTTTGTTTCATGAGGGAAAGGGTTGAATGCCTTGACTGCTACACCAGCTACTCACTGGATCCATAAGATTTGTGTTCCCTGTGTTGTTGGGCTAAGTTAACAAATATTTACAGGCTGGGGCTGTGGTTCAGCAGAGCACTCTCAGCTGTGTGCTCAAATCTCCTTGGCCTCAGTGGTGCTTAAATGCAACCTTGTGCAACGTGCTAGATGTGAGGACCTTGGATTTTTGGATAACAAAGAAAACATTTGTCATTGCCAAACCAAGGGTCACTGAGTCACGTTGCTGACTAGCACAAAGCCCTTCATCCCCTTTGTTCTCTCTGAAATGGTGAAATAGTAGCTGACTAGGTAATTTTCACAAGTTTCTACTTTTTTTCTATGTGGGTTTGTGTGCAAATGTTGTTGATTTCTAAATTATCTGTATGAAAATCTTTTAACCTGGATCCTAAGTTCACACTTACTGGATTTGCTCTTTTTGTGCTGCTGCTGTAATGTAATCAGGAGATTTTCTCATATCCACCAGGAGAAAGATTACTGAGAATGTCTGATGTCCCTTTTTTGTGTGAAAATGCAGAAGGACTCACTCAGTAGGTGACCAGGAGTGTTTCTTCTCTGGAGGGCTCATTCACCCCTGAGCCAGGCTCATGGAGCACCTCAGATCAAACCTGCTCACATTCAGTGTGTGCATTTCTCTTTTCCTTGCTCTTGCACTCCCTCTGCTGATCCCGGGGATCTGTTAGAAGAAAAATGCTGGTGCCAGACATAAGCAAAGTACAGGGAGAAAACGGCTGTATAGCAAAAAATGAACCAACTCATCCCTGATGAAGAATACCTGAAGTTCAGAGGGCAGAAGAGAAAAAAAAAAAAAAAAAAAAAAAAAAAAAAAAAAAAAAAAAAAAAGCCAGTGATAAGTGAAGAAGTAGCAAATACAGTTTCTCCTATCAGCTGATTTATTCCTTCTGGTGACCAGTGACATGACCCAAGGGAATGGCTGGAGCTGTGTCAGGGGATGTTTAGGTTGGATATTAGAAAAAGGAACAGATGGGATTAACCCTCCTACCCCCTTCCCAAACCATGATCCAGGTGACCTGTCTGCCTCTCACCCACCCTCCTCTGTAGATTCCTCTTGATCCTTGGGGGTGAACTTGAGCTCTGCTTGCATGTTGAGTGCCTACCCCTCAGGAAAACCAAACCCAGAATTAGAAGATTCCTTGCTCAGAAAAGCTGTGGCTGTCCCATCCCTGGAAGCATTCAAGGCCAGGTTGGATGTGGCTTGGAGCAACCTGAGATAGTGGAAGGTGTGGAAGATGATCTTTAAGGTCCCTTCCAACACAAACCTTTCTGTGATTCTGTGATTTTTATCATTCTGCTTTGAGGGCCTGAAGAAACACAACCCACAGGGGCTCAGTTAACCTTTCCCCAGGCCCTGCCTTTCATAAGCCAAAGAGATAAAAACTAATGGGACTGCTGGGAAGCAGGGAAGAAGCACAGAATTGCTCTATGTGTCCTTTGGAAGGTCCCAAAAGGAAAAGGTCCTTGACAAGGAGTTTATTTTCATTAAAAATTACAGGCCCAGCTCAACCAGTCAAATAAACAAAGCAAGTCTGTAAAACAGCAAGTGCAAAAGGTCCTGGGTTATTTATAAAGGGCTTCTAAGTATATTAGGCCTAACACCAAGATAAATCAACCCTGCTAGGATTCCAGAGGCATATCACATGTGGCCCTAGCTGTTGTCAGCTTCGTGCTGGAATATATTTAGTGGCCTGTTTCACTATGAACCTTCACGGGTTTTTCTCTAGTGACTCCCCCTTGAAAATTAATACTTTGGGACCAGACAGAGGCTTCTGTCTTCAGTCACATATTGACTTAATCAAATCCTTCATGGAATCATGGAATAGTTTGGGTTGGGAAATGAGAAAGATGATCTTGTTCAAACCCCTCTGCCATGGGCAGGGACGCTTTCCTCTATCCCAGGTTGCTCCAAGCCCCATCCAACCTGGCCTTGAACACTTCCAGGGATAAGGTATCCACACTTCTCAGGACAACCAATTCCAGTGCCTCACTACCCTCACATGGAAGAATTTCTCCCTCATACCTAGTCTACATCTACCCTCCTTCAGCCTAAAGCCACTCCCATCGTACTCTCTCTGTATGCTCTTGTCAAAAATCCCTCTTCACCACAATTCAAATCCATGCCACTGCATTCAACAGACATTTTGCCACCCAGTGTGTTATAGAATGGTTAAGGACCCTGCTCAAGACCAGGTTATCGGATTCAACAGGTTTGGGGTTTTTTTCCTGAAAGGGGATATTCAGTAGAAAGGGTCAGCAACATCTGACACTGAGAACTTCAGTTCAAATAAATCTCAGTGATTATTTCTCAGCTGATCAGAAGGAAGATGAGGATCTTTGGGATCTTGTAGGATTTGTTCACATGGTCATTTGAAGACCCTGGGCAAAGTCAGTGCTGGGAAACAGCCATGTGCTGCTCCAGCTCAACCTCCCTGCATTTCAGATCACTCCTTACAGTGATCTGGCACAAACCCAGAACTTCTTTTTGGGGTGCTTTCTTCTCCAGTCCCACCAGAACAAATTTGCACCTTCCCAGGGTCCAGACCAAGTCCAGCACAACATGCACAGAGGGTTTAATTGGGGATTCATGGTGTGATTTTTGGAACCGTCCTGTGAAGGGCCAGGAATTGGACTCGAGGATCCTTGTGGGTCCCCTTCCAACTCAGGATATCCTAGGACTGGCTGTGGAATTGTCTACATGGGCTATACTTTATGCTAAGAGTGCAATTTAGCGTCCTATCACAGGTTTTTCAGACCAGATGGGGTGTTCCCATCAACCTCCAGCTGCCACAAGAGGATATGGGTGTCTGTCTTAAGGGTTTAGTGGCCTTCCATAAGTATCTGTAGGGTATCCTGTAGTATTTTGAACAGTACTAGATGTTTAGGCAACTTCATACTTCTCTGTAAACCCCCAGAAACTTGGAGAAAACTTATGTGCCTTGCACAGTAAAGTTAGGGATAGCCCCATTTCCAAGTCTCATTTCTGCTTTTTATTGCTCCAGCTCCTGTTCCCTGAGGGAAGGGAACATTTTAAAGGGAAAATATTCTTAGAGCAATGTTCAAATGCTCATGATTAGGATGCTACTCTACTCCCCAGATAATCTGGCTTGTTTTGCATCCCTGCTGGAGCAATCTGGACAACTGTTCCACCCTTCCAGAGAGGATTCAGGCGTTTCTGCCTCATTCTGTGATGAAGGCAGGCACCTCTGTGATCTCCTGCCTAGGAAGGTGATGGTGCTCTTTCAGTGTCACAAGGCCAAGGCCAACATCACAGGCAAGTTTTCTGAAAGGGAATGCAGAGAGGGAAGTACCTGGTTTGGGAAATCCTTTGGATTTGCTTTTTTGATGCCAAATTCCTCAGCTGTTTCCAATTTGTTGAAATTAACTCCGGTTTAGTAACACCCAATAATTGCCTAATTGGTTTGAACTAATTGATTGCATATAGTCCAGAAGATGCCAGCTGGTGATCCCCTGCCTTTCTGAAAGGGCTGTAGGAATTGTCTGCAGGAACAATTGCTCAGCAGGAATGGCAAATTTTGCAAAATCAAGTTTTGCTGTGAGAAAAAGCTGTGGTTTTGCTCAAATAATTCCAATTTTTTTTGTTTGTTTTTCTTCCCGGAAAACTCAAATAAAATATCTTCATTTGAATAAGGTTAGTGCCAAACATTTGCTTTTAACTTTGTGCCATGACACACACAGAGCCCCAGATCCTTATTTCAGCTGAGCTGTGCTGGTGGTGCCTGTGAACACAGTTTTGCTTTCTCCTTGGACAGAAAAGAAGCAGAGGAAAACACTGAGTAAAATAAAAATTGCTACTGAGTTATGTTATATAGCAACTTCTGTAGTTATTTGCCCCCATGACTAGAAAATAAAACTGGTTTTTTTCTGGTGTGATCTCAGCTCTCCATCTTAAATAGAAAAGATCATCTGTCTTAAAGATAAGTTAGAAAATGTTTAGCCACCCCACAGACTCAGATGCTCCCTATGAAAAACAGGGGTCAAGCCTCCACTGCCCATTACTTTTCTTTCTTTCCTATATCCCAGCACTCATCAACGTGCTCTTTGATGCTCCAGATGTTTCTGAGGGGAGAATCAGGATGAAAATGCTGAGGGTGAATGTCATCTCTCCCTGATGAGAGCAGCAGTGCTGTCTGGGACCAGCAACCCCGCCGTTGTTCTGGTCAGTTTTTCAATCCCAGGCAGGTATTTCCATGCTGGAGCTGCTCTGTTAATTCTGGGAACTTGCACCAGGTGGCGATGCCAGCCCATTTCCAGATTCATCTCTGAAAAGTCAAACTCCGAGGCATCCCTGGATTGTTTGTTTTGGGGGTTTTTGTGTGTTAATGGCTGATGCCTGCTGAAATCCCTGAGCCAAGCAGGTGTCCCACTGCAGTGTTTCCTGCTAAGGTGTGCTCCCACAGGAATTCACTGCTGTGTCTTGCCATCATCCTGTGAGGAACAGACATGCAGGAGAGAAAACACCCTTCACTGTGTTCAGGACAAGGAAATATTTACAGGGATTAAAGCACGGCAGGATATAAAGGGTCAGAGCAGAGGGGGATGGAAGCTGTCAAGAGCGAGGTCAGGGCTGAGCAGCACAAGCCATCAAGAAACTGTCCAGTCCATTGGCCCAGTAGAATCAGAATCATAGAATGTCCTGAGCTGGAAGGGGCACACAAGGATCATCAAGTCCATCTCCTGGCCCTGCAGAGGACAGCCCCAAGAATCCCACCATGTGCCTGAGAGCATTTTCCAAATGCTCCTTGAGTTCTTGTCAGACCATGATCACCCTGACCTCATATAGGTACACATATAGGTATTTCCACCTCAGTGGGTTAAAAGCAGCTTGCACAGAACCCTGATAAATGCATATCTCTGATCGTTGATCATGCTGCAGCACCAACTTTGCAGAGATATTAAGCAGATTTTGTAGTCTCTGAGTTTTTTGGGACTCCCCTCCAGCAGCTCCCAAGGGCTCATGCTCAGAGGCAGATTGCAGCCATCCCAGTCTGCCTGGCCACGAGCATTTTCATCACCCTGATGTATGTTCCCAAAGCTCCCAGAATCTGTCAGGGCGCTGCTCAGTAAAGAGCAATTGGATTCACAAAGCTTGTTCTTGGGTGGGAAGTGCTGGCAGGGTGACAGGACAGATCCTGCCTGTGCCATCTTATTTCTGTCCAGGTGGGATCACAGCCCTGCAACCCAAAGGGTGGGAGGCAGAGCTCCTGCCATGAGCTCTGTAACTCATCTCCTTCCAATACTTGGCCTTGGTGTGGGATGCAGCATGAGCAGAAACACAGAAACACCTGCATGGACACAAAACAGCGTGATGAGCAGAGCTGGACACAAAACAGACCTGCCAAGACATTTTCTGGGAAAACTGAGCTGTTTCTGCACAGACCTCTGACATGCTGGTCTGAAAAGCAGCAGAGAGAAGGGACTGGTCCCATTATCACACTGGAGATGCACAGGCTGAAAGTTGGTTGAAAGATGTAACTTTCCAGCCTGGCCCATGTCTGTCCAGCATTTTTTATGGATTATTTCTACCTGAATAAGACTGTGAATGTGATTTATGTGTTCAGATGGGAGCCTGGTCTCCTTCCTGTGCAGAGGTGAAGGAAGGCTCTGTGGGGAAGCAGGGAGAAGGTAGCAGGGTTGAGGAAACCAGTCTGGCCTCGCTGGGACATGATATTTGCCATTGCTACTGCAATAATAACTACCTGCTCTACACTGCCATGGTTTAAAAACCCAGGTCACAGCCAGTACAAATTCCCATCCCCCACTTGCCCTTGGCAAGCACAGTCTGGCCCCAGGGGAATTCTGCATCAGAACCAAAATATGTCCTAATATCAACATGTGCAAAGGTTTAGACCATGGCTGTCAAACAAACCCTGATCAGTCATTGTTTAGCAACTATGGATCCAAGCTACATAAACTGGTGACAGAGCTTACTGGGAATTCATCCACCTTTTTCTTCTGAAAGTTCTCAAGGAATTCAGCCATGACCTAGCTGATCTCTTCTGTCAGGCAGATGTGTTTGCAGGTGGTGTCAATCCCCTGCATGACAGGATAAGCAACATCTGAACACGGGAAGAGCTCAGAGAAGAGAGATGAAGGATGAACTGCGAGCAGGATGAAGGCAGCTGAGAGGTAGATACTGCACAGAGTTGTCACTCCCCTCTATTCCATGGAGTGGGTAATACCATGATTTCCTTATTCTCAGAACTTCTGACCGAGAAAAATGTCAACTCATTTTTATCCCCAGAAAATCAGAGGGAATGGGACAGATGTGGTTACTTTGGCTCACCCAGCTCACAGACAGGTCACTTGCCATAGTTCACATCTCTGTTCCACTCTCATCCAACCCAGCTACCCAACTTCCAAAACTGCCACAAGGGAAACCATATTTACCCCTGTTATTCCAGAATCCCAGAGTCTGGAAAGCTACCACATTTTCCCAAAGCTGGACTCAGAGCCTTGCCCAGTCAAGATAATTGAGCCCAGTCCATGATTAATCATCACTGCAAAGAATCTCCACTGTCAGGTCTGTGTGGCTCCACTTTCTAAAAGCTGATATTCACACCAGCAGGGATTTCAACCACCGTGATCCCTGTGCTGTTGGATTTCCACATCCTCCAGGCTCAGATAAAATGGCACACAAACTCCCTGCCTCTCTGGTTTTGGCCCCAAATTCAGACCAAGACCTGAGAAATTTTTCTCAGCTGAGGTTTCATTGAAATGGATATGTTCCCATGGAAAGTTTCAGTTTCAATTATATCAACACTTTTTATGGGGGAAAAAAATTAATCAGAAAACATTCCAGTCAGATCTAGATGAATTTGCTAATATTTAGCCACAAAAGACACTCGTGGCAGACTTGTGTCTCATTATCAAGATGTTTGGGCTTTCAGGTTATATCCATCTTTCTGATGTAGAAACAAGGCATGAAAGTCTTTGGATTGATGACTTTAATATGTCTGTCTTTCCTTGATTAGGAGTGTTAGTGTTGGCCTGCCTTTGTTCTGCTGAAAAGCCTTTTCTGGATTCAAAGGCATATTTATTGAAATCTCTAAATTCTTCAACTGAACAGGGAAAGGAGGCTGAATCCTTAATAAAGACTTCCTTCCTCCCAGTGTTATTTATTCATTGGATAAAGATAGACTAAAATAAACACAAATTACTTGTAGACTTAAAAACTTCAGGGATTAAAACATCATTCTCCTGTGAATGCTCCACATAAATTTCTTGATTTCTAGGACACTATTTCTCAGTTTCTTCCATTCAGCCTAAATTATCTCAGATGGCAGACAAAGCCAGTCTTTATCATGAATGAAGGTTACAGATTTTTGGAAACAAAGCCCTGTGTGCTTTGTGCTTTCTGAGGTGTAATTCCTTTAACTGGGAACCAGTTAGGGCAAAATATGGGGAAAAAAAAAAAAAAAAAAAAGTTTTCTGACTGCTGATCATGATAGAACCCAACCAGTATCCACTCAAGCAGTCAAAGGGTTTAATACCAGCAAATGGGAAGGGCTTTCCTTCTACACAATGCGTGTAATTAATTTATGGGACTCATTACCAAAGGAGGTCATGAAGGCCAACATTATGCATGAGATTACAAATGATTTATTAAAAATTGTGGAGGATTTCGTCGGGATAACTTAGCACAGTGATCTGGCTGCAACTTCTACATCAGGAAATCCCTAAAATACTGAAAAATAAAGGCAGGGTCTGCCTTGGTCTGGGCATCTGTGCTTCAGATCCACTGAAGGGGCAGCAGACTGAGGTGCACTGGCAGAGTTTAGCAGTTATTTATTGAGCAGGGTGACAAGGAAAGATTGGGGATTAAGGGCATAATTCTATATTTAATAGGATGTGGAGAACAGGTTTTCAACTGCTGTAAATCAGTTTGTGTGCCTGGTTTTCCACAACACTGGAGATCTTTCCTTTCCCCGGGATCCGGTTCTTCTCGTCTTTTCCTGACTGCGAGGACATCAATTTCCAGCATGCCCAGAGTATTGCAAAGGGTCCTGGCAAAGCTCTTGAGACTTGCTGGAGTTTACTTCCTGTCCCTTCAATCTCTGGGTGTTCACAGGACCCTGACTGAAGTTCTGTGCCCACACAGCCCATGCAGGTGTCTGGTGGAGTTCAGGCACTTCAGTACCATCCAAATTGCAGGAGAGCAAGCCAAGGAGAATTTCTCCAGTGCCAACCCATGCATCTTCCTCTCTTCCCATTTGATCTTAAGGCTTTTTCTCTCCTTTCAGAACTGCCTTCAGCAGGGAGGAGAGGATTTCTTAGGAGAAGTGTCCTAAGAGTATCTGAGAGCTGGTTTGGGAGGGTTTTGATACCATGTGGACTTCACTTAGCAATAAGCAATATGCACCTCTTGGGATCCACCAGCCACTTGGACTTTGAGAGGCTGGAGAAAGATATAAATCAGGTCCTCTAAACGACCCATGATAAGAAAAGCCAGTCCTCAGAAATAAAGGCAGAAACCCTCTTTTGCCAGCAGAAGGATACTGTGCATACTAAGCACAGAGTGGGCAGCTGCTAGGCAGCCCCCAACCCTTCCCACAGGACAGCTTATCTTCTCTTACAGGATTTGCCACCATCTCAAAACATCTTGAGGTTTCTTTCCCCGTCATTCCCTAAATAAACTTTTCTAATATCCATAATATGAACTGATCCCAGGTTCTCCAAAGACAGATGGCTCTGTCACAGATCAGTATCAGATACTGACGTAACACTCCAGAACACTGCCTTCCTCACTTCCCACCCCTTGTGATACCCTAGCCAGCAGGCCAGCAGCTGAAAATGTTATGCAGAGAGGAGATCTGCTCCTACTTTGAAGGATTTATGCCAGCTGACTCAATTTCTGGAGGCAACTAGGGAGAAAAGTTGCCTCCAAACAAGAACAATTTGTCTGGCAAGTTTTGCAGTTCCTGCTGGTTGTCACAGACTCAGCCTGGGATGGTGGCAGCCCATGGAAAACAGGAGATTTCAGACCTTTCTCTGCTGCTTTGATTAGCATAGATGCCCCACAGAACTGACATCATATGCCAAGCTATTTGGAATGAGAGGCAACATCCACCTCTGAGCCAGTGGCTTTCCCTGTGTGAGTCAGTGGGGCTCAGGGCCTGGACCAGGCTCACCCAGAGAGCAGAGCTGTGGCCCAGGGCAGGCTCAGAGGTGCACCAAGGCCTGCTGCATGCCCAGAACTCATCATACTTGTTTTTGCCAGGAGTCTGATGTCTAGGAGGTCTTCTGAGTGTTTTGCCTGCCTGGAGGTGATGCTGGGAATCACTCTGGGTGCATGGGGAAGGCTAAGCCTGGGCTGGCCCATCCACACCACGGGGTAATGGCTGCAGGAGGGTGCCCTAAAGCACCACAGCTACGTGAGGGAAAGTGGGAAACATCAGCCTCAGAGGCATGATTCTTACTGTGTTGCATTTCAGCTTCCCTTCTGCCTCCACACCAGTGAATCCCACCCTGCTGGCCACTTGCACCAGCCTGCAGAGCCCAAATGCTGACAGAAATGCCACAGACAGCTCCTGTCCCCCATATGCTCCCATCATCCAGCCAAGGCTACTCCATGTGAGTGTAACAGAGACATAGCTCAGAGTTAAACATCCTGCAGTTCAGAAAGGGCTGCCAAAGGAAAAAAAAATTGTTTCCTTCCTTTCTTTACATTTTTCTGGCTGGATACACCTCAAGGTCTTCTCTGGTGTTCATTAGTCTTCTATCAGCTGTCCCCACTGGATGGATGCATCTCCAATCCAGCACAGGCCAGGAGCACAAGTCAAAACACTGAAAATCCCATGCTTGATACCAGGAATCAGTATCATTATCCCCAGTGCCAGCTCTAATGTCCAATGCTGTGTGATTATGGAAGATCTCACTCCCATTTTGACATCTCAAGACAGCACCACTGTGCCCTCTGAGAGCACCTCCTTTCCCAGGCATGCTTTGGAGCCTCCTCCCATCTCTGAAATAGAAGAGTAGGGCACTGGGTCAAGCCTAGAGAGATCCCAGGTGTCCTCACACTCACTTTTGTTTTCAGCATCAATTTCCAAGGAATTACACCAAAAAGAAACCTCACCAGGAAGTTGTTGTCTAATGCCACCCAGTTTGCTCTTTGATGTATGTGAAAAAGAACTTCCCCTCCCCTTTGGCTGGTATCTCTTCTGCTCCTTCTGCTCCCTGCTCTTGATCCCTTCCTTGTCCCCAAACAGAACTGGAGAAAACAGCAGCTTCTCCCAAGCCTTACACCCTGCAAAGGGCTCTGAGTAACCCCAAAAAGCTGGGCCAGTTTAACAATACACTTATTTTATCCATTTAACTAACTCAGCTTTTTCTTCCTGATTTGCTTTTGCTGACCCTACAGCACAGTTTGCTGCCCTGCTCTGCAGCCCAGACCCTCCTCCCTATCCCAAATCCCTGCAGCAATCCTGCTCATCGTGAGAGGAAAGACCCTTTGTAGCAGATAGACAGCAGCAGAGGGGTTTGCTGGCTCTGCCTGTGACCCTGGGAGGCTCCAAGCCCATTCTTTCACCCCATGGCATCCTATAATCCCTGTGGTTTCAACCACTGTCCCGTGGTAGACACTGGCATGGACATGAGCTCCCCTGAGGAAAAGGAGACCAAGGTGCCAATGGATCTTATAACCCTGACAGCTGGATTTACACTTTGTTCCTCTGTCTTCACAACTTGTTGGTCTGCTTTCTGTCCAGTCCTGCTTCTAATCCCCCCTCCCTCCTCTCCCTTTATGTATAGATATTTTATTGCAAACACTCTGGCTTTTACGACCGGATTTTTCATGCTCTGGACCGCTTCCCCCATCAATTCTTTTGTCACTTTTACTGTCAGCTGCTCCTGGATAAAAATAACAAAGAGAGTCAGGTTTTGTGAGCTGGCCTGTTCTCTGGGGGGAACCTACCAGAATAACCTGCCAGGAGAAGCAGTTGCTAATAATAATATGCTGAGTGAAGAGCCCGTTCACTGTAACTCACTATTTAATTGAAATTATGACCTCCTTTGAATCTTCATCTGACCACAGCGTTCAAAAGTCAGTCTCTCACAGTCCACCCCAGCCTGAGCTGGAAGCACACAGTTGCTGCTGTAACTCCCCAGTGAGACCTTGTTGCCATCAGAGCTGAGCTTTGTCCTGCGCTCACCCAACCATGAGACCTACCAGCCCCTCTCCCAGGCAATCCTTAGTGACTGATAAGACATCATGCATTAAGTTAATTCCAGAGGAAAACTCATCCATTTCCAGACCCCTGCACCTTGCCTCACAGTCCCATACCAGCAGTGTCTCATTAGGAATGGGAAAAGCTTCAGAGCCAGGGAAGCTGCTGGCTCTCCTTGCTTGCACCTTGTGAGCTTTGCAGCTAAGAAAGCAGAATAATCCCTAATTGCACACCTGATGTAACTAATGCTGGTTTTCTACCACCTTTGAGTAACTAGAAATGGACTCTGTTAGAGAGGAATCTTCATAAAACCCACAAGAGCTCAGCCAAACAGAGTTGATCCTGCTTCTGTTCTTAACCCAAGCCCAACAGTCCCTATTTCTATGTCAACAGGGAAACACTCCTGGGATCACACTGGAATGTTATTCTTATACTGTCAAACCATTGGCACAGCCAGCACTCTCCTACATGATTCCCTAACACAAAAATCAGGAGTTAAAGCCAGGCTTTCCCACCAGACAACATGCATACAGCCACCCTGTCTTGGATGTAAGGGGTGTTCAGCCATGCCCTGGTCATTCCCACAGAGCTCAGGGTAGTAGGAAATTCCCTGACTCAGGAGAATTTACTGTTGCAGGCATCAGTGGCCTGTGCAGATGAGTTGGCATTGAATCTGCTGCCCCTCTTGCCCGAGCATGGCTCAAACTGTAGAGCTTGGTAGGACTATTCCTAATGGGACCAGCAGTCAGTGTGGCAGCCAAGGACTTTTCTCCATGTTTGCCTACAAAACTAGTGACTGGAACTCATCCTTCACAGCAGTTCCCAGCTGCTGTGACCAGCAGACCTGTTCTCTGCTGGCCTCTGTGATCAGAGAAGTTCCATCTCTCTGTTTGTCCTCCTCCAAAGTTGTTCTCCTGGCTTCCCATCCAACCAACACCCAACCCTGGTTTTAGAAACTAAGAGACACCTCTCAACTTGCACCTTTCTGTACCTGCACCTTCTGCTCCTTGTGCTGTTTGTATTCCCCAAATTATCTTCCTCTTAATGTTTGCAAAACAGACCTTCCTTGGCTGGTTCTCAGACAGGAAAGAGAGGGCACAAGCCAGCATTTTTCTTCTTCACAGCACAAATCTGTGGGCTGCAGTTTTAGCCCTTTCCCGTTCCTTCCCAAGGCAGTGTTGACTGTGCTACTCATGGCAGCTCACAAGAGCTTCCCAAAGTTTCATAGAATCCTTAAATGGTTTAGGTTGGATAAGACCTTAAAAACCAGCCAGTTTTGAAACCCCTGCTATGGGCAGGGACACCTTCCACTATTCCAGGGTGCTCCAAGCCTCATCCAACCTGTCCTTGAACACTTCCAGGGATGGGGCTGGAAGTGCCACAGCTTCTCTGGGCAACTGGCACCAGGGCCTCACCACTTTCACAGTAAAGAATATTTTGCTAATATCTAATCTAAACCTGCCCTCCTCCAGTCTACCCCTTGTTCTATCACCCCGTGCCCTTCTCTTTTAGTAGTTTGCCATTTTCTGGTAGGATAAAAACCAACTCTGTAAAACAAACCAGGCACTGCTGCACTAACAAGAGAGAGCAAAACTCATTTCACTTTACAACAGGCCTCCAACAGTTAAGCATTAAAAATGAGTCCATCATTTAAGTTTTCTCTTATTAGTATCTGAGAAGACCATCCCATGTGTATTGCAGCTGAGTCTTTTCAGATGTTCATTATTTCTGATAAAAATACCTTCCTATAAAGATGGAAGTTTCTCCTTTAAGTGTTTGCATATCTGCCATATAACAAGGGATGGCTTTGGCATAGAATTCAATTCCTTGCAGGGAAAGAAAAACTTGGTTTAGAGTCTAATAATTTTCTTTGAAAATGATGCTGAAAAAATAATTTCTCAGGGTTTTTTCACAAGCAGGGAAGGAAATGTGGTACAGTAGCTCATAAACACCTGGAAAATTAAGCAGCTCATCTCCAGAGATATGAATTTCATTTGTATTACAAATTAAACAACGATACTGAAGTTGCACAGGTTTTTTCACATGCATTCATGAGACTGAGAGTTTCACAGACAAAATGACACAATTGTGACTGTAATTGGCAGGAGAGTGCAGTTCCCAAGTTGACAGGAAAAAAATTTCCTGTCCAAATTGGATTCATGTCAGTAAATGCCTAATTTTTAGTTTCCTACAAACTGGAAAGTTTCCAGCCATGGTGCACACCCACCAGAGTTGGCATTTTATCAGTTTCACATCAGAAATTGATACCAACTGTGCTGCAGTGCCACGGGCAGTGCCCACGTTCCCCTGCTCCCCTTTCATCCCTCTGTGAACTCACCCAGGGCTCCAAAACTGGCAGGTTCCAGAGTTCCTGGCCCATAATCCTGGCCAGCTTCCACTGAAGCCTAACCTTGGACGCAGTAAAATCACTTTTAACCCGGGTTTTAATTTTGTGCTTGCTGAATTGGTATTTTCCCATGACTTTTTAGTACAAAAAAAAAAAAATTAGTATTTCCAGTTGCTACAGTAGGTCTTTTATGTGCCTGTCCTTGATTTTACATGGACATCTGTGCAACCTCTCCTACCCAACCAAGGGCCAAGCATGCATAACATAACCATATAGCTAATAGAAGTGGGTATTTCAGACAGCCTGGAAACAGGAGATAAAACCACAGATTAAGAATAACTTAAACCCAGATGAAGCCAAGGTTGAAAACTTATCCACAACTTTCAGGTAAGCAAGTTACAGAGTGCAGGGGCCAAAAAAAAAAAAAAAATAAGCATTGAAAACACTGGGAAATTACTTTAAATTTAAAGAAATCCAACCACTTCAATGTAAAGAAACACAAAGGTAGGAGAGTCAAAAATATTAACTCTAACTTTAGGAAGGCCACTTTTCACTGTGATGTCTGCTCTAATTCTATTTTAAGTCATCGTATAGATTGAGCTGCCTGAGGTCACGTTCGATCCTCTCACTTTTCTCCTTCATGATGCAATTTGGACAAAATTAACAAAACGGACGTCAAGAGCCTTAAAAAAGTGGTTCTGCAGAAGGACATGTAGGCAGTGGAATTTTCTTGCAATAACAGACTTCTTGCTGGAGTAGTTTAAATCTGGATGAGGCGCTTGAGAACGAAGCGAAGAGACGATCTCGTCCCACTCCTGCAGGGGCATGTGGACAGGATGACCTAACAAGTCTTTCCCATCTGCCATCCCTGTGGTTCTCTGAGAAATGAAATCCCACAAGACACAGGGCCTGATCCTGAGAGGTGAACCCAGAGGACCAGACTTCACCCTGCTTAAGCTTTGCTATAAATAAGTTTGTGTTGGGGCCAATTACTGGCATTTGCCTCTTTCTCAATCCTTTCAGTCAGAACCTCTTGGCATTTAAAGATGTGATTTTTCCAGCAATATGTGAATTGCTTTCACTCCTATGTTTTTCCCAGCTGTCTGACTCAGAAATGTGGGCTGAAAAAGGGTGCCAATGCTAGAGAGATGGGATGGGCAAAGATGTCAAAAAAACCCAAAATTGTGCAAAGGAGGAAGTGAATCTGCCTCTCATGAGTCTCCCCTTTGCTGAGTAAATAGTGAGAATGCCAGTGGATGGCTTTTCTGGCAGGAAAACTGGTGTATAAAACACACATTATGTGAACATTCAAAAATAATTCAAGAGGGTTAATTTTTGTGGTGCAACCTCATCCTAAATGTCATTAATCTCAACGAAGATCAAAAATCCTGCTGTTTAATCTGTGTACCCTGCAAAAAGTTAAGCAGACATGAAACTGTCACTAACTGAGAAATTTCTACCACCACAAGATGAAAAATAATATCCTATAATATGTACAATCAAGAAAACCTTCATCCCCTAGAGGACAAATTAAAAACAGAAAAGGAGGCTGAATTCCTGGCATGTGTTATTCAACTGAATTATGTTCTCAGCCTTCATTTCATTCTTTTCACATGTGCCTTCCAATCTGGGGAAATAATTTGACAGCATTTAAGGACTATTGAAAAATTTTTTGGTGAGAAACTACTTATTTGCATGAAACCCACCATTTTCTGTCCAATTGGTAATTCACACAAGAAGTTTCCAATTTTTCTGCAATAATTTTGGCCTTCAAAAATGCCCTGGGACGGACATCTCAGTCCATCTAATGGATGTAATCAATTTAGTCACAAAATCACAGAATGGCTGAGTTTGGAAGGAACAACTGGGGGGGGGTTATGTGGTTCAACCTCCTCCCTCCAGAGTAAGTTGCCAAGAACCTGAAAATTATTTTCACTCAGCCTTCAAACATGAAAAAACTGGAACTTTAAATATGCTAAAAATCACATGAAGTTACAGAAAATGGCCTTTTTTTCACATACTCATCTATAGGCAGAAGGTAGCCTTCTTGCACATCTCAAGTTCTTCCCCACATGCTGGCTCCACTGACAAGATCAGCAGCAGTGTTGATGCCAACCTGCTGTGTCCTGTGTCTGGCAGCTCCAAGAATTTATCATCTCCAGGGTTGCCCCTCAATTCTTGAAGGAGAGTTTCTTCCCTTTCATGCTCCACTGGGCCAGAGGCCCAGGAATCAACAGTGGAAAAATGCTGATGAAAAAAAGATGGCATCTGATAAGGAGCTTCCAAGTTATGTTAAGGAGCATATTCTAATTTCTGCAGCAAGAGTGGCTAGAGAGTTTTTCCAGGCCTTTTCTCACCCACAGAGGGTCCTGAATCCTGGACAGAACTTATTACACCTGTTCTATAACAGTCCTCCATGATTCAATAATGAAACCTCCATCCAGCCCAACTTCAGACCAGAAAACTGTTCCTTGACACCCCAGAATGAGATATAAAGGGGTCTTTTGGTGTACAAATGGGTTATTTTCTCCTTCTGATTCTTTCCCTGGGTTTCATTTGCCATTTCCTGTCCACCTTTCACAGAATCACTGTCCATGGTGAAGGTGAAGGATTCATCCAGTATGGAGCTGCCTCGAAAGGCCACTGAGCAACAAGATCAGAGGTGAAGATGTCTAAGTTGAAAGAAGAAAATGTCTTGGTAGATGCTGGTACCTTGACAGATGTCAAGGACTTGGGGATGGGCAGGGGGATTTTTAAGGTCCTTTCCAACCCAAACCATTCTGTGATTTTGTGGCATTCCTGGTTCTCTGTACCTTCTTCAATACAGATTGATTTTTGTCTATTTTGGACAGAACCACATCATGCACCTGGAAAAAAGGCAACAAAGAGAATGTCCTCCATGCCCTGCTGTGCTTATATTCATTGTCCCTACCCTTCCACCCAAGGCCTGTATCTGGAAGGTGGTGGGTCCTTCTTGGTGGAAGAACATGGCATTTTCTTCCTACATCCACATGGTCTCAGCACTCGACATCCGGACTGTGTCCTGAGCTTCCAACCCAGCCTGACTGGGCTCTGGAAGTTGAGAATCCTTCAGCAACACAGTTAATCTGTAATAATCAGATCTGTTATCAGTGATAATCTGAAATGCATTTTTGGGGAAGGCTGGGACTGCACTGGGGAATGACTCCACATGAGGAAAAGACAACAGCATGCTCCTTCTCCCAGGATTTTCCCTGCACTGAGCTGGAAGACAGGCTGATCAGCAAATCACCAGGCAGGCAGTGAGCTCAGGGAGGACTGCACCTACCTCCAGTGGTGGAGATGACCATGCTGCACCTCTCCAAAGGATCTGGCTATAGGAAGTTCCCACCAGCACAGATTTCTCAATTTCTCAGCACCAGGAAAGCTATCCCAGGAAGTGCACAGTGCTGCCTGGTCTGCCCAAGCCAAGGCATCAACCTTCTGTCCACAGCAGTCAAGTCCTCAGTCCAGTCTATGCAATGCCTTGCCCTAACCAAAATGACTGATTCCAAGGGGCAGAAACTGAGACCTCTTTATTTGAGCCCTGAGAAGAACAGAGACAGCAAAGGGAGAAGGAATTAGGGCTGCTCTGTGCCTGGTACATTTGTGCTTCTGAACCTCTAGCCATTAATGAAAGCTACTCCTCTTCAAAGGAAGACCATGTTCCTATCTCAGCTGACAGCAAAACATCCAGTGGTTTCAGCTGCAGCAGAAAACAGCCTTGGGGAAAAAAGAGTAAAGAAAGACATCAAATTCACTGTTGCCATAAATGTACCTGCACGTCAGCTTTCTATCTGCAAAGGGCTTGTGTGAGCCAACCTCCTCCCCATCACCATGAGCTGTCAGCCTGAGTGTGGGTGGTCAGGGCAGGTTCACAGCAGGGTGGACGTACATCAAGGAACTGCTGAGATCAGAACCCTGCTCTGCCCAGAGAGAAGGCCCCACAGGCTGACATGGCCCACATTAGGTAGTGCTCAGGAGACAAGTGGATTTTGCTAATCCATCATGCCAGACCAAGGTGACAGATGAGGGAAATCAGGCGTGGGGCTGGGAGCCTCCCAGCAGTGCCACACGGCATCATCATCCAGTGGCTGCTCATTCCCTATTGATTTCAGAGGCTGTCCTCATCACCCCATGCTGCTGACACTGTGCAGAGGAAGGTGATAGTACTGGGAAGGGTCTTTGAGGTGATGGTTTTTTCCCAGGAAATGGAACAGAAGCAAGGTTCCAAGGCAGATTGCTGGGCCAGTATCCTGGAATCTCTGGCTCTGGCCACTTCACCTGTGAAGCATCCTGAAGGTCCACAGAAAGCCCAGTCTGCCCAGGAGGCCCCACACTAAGCAGCAGATAAACATGGCAGGAACCAGGCAGACATGCACTACAGTCCATTTTACTTGGAGCTTTACTGGATTTGCTGGCATGTCAGTGCCATGCAGTGCTCCAAGGTATGGGAGGGTCTGGACTATACTCCCACCATAAGGGTAATTATTCTTTATTCGTCTAATTCATCACTTGGGCAGTTCTCCTGGCAAAGCAGAAATAACTTCTTATTCCATCTATTTACAACACCTCCTTTCTAAAAGTCCTGCAGAGAAAATTAGAACACAATAGAATTGGAGATGCAACTTTTCTCTTGGAGACACAACTTTTCTCTTGGAGACACAACTTTTCTCTTAGAGAAATGCCAATTTTTTTTTAAGGGAGAGAAGTGTTGACAACCTTTATGGGGGAAGGAAGAATAAATATTTTATAAGATGAAAGAAGGAGGCAGGTGTGACATGAGCTCTCATCTTACAGAGCTGTGGCCATAAGAAGAAGGATTAGGGCATAGGTTTTCCAGGCATTCATCTCCAGCTCTTGTATAAACAAAACTCTTATCCATCAAGTGAAGGCTTTATGTCCCAAGGAATGTAACATTTTTTTCCTGAGAACTCTTCAAAGGAAAAAATAAAGTGTAGTTCCAGAGCTGCACAACTTTCTGTAAGCCATCGTCACAGTTGATGTCACCATAAATAAACAAGGGAATACTGGGGCCAGCCATGACAAAAATGTCAAATTCTTCCCAGAACAGTTACCTTGCCTGCTCTTGTCCTGCTGGATAGAGGGGTCCTTGGAAAATGGAACAAAGCCTGTAAAGGCCACAGAGACCTAATTGCTGACCCATATTGTCACAAGTACCACCATTGTTATCAGTGGACAGAAAAGCCCCAAGAAAATTGTACTCCAGGCCAGTCCTTCCTCGTCATCCCTCATTTCTGTGGCCAAGGGTTTACATGTGGAGGATGGGGACATTATCCTGTAACAAAACAAATGTTTGTTCTCTCCTCCCAAGTTTGCCTGAGAGGAATGAAAACAGGGTGAAATGGTTTGCATGAATGGCACCTAGGGGGCAGTGAAGGTTGAGACTCCCTCCAGGTGAGGACACACATATTTAGGTGCTCCCATGTAAATGGGGTGTCTGAAATTCCATTATAGGCACAGAAGTTATAGTCAACAACCCTAGGACTTGATCCAGCCCAGCCTCCAGTAGACACCCAGTTGGGGTGGATTTACTTGCCTGAAATGAGACACCTAGAAAGGTGTTGAAGAATATCTAAGTCATCCACATGAGGCTTTTTAGATAAGACACAGGATGTACTTCAAATGAGGAATGTTTCAGCAACTGAATCCTATCCACAACTGCTCCACGGGGGTCAATGACATTGACAAATCAGGTACAGATCTGTCCCCCGGGAAACATAAATGCTGTGTTTGCCTTGTGTTTGACCAAATGATTCCACAAAGTTTGGAGATAGTGTTGGGCAACTGTGCCATCTTTCCTGTGAGGTCTGAGAAAAACAAAGCTTTCAGCTCTCAAGGGTGCCAGAGCAGCATTTCCCTTGAAAGCTCTGAGGAGACACCTCGAAACAATCACCATTCCCCAGCTCAGTGTCATGCTGTATTAATGCAACCTCTTGATTTTCAGAAACATTTATTATATTTCGGGCTTCTTACTGTGTATGCACCTCTTCCCACTTAGTCTCTGCAGTGGCTTCACCAGTGATGGTGGAACCTCTGTGCCAATTATGATCATCCTGTTTGATAGGAGTTTTTTCATCCTACAAGGCTACATCTGAATGTCAGTCATGTCAGCCTGTTTCCACTAGCTCAAAAATAAGGATTCAGAAGAAAACCCTGAGTCACCAGGCTGTGTCTGAATCCAAGGTCTGTATCCTCTGGGCTATTTCAGTGTCTCCATTTGGTGTAAATGTCTCCACACTGTCAGTTCCTTCAGCATGGAGGCTGAGACAACAACAGAACATAACTGCATCCATTTTCCCACTAAAATAAGGATGTCTCTGACTCCATCCTAGACACTTTCATTCCCTGGCTCCAGTGCACCAAGCTGTACATGGATCACCTCTCCTGGACCCTTCAGCCATCCCCTGGGACCAGCAGGAGAACAACTTGTGTGAGTCAGCATCCTGCCTCCAACAGTGGACGCCCAAGAAGGAACATAGGCTTAGAACAAACATGTAACAATATTTCCTTGAAGCACTTCCCAGCATTCACAGCTTGTGGGTTGGGAATTTCCCAGGTGAGAAGAAGGATCTTTGCATTTCGTAGTCATCAGTAAACTTTTCTGCCAGATTTTCCAGTCTCTTTTGGAGCTTACACAAACTTTGCATACACAACCTCCTGCAGCAAGGCACTCTACAGGTATTACAACGCAGTGTGTGAAAAACCACCTCTTTTTTTCTCAAATGTGACTCTCAGTAATTTCTCTTGGTTTCCTCTAGTTCTTGAATTGGCAGGGGCTGTGGAGAGTCATCTGAGTCCCCACCTTTGTGCTACTGAAGTAATATTGCCCTATGTCCTTTCAGTCCTCACTTTTCCTGAAATCCCAAAATTTGGCTGCATTGCTTCTCCCCATTGCAGGTCAGCAGAGGGAGCTGATGGTCTGAGCCCTTCCAGCAGCTGCTGTCCTTTTTCATGTTCCAGCTTTTAACACTCAGTCTAAATATAAAACAATACCCGTTGTTTCTCCTGGCTGCACAGCTGAAAGTTTCAGAGGAATGAAATCAAATAGCCAAGAAAGGCAATGCACTCAAAAGGAAGAATACTGGTAAATAAGATAATGTTTTATTCTGAACTAAGACAAATTTCAGGGCTTGTCCTAAGACAGCAGCCAAGAGAAAAAGACAAGCAAGAAAAAACAATCCTGATTCAGATCTCTCAACAAGATTGACAACTTGACTTTGGTTTGTTTTTAACCAGTTGCCCTCTTATGTATTATCAGAATATGGAAGATCTTGCCTTGATGGTCACATACAGTGGGGTCTGCAGGAGGAAAGCTTGACTTTTATAGGAAACCCACTTTAATTGTCAGAGATGTCATCTGAAGTGTCTGTCATCTGCCTCAGTTTCTCCACTCCTCTATGCTTTATCCATTTTATTAGAGTTGCATCAGGATAAGGAGCATGTCACAGAGTATGGAATTATTTGGGTTGGAAAGCAACCTAAAGATCACCCAGTTCCAACCCCCTTCCATGGGCACAGACACCTCTCACTGGACCAGGTTGCTCAGAGTCCCACCCAGCTCAGTCTTGAAAACTTGCAGGGATGGAGCAGCCACAGATTCACTGGGAAACGTGTGCCAGGGCCTCACCACCCCCATCACCCCTGTCACATGTTCAGCTTGGAGGAGCTGATTATCTGCAACTGTCTGAAAAAGCTCAGTTTCCAGAGTCTCTCCCCAAATTCTTGAGGGTTTTTCCTCTGAATACTTTCTGCACTGTAAAAGGACTTTGCCTGAGCATAGGGGAAACCAGGAGCTGGGGAGATGTTGCCCAAGAGGAGGTGAAGTCTGCCATGAGATTCAGGGTGTGGGAAGTTCTGTCTGCAAACCCTGATTTCCCCACGTGTCCCTAACCCAAGACCTGGACCCACCAGGTGAAATGTGCTCCCTGGGAAGCCAGCTGCACCAGGACAGCCAGGAGCCTGATGCCTTCCAGTCTTCCAGAAGCTTCAAGGGGAAACAAATCTGGTTTTGGTCCGATTTGGACCCAAACCAGCTCATAAAAGAAAAAATTACAACCCAACACTTGATGAGATTTCCTGCCAAGAGGAAAGCCAGCGAGCTCTCACCCCCTTCATCACCCCTGGTTTTGGCACCCTCCAGGGCCCAAGTGCTTTGGCCAAGTTTTGTTTGATCCGCAGTGCAAAGGAGCCCTGTGTCTCTGCTTCTGGCAGCTGGATTGCACCACCGGGTAATTCTGTGGCTAAACTGTTTAAATAATGTTAATGGCTTTACAAATTCACTTTCAAAACAGCCTGAAGTGTAAAGCCAGCGGAGCCGCAGCAGCATGCTGGGGCTTAGGCATGTTTAGATAAGAGTGGGTGCAGAGTAAGCTTTCCACATGAGCTAAAGGAACCAGAGATAGCTGCCTCTTTACCAACTCTCCTGCACTGCCAAGGGGTAGACATTTGCTGCAGCGGGGCAAGGATGGAAAGCCAGCACAGCTAGAGGCTTTAGGATCAGTCCTTTTGCTCTTCTTGGCAGCCGACTCCCTCTGTGGCAGGTGTTGTTGGGGAAAACCACAGCAGAGCCATGGGTAGTCTCAGGTTTTCAAAACAGCAATAAATAAAATAAGAAATAAAAAATAAAAGGGTTAGCTGACAGTGCTGGATGTATGATGTAAAATCAAGATTTAACACAGGACAAATCTGGCTCGTACCCACCTACTTGAGGCAAAATTGCAATCCTCTGGCTGGTGTCCTGTTGTTAGCTTTTATTCAGGATGCTCCCTGGCTCCTCAGCTGATAAAGAGGAGCTTAAGAATGTAGCACAGCTTGCTGGAGGGCAAAACTGAGCTACATGAACCTGGGGAGAGTGCAAGGTACAGGGATACAAGACCAAATGCAGAGGCACAAATGTGGCAATGTGGACAGTGACTCTATTTGTTCATCCAGACCTTTTCTGGGCTGAGCACAGAAAGCTGGGAACACCAGAGCTCTCTGTGCTTGTGTGACCCTGCCTGCTACCTGCACTGGCTTTGTGCCCACCATGGGTCGTGCTGTGATGGTGATAGTCCTAACAGCATCATGCAGGATTATCTGTGCCTCTCAGCAGCCCAGATTTCACACGGGTCACCCATTGCATTCCCATAATCACAGTTGTACTCAATAATCTCCCTTGGCCAAATAAAAATGGTTTGGGGCTATGTTTGTGCTTTGATTTACATCAGGATAAATCAGCTGTTCCGCCCCAGTGGTCAGCTGTCTACAGGCAAAGGAAGAGTGAGGTAAGGTCAGCACAGACCTCTGGAGTGTCTGCAGGAGAGATTTAATGTCTGACAGCATGGTTCAAACTTGTGTTTATGAAACCAAACAAGTTCAAAAGAAAAATTAAGGACGTGCTTAAACAATACAGATAATAAAACACTAAAACAAGACAGTAACGGGAAGGAGTGGATTTGCCAGTTCTTGATCCTTTAAATCAAAACCAAAGACTTTTCCAGTGAAACATGACTTATCGCAAATGAGATGCTCTCTGAAACACCCTTTGCCACAAACTGTGAAAGATTTGGAAATCTTTCAAGCAGGAAAGATGGGTTTGCAGCCAGTACAAAACCATCCTCACACAGATCCTGCCACCAGCTAAGAGGAAAACCAGATATGACCAAGTAAAACCCAAAGCCCAAGCATAGCCCACACCCCAAAGCAACATTCATCCTGTGTCCCAACACAAACCAGCAGCTGCTACTTCCCTCTGGATCCAACCCTTTGGTTGTGCAGTGCCCCTGCCAAGAGCATCCACACTGTTCCCAAGTGCAAACCCAAGATCCCAATAGAAGAGAAGCCTCAGAGGGGACCATATCACTCTGTACAACTCTCTGAAAAGAGACTGGAGCCAGTCACTTCTCCCAAGTAACAAGTGACAGAATGAAAGGAAATGGCCTCAAGTTGTGCCAGGGGAGGTTTAGATTGGATACAGGAAAAATTTCTTTCCTGAAAGGGTGGTCAGGCACTGGAAGAAGCTGCCCCAAGAAGTGGTAGAACACCATCCATGGAAGTGTTAAAAAAACATGAATGTGGCATTTTAGTGGTGGCTTTGGCAGTGCTGGGTTAATGGACTTGATGACCTTAGACATCTTCCCCAACCTTAATGATTCTAAGATTTATGAAGCCACTGGCTCCAAACATGCTCTGCACAGAGCTGTTGGTGGCATAGACCTTAGGCAGTCCCAGGGCTGGATCTGGTGGCACAGTCTCATGCTCAGAGCTGGGTTTATGTACTGTGTGGGACATGGTCCATGCTGCCATGCCATTCCCATGTCACACAGTGCTGGCACTTTTTTCATTGCACTGGATGGGGACTGCCAAGAGTTCCTGCTTTCTCATGAGCTTCTGCCCTCAAAGTGGTGAGAGTGATTTTTCCAGTCAGCTGCACCCTGGAATAGAAAAAATTGCTAATACACACCATTCCACCAAGCTGTCCCCTGTCTCCTCCCTTCCAACTGCAATTCCACAGGTTCTGCTACAAAGGAGCAGAAAGATGGGGAAAAATCACTTAAAATGGGAAGTCTGGGGGAAATTATTTCACTTTGTCAGGTCAGTAGATGCTCCCCAAATACATTTTTCAATCTGTGCACATCTGGAGTTAATACAGATGGTGAATAAGAGCATCCAGAGACTCTTATGTGATGTCTGGCCACTGGTCACCTACAGGATCCTTTTTCTTAATACTTCCTTCCAAAACTGTTTTGGGCAAATTACCCAGCAGTGATGCAAATCCTGAGGTTGTTTAAGTCAGGAGGAGATCTGCCAGTGGCTGAAGATTTGCAGTCTGGTTTTAGTCCTGACAGGAAGAGAGAGATCAAGCCATGGAATCATGGAATCATTGAATATCCTGAGTTGGAAGTGACTCACAAGGGTCAGTGGGTCAAGTCCAACCCCTGGCCCTGCACAGGACAATCACAAGAATCCCACCAAGTTCCTGAGACTGTTGTTCAAACACTTACTGAACTCAGGCTTGACGCTGTGACCACTTTCCTGGGGATCCTTTTCCAAATGTCCTTGTAACCTGTTCATCCCTCACCTTGGCTGGGCTGGGGTCAGGTCCCCCCCACAGGAAGAGTAACCCTGTTCAAAGCACCCACAAAGGAGGCAGCACAGGGAGGAGGCTCAAGTCCATGTTTGCTGAGGCTGGACACAGCCCAGCAGCCTTTCTTCATCCCTCCCCAGAGAAGAATGGCCTGTGGTCCCACCCAAGGGGGCTCAAGGGACTTTTCTTCTCCCACATCCTCAGTCTCCATGTCCTCAAGGCCTCTCCCAGGTTGAACGAGGACAAAGGTACCTCATGCTGCTCCAGGTTTGCTGTGGTTCCTCCCAGCTCAACCTCTCCAGCATGTGTGCCCTGCAGTCCTTCCCCAGCCCATGCCCTGCCATGATTCATGGCTCCTCTTCTGCTCTTCCTTATATGGGCACTTGGAACTTCACATTTCCTGCACTAGGAAAGCCAATGCCAAAAAAGTGCCTTTTTCTCTGCTCTGCCACCAGCCCCGTGTGCTCCCCTGGTCCCCTGCCCATGCTGGGCACAGACCCAGCCTGCCCCACAGTGGTCCCCACACAACAATTCCTTGGGGTGCCCCTGTCCCACACCATCCCCTACCCCACAGATGCCATCCACAGGCACAGGTCCCTGCCCCACATGGCAACCCCTGGTTATTCCCATGTCCCCAAATTATGGTGGGACAGGGGCACCCCAAGGAACTGCGTGCATGTGCAGCAGGACAGACTGTCCAGGAAACACATCCCTGCAGACCCAGACATGGGAAATGGCTGTGGTGCAGCAACCCCTCTCTGTTTAGTCGTGACTAAGATGTTCATTTTCATCTAATTGCAGCCAAATCAGAATTTTTGCTTTTATGTTTTGAGGTGAGATGTTTTCTATTTAGAGAAAAAAAAAAAGCAAAAGCTGAGCATTCTTTTAGGGAGCAAAAATGTAATAAAGTCAGTAATAAAATAAAGTAATAAAATAAATAGAATACAATAAAGTGCAATAAAATAAAAGCACAGGAGTGCAGTAATTAACTCTTAGAGCCATTAAACGACATGTTTTTAACTGCCAAACTCCTTAATGGGAATATTTTAGTCTATATAATGACAATCTGCCTTCTCAGCAACCCTTTCTTTCCAGACGAGGGTTTGTCAATCCTGACTATGGCAACCAGCTTGAAAATTCTCTTTTTGCAGCCAGGGAATTCAGCAGATATGGCAAAAAGGGATTGGCAGCTTCTGGAAGGCATTTCCCAGAAAAAGAATCTGGGTAGTGAGAAGAGGTTAGAGAAAACTCTCCTGAGACAGAAAATCATTTGGAAGTGAGATGAGATGGTGTGGACTTCAGACACACCAGCTCTCCTTCCAAACATCTGCTTCTCCAGTATATAAAAATAAAACAAGGGTACACGAAGGGACAAACAAGTGTGGAGTAGGAATGAGTTAGCCAGAAATTCTGGAAAAGGAAAAACTGTTTTTTTCAAACATGTTGGATGGGATAAGAGCATCCAGCAAGTGGGTACCCAAGCCCAGCAGGATGGAGAATCATAAAACAGTTGTTTGTCATCCATTTCCTCCCACCTGGTGACAGGCACAACACCCACAGTGACAACCCCTCCAGAACCATTGCAAAGAGAAGTCTCAGGAACAGGAAAAATTGATCCTGCTGGGTCTTATCCAAAGGATAGAATGAGTTTTCTGCAATTTCCTCCTCCAATGTTTTCTATTGCTGTGTCTCAGGGTAGCTTTGATCTGTGCTCATTCCAGCTGTTTTCCAGAAGGATAAGCCTTCTTCCCTTTCCAGGCAAAGGCAGCTTGTCCAGTTCTCCACAGGATTTCAGAGGGGTGGAAGACACAGCTGAAGTCCCCAGGGCCCTGGCTGCAGTCGTGGCTGCCCTGGCTGGAAGGAGTGGGGATGTGTGGCCAGGGTGGTTCCTGTTTGCAGCTCTCACACAATCATCTGGAGTCTGCAGTTACAGAGATTTGGCTCCAAAGCCCCAGGTGTGACTTCAAATCCCACAGTCCATGCTGCCTCCCTGAATTGCAGCTGCTTTTCCTTGTTCCTGGCCGGTGAACAAGGAGAAGGTGACACGTACTCTCACGGGCCTTGGGCAACTTTTGCTTTTGCTGCTCACATTTAACAGCCACATGTTGCCACTGACATTTATCTTAACTGCCTTCTGTCTCTCCATGAAATGATCACAGATCTCTGTATGGAAAATTTGGCTGCTCTGAGGATCAAGCTGTGCTGCTAGTTCCATGTGGGAAGGATCGGAAGTGGATTAAGCGAGGTTTCAAAACACAAATTGAAATGATGGGCTGGAACAAGATCTTGGTTTAGAAGCACCATGAAAACATCATCTCAGATTTTGGCACGCTGAAAGCTAGGAGTGAATTGCACGCCAGGATTTTTCAGGCTGTGAAAAAAAAAAAAGAGAGAGCAATGGGAAGGATGACAGAGATTTATAAAACCACAAAAGGAGCAGAAAGAGTGGTGATTTTTTCACTGTCTCTTTAAATGCAAAATCTAGGAAAATATAATGAAATTAAAACAAGGAATCTTCAAGGGAAAATGCAAGTCAGTTCTTCATGTGACGTGTGGTCATCCTGTGAAAATCTTCATCACAAGATTTTGTGGTGCTAGAAGAGGTTAGGCTGACAGGTCAGTCATTCCCAGGGTCCTCCTGGTCATTCTTTTTATTCTCCTTAAAAATTAGTTCAATAGTTTCCTTTTTTCAGTCCTTGGGCACTTCACTGACTGCCATGACTTTTTAAATATCTTAGAGAGTGGCTTGGCAACTGCATCAGCCAATTCCCCCAGGACTTTGGGATACCTCTTGTCAGGTCTCACAGACTTATACATGTTCAGAATCCTCAGGTTGTCACAAACCTGATCTCCTACAGTGGGAGGAACTTTGCTCAGCCAGTCCCTGCCTTGTAGCCTGTTTAGTTTAACTGTACAGATCATATTTATGCTGCTGGGATGCTCCTGAGTAATTTCCTGCTGTAGGCACAGGCTGTGCATCCCCTCAGCTCCAGCCATGGTGGACACACGAAGACAAAACAGCACAAAGGCTGAGCTGCAGTGACATTGAGGTGTTGGATGAGGTGAGTTCAGCTGTGACTTAAATTCCCCATGTTCTTCATGGCTTACAGCTGTCTAGACATCTGTAGAGAACATTGTTCACCTGATCCAAAACTGATGCTGATGTTTCCAAGCATCAACAATCACTCAGCATTGATTAAACACTCAGTCTTCCCCCAAGCTTGTCTCTCTCCTGCTCTCTGCTCTCAAGTTCAGTCTTCCCTCAGGGGAGTTGCTGCACAACTTGGCTTTAACCAAAATAAACTGTCCTGGCACAAGTTCCTGTTTTTCAAGATATAGCTTTAAAATAACAAGGAGCAGATTTTCCCCTTCCTTGCTCTTACAGGCTCCATTGTGAAAGCTTCAAAGATTGTCACCTACAACACCATGGTGACCCCAGAGCACCCATATATTTATTCTCTCATGAGAGGCATTTCTGTAGCCGATGAAGATTTATAGGTCGAAAGCAGACAGGATTTGTAAACTTGTGGAAACTTGTGGAAAAATCAGAGGGACAAAGACAGCTTGGGGCTTCCAAGCTGTAAAACAACACTCAGACCATCTGATTTTAAGTGTTTTAGACTTTGTATCAATATTGTTCTTCCATGGTGGGGGGAGGGTAGGCAGAGGGACTCAGTGGGAAGAGGGACTCATCTACCCCAACAGCGGGAGAAAACTTTTGGAAACAACAACAAAACCACAGGCCTGGGTAATCCCTGTTAACAAAACAAAGCTGCAGTTTGGATTATATGTACAAACTGGAATCAGGCAAATTTATTCCTGTGGTGCTGTGAGACCAAAGAGACATCAAAATGGTTGCAGCAGTATTTTGGAAACTCACCAAGTGCATCCTTTTGTCACCTTCTCTTTTCTACTTCAATTTGAAGGAATGGAGCCCCAAGTACTCTAATCCAGCTTGGATCTCCCTCTCTGTTCCTCCTGTTATTTTAACTTTAGGCACAGCAGTCCTTTGAAAAAGTGCCCTGTTCCCACTGCCTGGGAGCTCTGGGAAAAAGCTATCTTGGTCCTATCAGGAATGTGCCTCGCCTCTGCCCTGCGGTTGTGTTGCCTTCAGAGAAACTGGTGTCACGAAGCACTGCAGAAGGACAGGCCACAGCGTTCCCTTGGAAAAGCTGGGGAAAGGAGGGGGACAAGTGGGTCAGGCTGTGCTGTTGCTTTGCTTCTGAGAAGCTGGAGGAAAGTTGGAGATACCTGGGTTGTTTTTCCCAGCTCTTTGGGGATGTTTTAGAGAGGTGGAAAGTTTAGGACAACAAGCAGCCGGGATTTGAAAAACCCAATCCCTGTGAGCAGCTGGAGGCTGAGTTGGATTTGATGATCTTTATGGTCTTTCCCAGACTTAATGATTCTTTCATTCCAGAATTCTGTGGGAGATGCTGGGAAGCATCTCATACAGTGCTAGGAGCCCACACATTTGCAAGTGAATCAAGACTTTTCTGGCTGGTCTCTCTCCTCAATGGGAGTTCAGACACCTAGTACATGTGGATACATGGACATGGAGACTCCCACACATCTGGATCTCCATCCAGAGCTGAATCCCACCCTGGAGACAGTGAGATGAATTCCCACCCATCTGGCCAAAGGGTTTTATAGGTGTGGGTACCATGAGAATAACACAGCAAGGGTTGAGTGGGGAAGAACAAGTTTTGTAGCTTGGGTTTGCTACATGTCCTACCTCACACAGGTCCTGGAAATTCATCTTTCAACCCAAAGGTTCAGGTCCTTTGAAGGTGGAAGAGCTGAAGTGAGAAAGGAGGAGTCCAATGAGCAGGTACAGACGATCCATGTGAGCACCTGTGCTTGCCTTCCAGCCAGGAGGGATGTTTAGCTGGAATATATTGCATGCTGAAGAGATACATCTGCTATTTCCCAAATAGAACCATTATCCCTGTAAAGTTAGAGTATCCTGCCCCAAATTTGCTAACAGAGCTACAAGGAGTGACCAGAAGAGGCAAGCTGAGAAATTGGGACACCCAGCCTCAGAAGGATGAGAGCCACTGCCCTCCATCCCACAGCCTGTGCAAGCTCCAAACTCCAAAAGTGTCTTGTGCCAGTTTCTGGAAAGTCCACCTGGGGATGAAAGATTTGTCCCCTCAAGAACCACAGGAGATCGACAACCTTCTGAACCAACTGATCAGCCAATATTTCCAAACGGATCTCAAATACCACCAAATGCCTCTGTTGAGGCAACTGGAGCCTGACCATTCCTGACCATCTGACTGGAACAGTTTGACCTCAAGGAGCATTTGGACAACACTCCCAGGATCAGGGTGTGATCTTTGGGGTGACCTGTGCAGGACCAGTGTTGCCCGATACCCAGAGTAAAACACAAACCAACAGAGTTGATTTATGCGGTGCTTTATTGGGGCCCGGGGACCTGAGGACTAGCGTCCCAAGTCAGAATCCCAAAGACCCTCATTTTACAATCAGCTTTTATATCCTTTTACAACTGATTACTTCATTAGTGTACGTGCAAAACCCCACATCCTAAGTTACAATAGATACATATATCAAAATCAAATTACACTCCTTAAAGTCATAAATTTCACATGGTTGTCTGCTCCAAGACTATGGTTTAGCTCCTGTGGTCAAACTCCCACCACCAGATACCCATGGCTACGTTATACTTTAACTTAATCTCATGGAAACATCTAACAATTTCTACCTGTTTTGTTCTTAGCTAAGCCTTTTAAATCTCAGTACATTCCCATGGCACATTCCCAGGATTCGGGCCTACTTCTAATAGGGAAATCTTCAAGCCTTAGCATGACTACTACTACTTCATTATTTAATTTCTCCCAACCCCCCTTTGGTAACACCAGGAGTTGGACTCAATCATCCTGGTGGGTCCCTTCCAACTTAGCTATTCTATGATCTTCTCATACACCCAAACCCAGCACCTCTACCAGATTTGGAGGTCTAGCTTGTGGCTCTTGGTTGCTCAGAGTCTTGAAATGGGCAGTTATTTCTTCCTTTACATCCGTAGAAAAATGCTCACTGAACTCAGAGAGAAAAATTAGAAATCACAGCCCTCAGGGATGGGAAATGCACAGACAAGTGATGAGGAGGGAAATCACAGAAAACAGCTTGGCTAGAGCTCCCCCAGACCACTGTCATTGCCCCCTTCATCTCAGCCTACTCCTCAAGCACATAGACCCCACCTGTGTCCCCAGCTGCCAAGAACATTGCACTTGGCACCTGATGTGCCTCACCCAAATACCCTCAGCTGTGCAGAGCGTGGTGGGCTCCAGTTTGAAAACACAAGCCACTCTGAGAAAAGTTCTTCCCCCACTTGCTGTGATGGGACAGAACAGGTTAATCTTTTTACAAGGGTGCTAGGCCAGCTGCCAAGCCTGCCTGTGGGGAATCCATCCAAACTTGACTCATCCTCAAGTGATTCAGATTGCTCCCTTTGCAAAAGGTTATCACTCCTCTTGCATCAGGCCAGAGCAGGATTGATGGAAGAGAGAGAAGGCAACATGCACCACACTTGGCCTCCTTCAGAGTGATTTGGGACTGGCTATTCACTCACCCTCCACAGAAATCCACTTCCCACACGTGAAATGAAGGGGTTTGCACTTCTCTGCAGTATCTGAGTACCTTGGGAGATGAACTTGGGCTAGCCAAGCATCCTGGCTCTACTGGACTGAGAGCCCATAAAAAGCAAAGCAAGGGCTGAGTCAAGGCCTTGGTATGCTGCCCTTGCAGCAGCATTCTGCAGTAAATGCACTGGCCAGAGCACAAAGCCCAGTCAAAGAAACAGCATGTCCAGTGCCAGCACTTCCTAGAACTGGGAACATCACAGTCTCCATGGACATCCCCAAGATCACACTGTTTTCCAGGCTCTGGAGAAACCTGGGAGAAAATGCCTCACCTTTACTGAACCACCAGAGCCAGGAGAAGAGATGATCAGCACCAAGCCACAGGCAGTCACTGCCTCTTTCCTCCTCCCTTGCAGCAAACAAGCTCCTCATCCTCATGTTCACAGATGGGTAGCATATCCCTCCCCGGACATATGAGAGTGTTTTCTGGTAAATAACTAATATAAATCTGTAGGAGTGGCATAGGAAGAGCAAGTGGGAGATGGGAAGGGCAGCAGGGATACCTGGAAAAGACCAGGGTAAGCTGGTTTTGCAGCAACACACTCAGCACCACCAGGTTCTACACTTGGTCTTGGAGACTGTCTCCTCTTCTACTGAGCCCACATCTGCCCTTGCAGGCACACCAGGGAACTTTTAAGACCCAGGATAACTTAGGAGGAGATTTAGGAGTCCTTTTGACTCAGTAGTGTTGAAAGTGAAAGAACAGAACTAAAACTAAGAACAAAGATAAGAATGTCACTTATACAAATGACTCTTTACAAATAACAGAATACCACAATAGCCCTAATTAGATCAAAGACATAAAAGACGGGTCATAACAAATATAATCTAGATGGGAGGTCATGTTTATGTCATTGTGTCCTATCCAAAGCAGTCAGAAGTGACCATGGAAGACCTCAGAACCAGAGGCCAATTCTGGTAACAGCACAGAGCACCCACACAGCTCCTATTTGTTTCTCAGTGTTTGATATGGGTTTACCTCGGGGCTGTGCTGGCAGGCAAAGATAAGTAACATCAGTTTCCCATTGGTCTATGGCCACAGGGTCATTGGGTGTGTGGAATCAAAACAATATTGCTGAGATCTACTTCTTTCCCCCATTTTTATACCCATGGTCTTTTGCCAAAAACTACCAAAGCCATTAATAGAAAGAAATCAATAACAGGACTGAAATAATTTCCAGGAATGAAATGCATACCTGTTTCTAGTAAACTCCTAAAGGAAACAGCATGGATTCCTTGCTCAAGCACACAGAAAGGCTTTATATAGGGCAAATTAAAAAAATATAAAATATACCAATGGACTAGCTGTTCCTTAAATATCTTACTGCTGCCTTTTGTGTCAATGCATCTCCTTGATGGGCTTCTGGCTGAAGGCAGTTGATGGATACCACCAGTTGTGTAAGCAGATGGAGGGAGCTTGATGCTTCAGTGCACATCAGCAAAGTTTGCACAGCACATCCCCTCCAACAGGCTGCCACAGCAGCCCAGGGGGTGATGTCAGAGGCCAAGTGCACATCAGAAAAGAAGCATTTTCTGAGCTCAGAAGGTTAATCACCCATGGCACTGTGTCTTTACCAGCATCTGCCTGAATGTAGCCTTGCAGACATCTCCAAACTGCTGCAGCAAAGGCCAGTCCTGCTTCAGCTGCCACAACCTCCCAAGCACACATGAGCTCCCACACTCCTTTTCTGAAGAAAGGCTGGTTGAGGAACTGGTCCAGCATGGGATTAAGCAATGTTTCATTTTTCCAAGACCTTTTAATTTCCAATTCTCTTCAGTCAGTTCCTAGGAACTGACTCCAGGATTTGCCCAGTGCAAATGGGGCAGGAGAAACGTGCAGTTGGATGGGAGGGGGGGTGCAAAGACTGCAGAGCTCTGACTGAAGCAGAGGAAACAAACAGAACCTCAGGCATGACTCCTGTCCACTCACAGACAGAGAGGCAACTCCAGAATGCGGCCTCCAGCCCTAGAGAATAGTCCCTTGAGAGTGTTAACTTTGTTACTACTATGAGACCCTTTCTATCTTCTGTATTACTATCTTTATTTCCTCTGTGCCAGAGCAGACACTAAAAGAAAACCCCAAAAAACACCAAAACCAAAACAAAACCAACCAACCAAACAAACAAACAAAAACAACAACAACAAAAAAACACACTGCTTTTGCATCCTTTTAGGGCTCCTTTGCATCATCAGAGGAAATTTTGCATATTTCAGACTCAGGCTCACAGGTGGATTTGTCTATGGAACATATCCCTGCATATACCACAGAGCATGTTGATGTTTGCCGTATTCATACAAGAGCTTGACCACTTTAAACTGTAGTTCAGGAACAGCCCAGAGAGCTTCCTTTCCAAGGCAGGTTGCTGTCACCCCCTGCTCTTGGTGTAGACAAGACCACTCAGTAGATACACATAGGAAGAGGAGCTCTCAGCCATGAGCAACCTGGAGTTTAAACAGAAGAGGAATCAAAATAATTTCAGCTCTTTCTCAGGTTTCAATTGGTTGGTTTTTAACAAATTGCTTAGGGAAACTCTTTTATCCAAAATGTCTGGTCTGGAGAAGACAAGGAACAGCTAATAGGTCTCAAGTAAGGACATATAAAGTCCTATGACAACTCTTGTATTCATGTCACTTATGCAGGACACATGGCCTACCATAATTCATGTGGAAGATCCTGCCTAGAAGCCAAAGGACAGAAAGGAAAGCTCCTACAGATTTCATAAAGTCATAGAATCATGGAATGGTCTGAGTTGGAGGGCACCTTAAAGATCATCTTGTTCCAGCCCTGCTGCCATGGCCAGGGACACCTCCCATTAGCCCAGGTTGCTCAGAGCCCCCTTCAGCCTGTCTTGAACACTTTCAGGGATAGGACATCCACAGCTTCTCTGGGCAACCTGTGCCAGGGCCTCACCACCCTCACTGAAAAAAAATTTCTTCCCAATATCCAAGCTAAACCTGCCCTCTGTCAGTTTAGAACCATTCCCTCTCCCTCTATCACTACATGCCCTTGTCAAAAGTCCCTCTCCACTTTTTTCAACAGAAGACTTAGCTGCAGAAGATTAACCCACTTGATTGCATCAGTAATGTTCAGATTCTTGACACTTACTCATCATCCCTACGGGATTGCCAAGGAGTCCACCGAATCCCAGCCAACTGACTTTGGCCCAATAAAGTCCTGGCAATTCCTCCATTGGCTGTGCTGGTCTACATAAAACAAGTGTTATTTCCTTTCCAAACATCTCACCTCATCCCAGCCACAGATCTTTGAGTTTGCCACACACTTACAGCAAACTGGCTGAGAGAGAGCAAGGACACACTTAACAAGAGTAGAGCAGGAAGAACATGAGTCCATGAAGCTGGAAATTAAAGGGAATAGATTTTTCCCTCCCTTTTTCTACTATGGGACCGATAAATCTCTCTAATGTCCAAGCTCATGTATTATCAGAGCTGGTCACTGATTACATACCCACATATGAAATTAAACCACAGAATCAGAGAATCACCTAGTAGAAAAAGACCTCCAAGATCATTGAGATCTCCAAGATCATTGATCAAACACAACAGCACATCGACATTGATTGTCAAGTAAACCACAGCACTAAGTGCCACATCTAGTTCTTTCTTTAACTTCCAGGGGTGGTCGTGACTCCACCATTTCCCTGGGCAGCCCATTCCAACACTTAATATTCCTTGCAGGGAAGAATTGCACGTTACCTGTCAAAGTCACTTCTAGCAGCCAAGGTGCAAGTGCACAAAGGGCCATCTTTGCACTGAACTAGCATTTTTCTGATACCCAGCTTGTGGTAGCCCTTGTCAAGATTGGGAACCAGCCCAGCTGGTGTTGGCATTGCTGCTATGCTGCAGGGCACCCATCCCATTGCACAGATGGGATGGGAGCAGGTACTTCCCCCCCAGCCTCTTCCATCAAAAGTTAAACTGTGGAAAATTCCCAAATTCCAGATGATCTGCCATTAACCAATCAGTCTTGTATGTCCTTCTCTGACCAGCTGAACTAGGACCCATATGAGTTGTGCTGTTGAATAATGGAAAGTTAAGCCTTAAGGGCTCTGAAGGTTGGGCCACTGAGCCTCAAAATCGCTGTGCTTTGCCAGTTTGTCTGAGACACTTGGAGCTGTACAGAACATTGCTGTTGGGCTTTTATTTTTATTTTTAATCTTAATTTTAGCCAGAATGGCAGAGCAAGAGGATGGAAGAAATGTAGTAAGTGTATTTGAAATGGGCATGGAATTTTACACAGGGCAGAGCTCCCAAAAATAGCTACAAAACAGACTGCTTTAAAAAATTTGAAATGACAGATTTTATTGGTGTTACAAGAATGATTTCTCAGGGCTGTATTTACTGTGGCAAGCCTAGAAGGAAGGGAGCACGTGTTCCTACCCAACAGAAAGGAGGTTATGTGCCATCACACAGCCAGACAGCTCATGGGACCAGGCTGCTCCACCATATAGGCTTATCATAGTGGCACTGCAGTACTGTATGTTGAAATGCTTTTGTAGATATTGACTAAAGACTCATGAAGATTTGCTCACGTCACAGGAGAGGAAGAGGAAAAGTGAAGACGCAGATTGGTTGCAATCTACTTCTTCACTTGGTCACTGTGGGAAAAAATATCCACATGTTCATGTGGTAAGGAAACTCCCCAGATACAGTTTCGTGTTTCCTTGGGTCTGGTCTCATACCTAAGTTTCTGTAATATGGGAAAGGAATAAAAGGAAAAGTTCGTAGTAAAATGAGCTCAGCCAAGTTCCCAGTATCCTCACGCTGAAGCTCCTTTCACAGAGCAGCAAAGCAACGGAACTACAGGTTCTGAACACAATCTCCAGCTCAGGCAAACGCTCACTGGGAGAAACAATAGCCCCTGGCAGGGCTCCCAATGAATCACTATGTCGTTATGAGCCATTGTTTCCCATTGATGGATCTGCTCTCATTCACAAAAAGCTGCTTTTGTGAGGCAAGAGGAAAAAACACATTTGGAAACACAGAAGCAGTCCCTGAGTGGTCAGGGTGGCATGGGAGCACTGTGAGAATCCAGCTGTTATTTACCCCAGACAGCTGCATGGACAGCATTGAAATGTCTTCACACACAAACCCTCTTGCTGTCTGCTTCTATCCCTTATGCCTGTAAACTTTACAGTGGAGTTTTCCCTTTGGAGCTAAAGTTTGGCTACAGCACCTCTAGCAGTTTCTCTTGCTTTCCATCCCACCAACACAGCTCACATTGATCACATGGCTCAAGCACTGCTCAAGGGTTTGTGTCACTGTTTATGACATGAATGAACCACACACTCACCGTCAGGTTGAAGTGAGGAAAGAAGGGCAGTTTATTATGATTTGGGGTTTAAATAGGATTTGGAATTTGATCAAGGATTGGAGGGCAGGAGGAACACCTCTCTGACCCCAGCGGTCAATTCAGAAGTTTATTACAGAGAGGAATGAAAACAATCTACTTTGTTTATGGTACATGCATAAAAAGTATGTAAACAAGATCATCAGAAAGCTGAATATTAAAGCACTGGTTTAAATGAAGACAAAAGAGGCTGAAATCTGTTCTGTTTCATCCCTCAGTTGAACAGTTGGCCAAGTGACAAGACCACTGCCCACCTGACTTGGGAGCGGGTGCTGGGGCTCAATTTGGTTGTGCACGTGGTGGCACCTGGAGCCATTGGAGTTGTCCCTTTGCACTCAGTTATGGCATGTGGAAGCCCATGCAATTCGAGAAGAGCAAACACAGAAGTTAGCACCTCTAAAATGGCATCTACATGTAGGCAACAGACTGGGGACCCTTCTGGCTTGTCCCTGAGTTTCTGTCTAGACTACCCAGCTGTGTTGACTGGATGTCCAGTGACTGGAGCAGGAATCTGGACACCCAGAGGACAGGAAAACACCAGTGCTTAGGATTCTTCACACCAAAGTGAATCCAGCTCTCTGTGCTCTGATGTCTAGTGATGCCTGAGATGTTTTACTAAAACCTACACTCCTCAGAGGGCTGGGAGATGAGGCACAAGTCCTGCTGAAGACCTGTGAGCTCAGTGGCTCTCCAGCATCTCAAGTGGGCCCAGGCACCTCCATACAGACAGACAGAGTCCAGCCCCAAGCTTGTCTTCTCTGCTTTCTCCTCTAAGCCAAGTCATGCTGGCCCATGCCATGAAATGCACTGACTCAGAGCTCAGGATGCCAGGCTGGGCTGGCTGCTGACATGCAGCCCTGGGGACAAGCCATAGGGATGTGGCCACAAGGTCCTATGTTCCACTGCCAGCTCTGATGCCTCTTACTGCCCAGCCTGGCTCTGAAGAAGGACACAGCAGGTTGGCTGGGAGAGGGATGCTTTTTGCAAATGCTACTGAAGCAAAGAGCTCCCACTGTGCTCACAAGGATTCCAAGACTAGTGTGCCATCCTCTACTGGATGAGAGGCATTTTTCTGGCAGCATGAAGGGCTGAACTCTTGTTTGACTCCACCTCTGCATGTTCACTTTTGGAGAGGCCTCTGCTCTTTCTGGAATGATGCAGATTTGCTTGCCTGCCTGCAGAAGTGGTTTGGAAGCAGCTGTTGGAGCAGAGAGAGCACATTATGCTCTCTTTCCCCAGGATACCTTGGATATTCATGTCTTCACAGTACAGAGCCAAGCTCCTGCAGGCTCCAAGGGCCACCTTTGCTCCGAGCACTAGGAACTGCAGAAAATATTTTCTTCCATCCTCAAAAACTCCTCAGACATATGCCAGACTAAATCTACACTCTCCCAGCTGCTCTGAGCTCCTTTAAACAGCATGGGATTGGAAAGCTCATCAGCTCATCTAAGTACCTAAAACACTTGGAATTTTGAAGCTTTATGAGTCTGACACTGCCTGGGGCCCCTGTCCTGGAGGAAGAGGGAAGATGGGGAAAGGAGCATCTTGCTTAGAGCCATGAACAGCTGAATATGCACCAGGGCATCCTGAAGACAAGGAGCAGCCAAGTCCTTCCTGCAGGGCCTGGAGAGCTACCGTTCAGCTTTGAAGAAGAAAACATCCCACAGACTGCAGCCACCCAGCAGAGGACCTGTGGGACCCATCCTCCTGGAAGGTTTGAGAGCCTACAGCCTCCCTAGCTCCCACCTCAGGCTCATATGTCAAAAACTCTGGTCCTAAACCTCTCCTTCACCAGCTGCTCTGGAACCTGAAGTCTCCAATGTACCTAGGGAATGCTTGCCAATACTTTTCACTGTGAGGCTGAAGACACCTTCTGGAGCCTAGAGGTGCCTGTGCTTTCAGATCTGGTCTGCTCACCACTGAGTCTTGTTGAGATCAGTGGCAGTTCAGACCAGGAGGCACCTCAGCATAACCAGCCCTGCAGAGAAGCACCAAAAGATGAAGAACCTGCTCATTCGAATACTTTTTAGGCAATAGCTTTGAAACTCACTCAAAATAGGGAGAGAACTGTTTTTTCTCACTGCAAAGTCTCTCCTGTACACAGTGGGATTCAAATCCATGACCTTATCCTGAGTTACCAAGACAAAACATCCAGGGATGAGAGCCCCACATTCACTGCTGTAGGAATTTCTTGGTTTCCACTAGGATTCCCTGCATGGACAGGGCACATTATTGTGCAGCTACATAGCCAGGGTCATGGAGGAGTCTCCACTCTAATGAACATCAATATTCAAAAGAAAGCAGACTGTGAATATATTCCTCCAGACTTAACAGAGCAAGTAAGTACTGCAAGTCTCCAGCAAGTCTTTCTTATCTATGAGGTGTGAGAGAGAAGAGCCCCCAAATCTCTGCCATCCTTGAGTGTTATCACCATTTCCCCATCAAGGACTATGTAATGAGAAGTGTCCACTTTTCTTTCAAGTTGAGAAGTCTGAATCATGGGTTTCATATTCCTGCAGCCAGGTGTAATCTGTGTAGTGACAGTATATCTCATTTCCTGGACATCTCTGAGAGCTCTAGCCAGGATATGGCACTTTGCTTTCAATCTAACACCTACATGACCATAAGATCTCTCTGAACAGCCCTTCACACTTGCTAAAAACTGTGAAAGACTGTAAAAATCTCTGTCAGGTAAATGAAGAGTTAATATTCCTGGGAGGTTATCACTAAAATGGGAATCCTGCCCAGGAATGATGGCTTTATGGGCACAGCTCCACCGTGGTGCTTTCTTCAGACCTAGCTGATCTGCCTTCCTCTGTTCAGGAGGTCCATTTGTAGTAAAAATCTATAAATAGTCTGATAGGTTGGGAGAAGAGATGAAAAAGAGCCAGTGCTGGGTCATTTAATGTATAGACAAAGACATGTTCACTTCATCTGTCATGTAAACCTCAACTGCTCAAGTTTATCATTCACTGCCAAAAATGCTATTACAGCAGCTTGAGATTAGAAAGACAGTTTTATTCCTGTTTCTGATTGACCTTTGGATGGATTTTTCAACTTGGAAAAAGAAAAAAAAAACTTTATACACTCTGAACTGGAGCTTAGAAAAGTCTAACACATTTCTAAGTATAGATGTGGTGATTTACAAGGAACTCTTTTTTCTGGTTTTTATAAGACTCTGTCTTTCTTCAGCCATGAACAATGTATTGGTTCTGACAAGGACACCGGGAACCTTTGAGAGTAGAATTATTTATGACTGGGAGTGTGTGTTCCAATGGATAAGAAACTGGACTTATTACTTGGCTCTGCCATGGATGTGCTGAACAAGAGCTTTCCCTTTCTGTGTCTCTTCTTCTCTGCAGTGATGGTACATCAGAGTAAAAAAACTATTTTCTCAGTGCTGTTTTCCAAATAAACCAGTACAGCCCAATCATCCTGGCAGCACCAGATGTTGCCTCCTCGTCTATAATCCCTGCTCCCTGCAGGGTTTTTTTGACCCAGCCAAGTATGCTCCAAACCAAATACATCAGTGTCATCAGCTCATTGGTGCTCTTTATGAGTCTGGTACCTGGATTCACACAAACCAATCTCGGTGCCTGCTCCTAAAAGTTTACAATAAATTATTTGTATCAAGGTACAGATGGTCTAATAATGGATGACAGACCAGTTGTGTTAAGAGCTGGAAAAGTGATCCGTGATCCAAAGAGAGCACAGGTTTAATTGTATAATTACAGTCGGTCAGCAGCACTGGGGCAAGTTCTGTATTTGCCTTACCTGAGGCTCTGAGATCCAAGTTCTCAACAGGTTGCATCACCATACTCAACAAAAACCTAATTAAAATAAAATAAAATAAAATATTACTACCAGCATTTATGGCATGAAAGCCTGTCTGGAATTCCTGGAAGTTATGTGGTCATGCAAAGGCATTTGGCTTTGCTTGTGGCCAAAAGAAATCCTAAACATAGGTGACTGGTTGCCATGAATAATTTGTCATTAGTGATCACACTTGCAGGTTCCAGTTCCTGATGGTGTTCCCCAAATCCCTCACAAGTACCAGCCTTTTCCAAGCCCCCCAAAAATGTCCATGCACACTTTGACCACACAGTGGGTGCACAGGGCTGGGGGAGGGAAATTCTTTACGTAGAAGGTAATGAGGAACTGGACCAGGCTGCCCAGAGAAGCTGTGGATGCCCCATCCCTAGAAGTGTTCAAGACTAGGTTGGATGGGACTCTGAGCCACCTGGTCTTGTGGAATATGTCCCTGCCCATAGTAGGGGTTTAAAACCAGATGGTCTTTAAGGTTCCTTCCAGCCCAAGCCTCTCTAAGATTTCTATGATTTCTATGTGAGGGTCAGGTCTCCAGTGTACCCATCTTCAGGTGATGAGCTACACCCAGGATTACCTGCTCTTCATAAACACCTCTTCTTTCAGCATGAGCCCCTAAAACCTGCCACCACTGCCTGCTCACATCACAAAAGTTCATCCCCAACTCATCCTCACTCCTCTCCCTTCCCGACCCCTCCCCTCTCCCCTGAAGACATCCTTTTTACCAAAACGAGCCGTGGAGGCTCGAAAAGACACTGACGTCAACATAAAAGTAAACCAAAGAGGTCTGGTTCCTGTATCATCCCCGCGCCGCGCTGAGTGAGCGCCGGGGAGCGAGCCCACGGCCACTCGGTGGAGGAATCCGGAGCGGGCTCAGCGCTCAGCAGCTGAGCTGTCTCATTCCCGCGGTGTGAGTACCGGCTGCGGCGTGTTTCGGGCTGGGAGCGAGGGGGGAGAGGGAGGGAGATGCACCGGCTGCAGCTTGGGAAAGCAGCGTGCTCTGATCCCGGCTGGGCTGAGAGTTTGGAGGCATCCGGATGGGGATAGGAGTCCTTGCAAGCTGGGTCGGGAGCGGAGCACGTGGGTTTGGATGCAGGTTGGCTCCACGGGGGTGGGAACATCACTGGAGAGGAAGGAGAGTGTTTTACACCAGGTGCTGGAGGGATAGAGGAGGGTTGGGGACTTCAGGGCTGGTGCAAAGGAAAAGAGCATCTCATCGAGGGAAATGTTGGGTTTTCTATAAACTGATCGATTTGGATGGTGAAGAGCCTTGTGAGGGATTCTGCATGAAAACTTGAGTATTTCTGGTAGACGCCCATATACAGATTACTTGTGTCAAATCCAGCTACACACACACCTGTGCATGCCACAAGTGTCCCTGTATTGAGATGGAGAGCTAGGCACAGGATTTTTAGACTCATCCACGGCCATGAAAAAGTGATCTGAGAAGGCTCAAAATGAACTTTATAGTTGGAGGTTAGGAAGCAGAAAACTTTCCCCAGGGAAACGATATGGAAATGTCCTTACTCTGATTGCTGTGTGGGTGGGGGAAGTGGCTGGGCCAGAGCTGGGATGGCTGAAAGGGATGAATGGCCTCACTAGGTCCATCAGCAAGTCTCTGCCAACTGGGACATGTCTGGCCACAGTACGGCATAGAGAGAGCATCTCCCGGTGTTTACACAACCCACACTAAGTGGCAGAGTGATGAATTGGCAACGTGGCTCTTCGGGCTCATTTCAGCTGTGTTTTGGTGACAGGAGGCACCTTTTCCTCTACATTTCTCACATGCCAGGGCCAATTGCTCTTCTTCAACAAAAAGCCAGCCCTTTCCCTGAAATGACAGCTCCTTCTGCAAAGCTGAAACTCCCCCATTCAGAAATAAAACAGTGGACATACAAGTTTAATCCCTATTACTTGCGCGTGACAGTCCCAATTGAAAACCACAGGGTGAATATCTCTGTCATCCACAATCAGATGCAATGCTGCATCTCACCTCACACTGCAAATCTCACTCTGAGCAGGGGAAATCTGGGCAGCCATGGAAAAAAGAGGCAGAAATGCCCACCACCTTCCTGTTGTAGCATCTGCCAGCACAAGCGAGGGCAGAAGCCTCCCTTTGGCAGAAACCTCTTTACTAAGAATTTTTCCATCTCCTTTGGGTGCAGATATCTCTGCCAACCCACAGTTATAAGGAAAACCCCCATATTCCCCCTGTCTTTTCTTACAAGCACAAATGGCAACTTAGCAATAGCTACTTTATTTCAGAGCATTTTCCCTCACCCTGCTCAAGCCTCTTTCCCCGTGTCTCAGAGCACTCAGATTAAACAGACATGGAGCCATTTCTTCCCTCCCCATAGAGCCTAAAGGTGCCAAAAGCCCCCTAAAAGTCTTTCTTCCCCCATTTTGAAGCAGAAGGCGAAGGCCAAAGAAGGAATTGCACATGAAACATCTCTTGCAGCACGTTCTCCCCGAGGCAGAGCAAGCAGAACGGAGGAGGCTGCTGAAGACAGCAATAAATCCCACCAGGCGCACGTACCACAGCTCTGCTCCCCCTTAAGTGCATTATGCTCTTGGGATGATGTGTTTCTCACAGGGATGCAGGATGTCCTGGCCCTACATCCCCTTTCAGAGGGGAAAGACCAAATCCTGCACTCCAGCTTGTCAGAAGGGCTGCAGGATTTTGGCAGTCCTCATTTTAAGGGGCTGGAGACAAGTAAAAGGGGATATTTAGAAGGCAGGTGCTCATCATATTCAGGGAAACCTCACCCATTAAGGAGATGTGAATCTAGATGCCTAAAATCAGGAACATCCAAATCCCCAAGCCCTTTTTAAATGGGAGACAAAAATTCCCCATGGGAGTAACATTCAAAGTGTTCATTTTTTGAACTTCAAGTCCAGGTTGGATGGAGCTTTGAACAACCTGATCTAGTGGAAGATGTTCCTGCCATGTCAGGGGGTCTTGGAATTTTAAGAGGATCTCTAAGGTTTCTTGCAACCCAAGCCATGCTGTGGCTTGATGATTCTGTGATTTCTCTTTCCACCCTGGGCTCTTATAGCAGGTTCCCATAAATGTCCAGTCACCAGGTTTAGGAGGAGGTGAGGCTCCTTATCATCTAAAGGTACATGTTAGTGAACATCCCATGACATCTATGGTAAAATCTACAGCCTCTTCTGAGGAATGTCTGCTACTTCTTAGCCAGCTCATCTGTAAATGCTGTAAGGACCCTTCCTGCTCTCTGCTTTGCCTCTCATCCATTTTTCATCCTTGCATTTTAATTTGTTGCTTTTAGCTGCACATTTTTTTGCAGATCACAAATAGCTGAGCAAATCCTACTGATGGCTTAGCAGGGAAACACTTCCCATCCAGTAAATCCCAGAGAGGCACAGCAGAGTCCAGCCAAGCATGACAAAGTCCAGAGACAGAAGTAGTGGTGCTGAGGTGAAGGATGAACCAGGGGAATAGAAAAGTGAAGCCCAGAGCCAGAGCAAAGGATCAGTAAAGCTGTGGGGGTCAGATGGGATTAGGCTGAGCTGGCTGTGACAACCAAAAAAATGATGTCACCCATCAGGATGACACTAAGCAGGGATGCTGCTGTTCAGTCTCAACATGATATTTACTGAGATCAATACACCATTAGTGTATAGACACAGAAGAACTGAATTCTTTATTACCTTGTACACACAATCCATAAAAGAGGTACATCTCATCTATCACAGCCTGAAAAGCACCACTACACCCATTATCACACAACAGAAACGATGATTTCTTCCACATTGAAGCAAAAAAGATTTCCTGTCAAATGTCCCCTCCTCTTCGTGGCTCCAGCTACCTTCTCTACAAATACCTGCCAAAAAGATGAGGCTCTGGGAAATGCCCCTAAGGCTAAAAATGTAGGGTATGGCTTCCATACCATGGCAGCAGACAGCTTCCCATCCTTGAATGCATTGAATTTGTCACCCTGTCTATGGCACACCTGGAGAGATGGATTTGGGCCACTTTGGGGGTCTGCCCCATTGTGAGGCTATCACAAGTAGTCTTTGGCTTCATGGATGAGGGCAGGGATGCCTGAGAGGTTTGCCAAAATTTTGCTTCATTCAGAGCTACCAACAACTGCAAAGACCTCCATCAGTGTAAGTTGTTTCCTGCAGGTAGGCATTGGAAAGGTGAAATGGCACTGAGCTCTGAGCACACTGACCCACCCAGAGACCAGCACAGGCATTTGTAACCCACCAGGGTCCTCTCAGAGTGGTGAACTCAAAAGAATGCAGTAAAGTGGGTAGCTGGGCACAGCAGGACAGGGCACTGAGACAGCTTCAGCAGGAAAACCAGCTTCTTGCATGACATGAAGGAGGTTTCCAGCACTCAAGTGCAGAGGACAGGAGATTGCTGGAGGTTACACACCTCCACCGCACAGAGCCACTAGTGTGCAACCAGCCTCTCCTCTCAGTGGGATGTTTGGTCACCCTCTTGCTGCTCTGGCCATGCTCCAGCAGCTGATCCAGAGCAGAGCAAAGTGAACAGGCAGAGCACACCTTTTCCTGCATCCATCACAGTCTAACTGGTCATTACCCATCTCAACAGAGAGGCTAATGCATTATTAGGCTTATCAGAATCACAGAAACACAGAAGTCTGGGTTGGAAGGGACCTTAACAATCACTTACTTCCAACCCTGCTGCCATGGCAGGGACACCTCTCACTAGACCAGGTTGCTCCAAGCCCCATCAAACCTGGCCTTGAACAATGCCAGGGATGGGGCATCCACAGCTTCTCTGGGCAACCTGGTCCAGACTCTCCTCACCTTCACAGTGAAGAATTTCTTCTTTGTATCTAATCTAAACCTCTCCTCGTTTAAAACCAATCCCTCTTGTCCTATCAGTATCTCCTTGTTCAAAAAGTACAGAATTATAGATCAGCTCAGGCTGGAAGGGACCTTAAGCAAGACATTCAGTCAGGTGCAATTTCACCTTTATCCCCAAAGTCTTTTTCTGGCAGGATGGAGAGGGAAAGCTGAGTTGTCATGCTGGGTTTCACCTGCTTTGCACTCACAGAGCTGCAGTTCCCCAGCAGCCAGGCTGGCTCCTTTTGCCTGGGTTGAATATGCCAAGCAATACATCTCTGAGAAAAATCCAGGCTGCCAAGCTATGTTATGCTGTCTCCAGCTACCAATTATGTGGATAAATTGATCGTAGTTAGAGTGATAAAGTAGCACAACAAATACACTTTCAGGAACCAAGCATTTTTCACACACCAACTCTGAGGCTTCCTGCTGCTTTGATAAAACACACAGAAAATTGTCTGCAGGATGCAGTGGAGTTAGAGACACAGAATTGTGGAGGCTGAGGCAAACGAGCAAAAGGTCTAAAATACACCAATTACTCCACATTTGTGCACTATTGTGCAAGGCAGGTTGCTCAGATGCTTTTTGAAGGGGCCTCCATAAAGCCCACTCCAACCAAGAGCCGCCTCAGAGGATACCCAGGACTGAAATAGCAAGGGGCAGACGTCAGGAATCAGAGTCACTGGCAGGAGAGGGAAAGGAAGAGGAGTCATGCTGCCTCTGTCCCCTGCCCAGATTAGATCTGTCTCATACCAGGGCTGCTGTTCTCCTTCTCACAACAGTATCAAGTTCACCCAGAGAATCAGAGCTGCTAAGACGCTGGTATTAACAATTCCCAACTGTATTATTCTTTGTGACCAGCTTACCTAAGGAAGTGTAAGATTATTTTAAACACTGATTTATTAATACACCCCAAATGGCTCAAGCCACTGGATCTTGCCCAAGGGAGTTGAGCAGTGGAGCTCAGCATCTTGACTCACAGTATTGGGACTGATATATGACTAGCCATGATCAGATGGCATATCTAAAAATACAGAGCCTGCAGTTTATTTTTCTTGGAAAATGGAAAGACACCCAAAGAAGCAGAGCCCAGTTTAGCATCACAGCAGGCTGGATTTTTGCTTTAAAGAAGCCAGCAGAATTTGCCCAAAAGAAGGTGCCATCTTAGGTTGTGTTACAACCATGGGATTAACCTGTGGCTCCAGCACTGTGGGGGGAAGCTCTGGCTGCTGCTGTGGCTCTAACTCTGAATTAAACAGGACAGGGATGTTGATTGCACATTCCTGCCCTAGGAGACACAAGCAATAGGATTCCTCTTACCCAAAGGAAGCCTCTACACTGAGACCATGACAAACTGGGCTGGTCATCTGGTCCAGATCCATTTTAAAGAACCATGCAAAATGAACCCACCTTGCACCATTCCCAAGGAAGCTGCCACAGACATCTCCACAGCTGTTACCAGGTTTGCCTTCTGCTGTCTCTTCTGTAGATTAAACAAGCCCAGTTCTGCTGGTCTGCCCTGATGGGTCATGTTTGCTGGCCCTCAAGTCATTCCAACTGGTTTGGATGTTTTCCAAGGCAGAAACACATCCCCCTTTTCATTAGTCAATTTAACAGTATTTATTGCATGTAAGAGTGCTTTTGTACAAAAATAATCCCTCCAGGTGACATGAAAGGCACATCAAACAGCACCTTACAGCACTCCCAACATAACAAAGACTGAAGCTACCAGTGTCAAGATGAAGTTATGGAAAGGAATGATTCAGTAGTGACAGGTTAAGCTTTTGCTCCTGATAAAAATTTTGCTTTGAGACCTTAAACACAAACTGGAGTAGGGCCTTGGTCTTCCCTCCATCATGCCATCCACTGCCCACATCTCGGTGGGTTCAAGCCCTCACCAGCAGGGACAATCTGGTGCTGTCTATAATCACATCCCAGACAGAGAAAATATCCCCTTGGATTTCTGAACCATCATGTTTCCACCTGACTCAAGTCTCAGCAGGTTTTCTCTGCTCCAGGCGGGAAACAAAAGGGTCCATGACCCCATAGCAAAACATACCACCACAACCACTAACAGTACCAGCTGGATTCTGCTCTCCAGCACCCTGTTCTGTTTGGTTTTAGGAGAAAATTGATTCTTTTGGCATTGCGGTTTCCAGTAAATCACACATGCAATTCCCTCCTTCCCTTCCTGAAAATTTCCAAGAGCAATTCTGCACATTGATGTTAGAGGGATGGTTTCAGCCATAAGGAAACTGAGGTACCTCCCCATTTTTTTCATCCCCAGTGAGGCCCCTCACACAGAATTTGCTGCAAGGACAGGACCTGTAATTCTCAACAGCTGAGAACACAAAAGAGCACACGCCCACCAAAATAAAAGGAGAAAAAAATCAACAAATTTATTTGCTTCTTCCAGAGGCAGCAGTTTAGGAATCAGTTGTAAGCAAGCACCAGGGTGGTTGTTGGGGTTCTTTTCTTCCCAAATGGGGCCCTTTCTTTTCTTCCCGTTCCTATAGGGCTTTTCATCACTGTGGCATTTCCTATGATAATCCCCCAGATTTATGCTGCCCTGTTCCAGGTCAGAGCTTTGCTGAGCTCTGTGCACGTCTAACAAAAGACAGCCCTGCCCTGAGCCCTTCCAAATCTCTCCAAACCACACAAACAAAGGGAATGGGAGAGGAGGATTAACATGTTTGCAGAGAGTAAGCAGGGAGAGGATGTCTTTCTCTAAAGCCTTATTTTAGGTTTGTGGGTCCAAGTACCAGATTTTCCGAGTTTCAGGTGTCCTTCCTCCTGAGCTACATTCAGACTGCAAAAAAACCCCAAAAGTTGAACAGATGGCCCTGGGAGTCTCCTACTGCCCCTTTCCAAGTTTATGGTCACTGCTAAATCAGAGCACGTGGAGATACAAGACTGGGTCTCTAAATTCTCTGCAACTTCCTTGCCATGGGTTTTCAAATGTTCCTCTGGCCTCTGCATCCTTGCAGGGCACAGCACATCTTGAGTTCAAGGTTTCCTGGCTCAGCCCTGCCACACTGTGCTTCCCACTGCCACAAACTCAAGAGCAGAGTGCTAAGAGCTCTCTGGGGGCTCTTCAACCATCCAGGACCAGCAATCCTGCCAATTCCTGCTCTGCAGCCTTCAAACCAGAGCTGGGCAAGAGCCACTCCACCCAGCATTGACCTCCCAGGGCATGGTGCCCAAGTAATGCCAAAGCCCAAAGCTTGTATAGCTTTCCTCTTCAAGTATCAGTGTCCCTGTGAGCCCAGTGACAAACAAAACCAACAGGAAATACTTTGCTGGGAATGGGGAGAGTTCTGCAGTGAGGTTATGACACTGGACATTGAGTTCTTGGCAATTATTTTCTGAATCTTTGAAAAAAAAATAGCCAAAAATAAGAGTACAAGAGGTGACTGGCCAGACCTGGGTTGGGGGCCAGAAAGGTCACAGTGGGACCCTGTGAAGGATCTCAGTGAGGTTTGGATCAATAGGGGCAGCTGAGACCTGACATGCTTTGTTGGGTGACCGAAGAGTCCTGGTGCCTCACTTTGCTGGTGCCTTGAACTGAGGAACCTTGTCAGAACCCTCACAGTTGTGAGACCTGTGGTAAACTGGGCAGACTGGGATGGAGAGAGGGATACTGGCTCACCCTCACAGGGTGCATTTATAACAGGTAAGGGACTTCATACCCCTTGCCATGCAAGAACTGGAGATAGGCAGGACCAATGTGCTCCAAAGCAGTCACTCAGGAAAGACCTCAGGGCTGCCCAGAGGAGAAGCTCTTTGTGCTCTGCAGATATCTTCATTTTTCTTCCAGCTCAACAGGTCCATCAGCAAAAATGCCATGGCCTGGGGAGAAAAATAGAGGGGGAGCCAGTGGTCAGCAAAGCCTTCCCAAATATGCAGCAGGCAGGCAGTAAACTGGCTCCTACACACTTCCTCCCCCGTGCCTGACTCACCTAAGAGGAACCATGGCCATCATTTTAGGGCATCACTTGTCTTTCCCTGTCCCTCATCAAGCAGATGAATTGCAGCTGGATCCATTCAGCAGGAGCCTCATATGATGAGAGTCTGATCTCCCACCTTGCACAAATACACAGATGAGGAGCCTATTCAGAGGCAGGGATACAAAATTCTGGTGGCCTCCAGCCCTTGCAGTCCTCTGAGGACAACAAGTGACAGTCCAGTGAGTGCTGGGAAGGGCCTGTGATCCTGAGCAGTTGGCAGAGGACAAAGACTGTGCCCTGCAGAGCTGCTGACGTCAGGTAGGTACAGCTGCCTCTAGACCCTGCTGAGATGCCATCAAGAGAGGCAGCTGGACCATCTTTTGTGGCTCTCCAGTCTCTGTTGCCCATGCTGACAGTCAGATAAAAAGCCCTGGGGGTTTTGAATGTCACTGGAGTAGCCATCCAAGCCCTCCTTCTCCAGGGGAGTTCACATTTCTTTGTCTATTTGGTGTTTCCATCCTGTCATTGCAGGAAAAGGACAAAGGTCGTCCCTTGAAACAGATTCTGTATAGGAATTAATAGAGAGAACTCTGATCTGTTTTTCCAGTCCTTCCAGCTACACCTTTGGCATAAGCAGCCTGAATGTCTCAGGGTTCAGATCACAAAGCACTCCCAGAATCTCCCAGATGTCCCAGCATGGCACACCTGGGTCACCAAAAGAACAGCAAAGAATGACTCTCAACAGCCCTGCAGGTGAAGGATCATGTTGCTCTATTTGGCTCCAAATGAGCAAGGGCCACAAGCTAAAAGCCAGGTTGGAGACAGATGCCAGCCTCAATTTTCAAAGTTCTTTCAACTGGACTTCCTTTGGATTCTACCAAAAGCACCAGAAAACCCCTGGATCTGCTATCAGGATCTGCCCATTTGCCATGCTGTCACTTCCACAAAGTACCAGCTCAGGAGCCACCAAAGAGGAGTGTGTTCCCACACTGCTCTCCAAGGGAACACACATGTCATGTCTTTATAATAAGGAAGTGTGGTGGGGTTGAAGAACACCTGATCTAGAGGGAAAGTTCTTACATATTTGGGGAGTGCCCTGTTGCCCACATATTCCCCCCTAAATCAACACTGACTCCTGGAGGGCGGTCCAGTGCAGAAATTTCTCCACCCCTGGACCACTTGGAAGAACCTTCATGACTCTCTGGGGCAGTTCTGTTTGACAGCATCCCATAGCAGCCTTGGAGACTGTGGACAATCAAGATTTTAGGGCTCATGGGCAGTGCGTATCATAGAGATATACGTGAATGTTTTTCAGCACTTTGTAAGGCCTGAGGATCTTCTAGGGTAGATCTACCAGAAGGAAGAGTAGTTAGAGAGGGTAAAATGGATGTAAAGTCTCCTCTATGCCATTAACTTTATCTGCCATGGCAAAGGGTTACTCACCTGGCCAGCTCACATGGCTGCCTCACCATCAAGCCTGCTGCTACAGAGAGGTTTTCCAGACAGAACAGTGAAGATCCCACCCTTCAGTGTCTTCCATGCAGTGAGGATCCCACTCTCTGGTGATCTCCACACAGTCATGTCCATGGGTAAAGACTCCTCAGTTTTCTGAATACTGTTATGTTTATGTCCAACACCTCCTTAGGTAAGAATTCTCCTTCACTGCTGAAGGAAATAATTAATTTGTGAGGATCTGTTCAGTATAACAGAGACTAAATTCAACTTCCTAAAAAACACAGGCATGTTCAGACAGTGGATTTGGATCCTTGCAAAGCTGGTCAACAGAAACACCTGGAAAGCTGATCTGGCCATGTGCTTTGAGCCCATCTCAGCTCTGTTAAAGTTCATTATGCAGTGCCCAACCTCAATCTCCTTTCCCACAGCAGGGAAGCAAAGGATGCTCAATTTCCCTTTTTGAGTAGGACTGGAAGAGTACACCCTTCTCCTGACAAAAACAGGACACATCTCCCCAGAGGGATGTGTGGTATCAGCTTTCTCTCCATCTTCCTGAAGAGCTATCTGGCCTCCTGCTTTTCTGCACTGTGCCTCAGAAGACTTTTAACCAGAGCCCTATTCTACAGGGCAAAGTTAAGGAATTGCTAGGAATTGCCATGGGCTAGTAACATCCTTCTCTAGCACAATTATTAGTCCTTCTACATGCTGATTTTGACTGAGCCAATACCTTCTTCCACCTACAACCGCACTCCAAGATTTAATGCTGTTGTATAGTTAATGAACAAGCTTGAAAATTTTCCACTTACTAAAGCTTTAGTCTTTTTTTTTCTGCCTTTCTCTCTCCCTCTGGGAGAGTGATAAATGACTGAAAATCAAGAGATGATAGAAGCTCTTCATTTATCAGCTATGGTTGCAACTCCTCCTGAAGTTGAGTGTGGGAACTGGGTCTGGGACAAAGCATGGCCCTGAGCCCGGATGTGCCTTCTCCACCTTAACAGCAGCATCTGCTTCCCAATATGGCATGTTCTGCACTATCTCAGGCACAACTTGAAACTTTGCAGCTGTTGCCACTCAGAGTCTAGCTCTAAATCCAGCAAGGAGGGAGAGGCTGGGATAGTGGGGGAGTGCAGGGCACTGATTATCCCGTGCACAGAGATGGGAATGCAGCTCTCATGAATTATGTGGAAGCATAAAACCAAACCAGTCCTCACATAGGAAGGATCAGACAGTCACAGAGAAGGTGGATAGAGTGCAGGTAACAAAAGCTCTTCCTGGAGAAAAATCTTCTCTTTCTTGCAGTCTCACATTTGTAATTCCAGAGAGCCATTCCCTAAATATAAAAATTTTGTTGTCAGGCTGTGGGAAACTTAAGCATTTACCACCATAGGCCTTGAGAATGATAGAATCATAGAATTCTAGAATGGTTTGTGTTGGAAGAGACATTAAAGACCATCTAGTTCCACCCCCCTGCTGTGGCAGAGACACTTTACTAGACCAGACTGCTCCAAGTCTCATCCAGCCTGGCCTTGAACACTTCCAGGGATGGGGCAGCTACAGCTTCTCTGGGAAACCTGTCCTGGTGCCTCAATAGGGTCCAAATTCACCCACTCTGCCCAACATTAGATCATGGGTTGGTTTCTTCTCTTTGTTCCTACCCCTGTTGAACTTCCAGGATGGAGGGATCTGAAGGCAAGATGATCACCCAGACAGGGTTCATGAAGACTTTCCAATCACACTTGTTTCCCAAGCACAAGGAAGTGAGAAACAAATGAAAATTCAGGCATGTGCCTGAGCTAGAGGGCAGTTGTGGAAGGCTGGATGGATCAGGGGGCTCATAAAGCCAAGGAGGATGTTCCTGAAACTGAGGGAACAATCTGCTCCTCAACGTGAGGAAACTCAAAATAGAAAATCAATAAAATAAGCAGACAAAAAGGATCAGCTCAGTCTTCCTGGGAAAGATCCAATGGTGAAAAAGTAATTCCAGAAAATGAGGTCAACCTCCTCTAATAACCATAGCTACTGTTTGTGCTCCAGTGAGACATGCATGTTTGGAGTTTACCTCTCCTCTATTTATGGATTTGGCCTCTTGACCTGGAATTCAATGCCTCTCAGTTGATCCTGTCATGTTGTGACAGGCCATATCCTGCGTGTTTATTGCATTGGCACCAGTGTTGCCTTTATCTAAAGTGTGATGCAGGCCAGGGCTGATACTAAAATCCAGCATCCATCCTCTCTGTATTTCTAAACAACTAAATTTGATGTAAGCTCTTGCTTTTTTTCTGCCTCTTCTCCCAGAAGAAATCTTCAACGCTACTGAAAAGCTCCTGGGGAGAACGTCTGTGCAAACCCCCAAAAAGTACCAATTTGGTACCCAGTTTAGAGCAAGAAGTGGGACTTGAGATGGAACTTGGGGGATTTTGAGTCCTTAGTGCATCAATCAGCAGAGATGTCTTGAAAGCTGCTCTGGCCGTGTGATTTGAACCCATCTCAATAATGGGATAATTCATTATGCTTTGTCCAATGTCAGTCACTTTTCATGTAGCCAAGGGTGTAGAGATACTTGAATCTCCACTCTGAGAGAGACCTGACACCCACAATGACTCTATCACCAGTAGGGAAGGGCTGTATGAGGATGGAGTAACATGTTGGAAGGCTCCTTGGCAGAGCCTCAGACTCTCTATTGCCACCCATGCTCAGCCACTTCAGCCCTGGATAGATCTCATTATCTCCTCTCCCAAATGACTGCAGGCAACACTACCAAAGCATGCAGGGTCACCCTTTGGCTCCCTGTGCCAGGGGTTTTTTCAGGGTCTGGACAGCTGGGTTGGTTCAAAGCATATCACAGGTTTTGTGGCATTTGGTTCAGCACCTTGCTGCAGCTGCCAGAGATGTGCCTCTCTAATCCCAGCTCACATCAAGAAGACCAAAAGAGGGGTTTTTTCCACATGTCATACATGGTGGTGACACTGTAGAGGCCTTGAGCTGGCAAGTTCCCAGCAGGAAGATTTTGTTCCCACAGAGACACAGGAAAATTGACCTGGGGGCAGCAACATCAATTTTAGTTTACTAGAGATGTTCAGGCATTAGCACCGCGAGTACGGCTGGAGCCCTCTTCAGCATTTACAGCACTTCATAAATTTCAGAGAGATTTAGGGCAAGGAGCCAGATGTTTGGGGAGAAATTCTGAACACTACAGACAAGTGGAAATATTTTTTTTTGGTAGTGTATATTTTTTCCCATTAGTTGCAAGGCTATATTTAGAAGAGGAGGGGGGAGAGAGGGAGAGAGATTAGGCATTTCTTCATATTCTGTAGTCACTCCAGTTGTTCTGCTTGTAGGAACAGATGTCTCTTTCCTGGGCTGATAGCAGTCAGGTCCACAAGGAAACTTTCTTACTGGCAGCTCCTCTAACATAGAAGGGAGATCGGGACAGAGGTAAGTCAGTCCATCCTGCAGGAATACACTGCAGGGATCTTTGCAGGGAATGCTTTGGGATATTGGTCAGAGACAAAGAGGGGGGCATGGGATCAGAGACAGTGGCGGGGCCAGGAAGGATTTGCTGGATATTGGATTCCAAGTCCTGGCTATTGCAGCAGGAAGCCCTGGCAGGGATGGGAGTGGAAAGGGTCCTGCACTGAACACGTGCATGAGCAGCTTGGGAAGTCTCTGGCTCTGTCCAGGCAGCAGGTGTGGAAATCCCTTGGGAAGCATCTGACCCAAAAAGCCAGGCTGTGCCAGCAGCTAGCAGGGGCTGCAAGGAGCTTCTCCCTTGTGACTTTCTTTGTTCTTGGGATTTGGGGCAGTGTAAGGATATTTGGTTGTTCCTCAAGGAGATGGAGGGTTATGGGAAGTGTGCAAAGTTGCAGGCTTTCCCTTCTTGAAAAGTACTGTGACAGCTCTTGTGAAGAGAGGGGTGATGTAGTTTGTACATGTGTACTCCCAGGCATAATTAAATTTTGGTGAAATGCATTCAGGAAGGTTTTGGAAGCCAGGAGAAGAGATGGTGCACTGCCTGGAATGGGATCAGATGCAAGTGGGGATGTTTTACCTGTTTGGCTATGCAGCAGGGTGCAAGTTCAGCTCTAGGAAAGGTGCTGTCTTCCTTCTCTGAAGCCATTTTTGGGTCAGTAGAATGAGAAAGCAGATCCTTTCCCAGGTCCTTAGCAGACCCTTTCAGAAATGCTCCCTGCTTTCACAGCAACACACTCACCAACAGCACTGAGTTTTTCCAGGCTGACCTGGTGAATCCAAAATTTGCAGAACCCTGAAGGCACTGTGGGGTCTGCACACCACTGTCATATGTGCCTTGCTAAGGAAACCACAGAAACCAGTCTCCCAAAGGGTTAAGACATGGTTGTCCAGCCTGGGATGCCTCAAAAACTGCTCCCTAACTGGGTCTCCCACCTTGCTGCATTGCCCGGGCCAAGACCTCACGCGGCTCCGTGCCTCAGTTTCTCCCTGCAGCCAAGAGAGCAGCACAGCTTGGAGTGAGTACTGGGAGGCAGAGCTGGTACACCTGATCCCTCTGCATCACCCCTTCATCCCTGCCTGCACTGGTGCCCTGTGCTCCCTGGGGTGTGGGCATTGTTTCACCAGTCCTGCATTCCCTGGCTGTGCAGGAGCCCAGGTGTTTCCCCTACATTAGAACTCTGCTGTTGCTCTTCTTTTACTGCCCTTCTCAGCTTCTTGCCAAGGAACAGAGCAAGCAGGCAGCTGAAGGCAGAAAGAGGAGAAAGTGCTCAAAGTGTGCTAAATTTGCAATTCAAATTTTCCTTCTTAAAAGCAATCAGCACTACACAGGCCAGATATTGTTTTTGCACTTGCCTGTGAAGTTCCTGTATGTGCCTATATGGTAATTTTCACTGCACAGTTCTCCTTGCACACAGCCACAATAGCTGTTATTCCAAACTGACATTTCTAGCACTTTGTCTCAGGCACCCTGGAAATGCTCTATGGATTACTGTAATCCCTATAAAATCAAACATGTTTCTCTTTTACTGTTACAACCTCCCAAGAAGACAGGCTCAAATCCATCTTTACTGGCTGGACCCATAGGAGTCCAAATCTATATGTTTTGTTTAAGATGTAACTTTTTTTAAAAAAAATGTTAATCATTTTGGAAAAAAAATCGCCCAAAAATATGTGTTTTCCCCTCACATATAATGGTCCACAAGGGACAGAGGGATACACTCAGGAAGTCATGCTCTGATTTCTCTGAAAGTAACAAAACTGGAAACAGAGAGCACCTACTGCAGAGATGTCGCTCTGTACTCCCTTGTGACAGATGGCACTTGGTGCAAGCCCTGACAAGGTATGAGATATTGGTCCTTTAAATGCTAGCAGCATGATTGATAGAGCATTCACTAAGACACTTAGCATTTCTGCCACTCCAAGGCCAAGATCTGATAACACAGAAAAGAGGGACATGAAAGATACAGAGGTATTAATTAGACATCGCAGACATCCAAATGTTTCAGGAGGGACTTTTCTACATAGTGTGGTATAAACAAGCATAAAGAAGCAAACCCCCTTTATTATTAGCTTTATTATAGGTGACCAGTACTAGCGAGCCTCATCAGAGATGTGCTGGGGGACCTCTAGGTGCCCACCACTGCTGGGTCGGTATTTGTAGGTCTGGAGAGGCAATGTACAATCCCACTTCTCTTTCTGCTTGCACATGCACATCTGAGCTCTTTCTTTCAAAGGCTGAGGCATTGCTGCTGCAAATGGCCATAGAGGAGATATAAATTCATAAGAAACTTGCCAGTATGTGAATTTCGTCCTCTGTGTATCTCTGGGAGCTTCATTTGAATTTTTCATGCATGATCAGGACAAGGGCTGAGGGAGAACCATGCAGATTTTTCCAAGTTTTAAATAGATTGTCTCCGGGGTGTCTAGGACTGTGATCTGTCACCTGGCTTTAAGCAGCAGGTTCAAGTCTGGATGCAGAGATTTGGCATTTGGTCCAAGCCAACTGGCATCAGTCCCATCTGGGTCACTTTGCTCTGTGGAGAAGAGGAATGCACTTTGGAGAACTGTGCTCTCCCTCATCTAACTGGCAGTGATTCCTCATGGCCTAGGGTGACCTGCTGCACTAAATCATTGCTTGGGCACCCACAGGCTATTTCTTGTCCCAAAATGAGCTAGGAATGTGGGTCCCTCACTTTCAAAGGATGTGATTTTGGCCTCGGGCCCACAGAGAGCACAGGATCCACCCGTGTGTACACACAGACTTGAACTTGGTGGTGGGTGGAGCTCAGATCACAACACAGAGCAATATCCATTGCACATCCACAGCAGGGCCTTGGAGATGAAAGAGCACACAGAGGCAAACTGGGCATCTCAGACAGGAGGCAAACAGCTCAACAGCACCTCAACAACACCAGCCCAATAATCAGCATTGCATCAGCCTCCACACATCCTAAGTCTGTGATTGCTTACAGGTCTTGAAGGATTACCCCTATGCCGGAGACTGGACATACAAGTTTTCCCTCTTGCCAGATGGGAAATCTGCCTCTCATGGCCAACATTAGAGATTCAAAAGTCAGTGTGGTGGAGTTAATCACTCTTGACCTTGAGAAGAAGCTGTATGAGGAGCAGGTGAGGTCACTTGGTCTGTTCAGCCTGGAGGAAACTGAGGGGAGACCTCATCAAAGTTACTTCTTTGTGAGAGGAGGGACAGGGACAGATCTCTTCTCTGTGGTGACCAGTGACAGGATCCAAAGTAATGGCCTGAAGTGGTGTCCAGATAGCCTTAGATTGGTTATTAGGAAAAGGTTCTTCACTCAGAGGGTGGTTGGGCACTGGAACAGGCTCCCCAGGGAAGTGGTCACAGCACCAAGCCTGACAGAGCTCAAGGCTTTGGACAACTCTCTTGGACACGTGGTGTGACTCTTAGGGATGGTCCTGTGCAGGGGCAGGAGTTGGATTCTATGATCTTTGTGGATCCCCTCCAACTCAGGATATTTTGTGATTCCAGACAAAAGCTGTAATTCAGCACATGACCATTCAAACCACCAGACAAAGTAGGAATTGCTGGCCATCACACTCTCCATGACACATGGGCAAGCAGGCCATGGCTGAATAGTGCCAACACCCAGCAATTAGCTATCATCTGTCCCAGTCAGGCTGGTTCTCCCATGGTTTAGCATAAATCTGAAATTATTTTTCTTCACGAAAACAACAAGAACCAGGGGCCACTCTCTTTTTCTCACAGAAACCATCCAACCCTCTTTGCTGTGTTTCAATGCCAAAGCAATTGTGAATTTGCAGGGAATAAGATCTAAATGAAAGGATGTGTGGTGCAGGGTGTTAACAAATGCCTTGCAGGTTCACATTAGAGGAAACAAGGATCACTCTCAGTGCCTGTTTGTGTGGTTGTCAGCTCCGATTTCCTCCATCCTCCTAATGTTTTTCATTCTGCTGCCTAATTTCAACTAGAATTTGGCAGAAGGGAAAGATCACCTCAATTTTCAGGAAATTAGGCAGCAAAGAAAGGAGAAAGTCAAACAAGTGTCGGAGCCAAGGGAAGAGCTGGAATGTGAGTGCTCATTAAGGCAGCCAAGTGTCCACATGGGAAAAAGTTATAATAAGCATCTCAAGCAGGGCAGAGCATTCCCCCAGCCCTGTGAGCCACTGTGAGACTTGAGACTGCAAGAAATCAGGTGTCATTTAGTCTGACACTCATAAAACTATGTGTTTTGTGTCTCCAAAGTCCCTTTTATGTCCATGGCATTGGAGGGGAAGGAATAATCCAGCACTGCTCTGGATTTGGCTATTTCCAACTGCAATTCCCCAGAAGGTGGGTGTTTCACACACTTGTTCCGGCCACCCTCAGACCTAGAGGTTTAAAGAAGACCTCAATGCCCAGGAATCAAGTGAGAGCAGAGATCTGATACCCACAAAAATGGGATCTTACCTGCCCTGAGAATAGCCCCATTTCTGCTTCAGAGTAGTTAAATCTGTCTCCCCCAGAATTATCTCTCTTCTCATAGTCCAAGGGCCAGATGGGCACCAGTTTTTTCCTTTCAGCAGCTGGATTTATTCCCTTTCTCTCCCTTTCTCCCTCTGTTCCCCCTGTCAGCAAACCCACCCTCCCCAGGCTGAGCATGAGACACACAGAACAAGCTCTACCACATATAGGGCAAGGTCGACATGCACAAAAACACCATATTTGGCCAGTTTGAGCCAGAGTTGAGTGAGAGCTTGCCAGAAGGAGAATCATACAATTTAAATTGAAAGAGAGTGAGTTTAACCCTTCATTTATAAATACAATGATAAATCACCCAGGGAACTTTAAACAGGGGAAGGCTGCAAAGCTAAACACACACTGCTGCCACCGCAGGGAGCAGAATAACACCAGCAGGCAGGACAGGGTGAGGGGAACAGGGAGGATGATGGAGGAGCCAGGTTGCCATATCAGATGTTCCAGTTTAGGACAGGGAGATGAGAAAAGCTGAAGCTGTTTATACTAAATTACAATCGTGCTTGTTAATGTCCTTTTCAACTTTCCAATCCCAGTGTGTGGCTCTGGTGTTCTCTGGGTCTGCACACAGAGATCCTTTCTGCACACCAATAAATAATCCTTCTGGCGTGCAGTTAGGACAAAACTCAGTTGTCTGACCTGCCTTTTCTTTTGTATCCCATTATTTGAATTGCTGAGCCAGATCCGAAAGTCCCCCGGGCTAAGTAAGTGAACCCTGTTAATTTCAGCAAGGTCAGGGTGAGGCTTAAGGCTGTCACCAAGCACAAAACTGGGTGAAGTGAAATATGGAATGGTCAAGGATCCCCTCCTGGAGCATACACAGCACTGAGCTGCCCATGCTAAGTTAACAAGTGTGATGCCAAGCAGTGAGTGAGTGAGGGAAGAGGCTGCAAGACCTGTTTTCAGCACAGTGACCATCTGTTTCCTATTTGGCCCAAGAATGATGGAACTGGTTGCATCACACAACAATGAGAAAGTATTTCAGAGTAAGTCCCCCTCTCCCAGTGCTGAGCAGGGACCTTTATCAGAACAAGGGAAAGCAGGTCAACCTCCATTCTCTGTCCCTCCCTTTATCCCATTTCTACCCAGATGTCTGCTGTACTTTTAAGGAAATGCTACCCACAGTCTCCCAGCCAGACAGACAAAATCCAGCCTGAGAGGTATAATATAACAGCATAGGCCAACTGGCACAGTCAGACAGCACTCAGAAGGATGTGTGTTTACCCAGCTTGGGCTTTGCAGACTGCCAGCTCCAAAAAACAGGGATTGCATGGAAATCTGGGGGGCTGAGAGCTCAGTTAGGTATGAAGTAGGCTAAGCTCCAAGCTCTTTGAAGATTTTAGGAAGAGGGTTAACCTAAAGTCTATTTGCTCTGTAAGTAAAGATGGTTCTTGCAGCTCTGTGTGAGCTCATGCCATAGCCACGAGTAATAAATAGTGCAAAATACAGCAAAATAAAGGTTTGCAGAGGCTGCAAAACTTCTCATTAATTTAGCCATGCTCCTCACTGACTTCCATATACCACCATAACATGGTGATGGGTAGTGAACTGACTCACTTTAAGACCTGCATGAATATGCCTGACGGTAACGAAAGAGACCTGGTTGAGATAATATTTGGATTTGGAGAGGGGAAGAATTCAAAATCTTTGGAAATGTTTAGCTTTGCTCAGACACAAGGTCAGGCTGCCTTTCTGTGTTGCAAAATGGGGCAATGTACGTTTCTCACGGGCTTGGAGTCCCACAATGGAAAAATCCTTAAACTGTAAACTGGGGGTTTGATCCAGCTCCATCTCATTAAAAGCATTCAGAGGAATTCTGTTGCGTTGCTAGTTCAGTTCTCCATCCTTTCTGCTTGCAAGCCATGAGATGAGAGCAGTCCCACAAAGAAAGGAAGAGGCCATTCACCCAAACATCCATCAGTAACAATTTGATTAGAGGAAGATTTTTCCCACCACAGCCCAAGAGACAGCTTTTCCACAGACTGTCAGGGAGGAAATCTTCAGGATTAATTAAATTTGCTGGGACTTCTTTCATGTAGTTGTTTAGATTTTGAGTTCAGATAGGGCACTGATGGACTGGGAAAGCTCTAATGCAGCACTTCTTTGAATATTCACTTTGACAATGTTACCTGTTGTTTTTCAGCAGTTTAAAATATCTGGAGTTTATTTCCTTGCACATGGGGCTCAGTGGAAAAGGTGACTATGTAAGCCAGCACATTGCATATGCTGATTATTTTAATTTTCTATGGGGAGGTAACATGACATACGTCCCTCAAAGGCATTGTGAGGATGAGGAATATTTGAATGTATTTGGAATTGCTGATTTCGTTGAGACAAGAAAGGCAAAATAAGATGAATATCGGGTGTTTGTGATATGGGATCTCAGACTGAAGAGAAATATCCTAGAGGAGGCAAGCTACTAACAAAATGCAAAATCAGAGCAAACAATAAGTGCCATGGAATTACAATGAGAAGACAAATGCATGTGCAATTCAATACAGTTTAGTGCAAACTCAGGGATGGGATGGGTGATTTTGTCTTCTTCCCTTGCTCAGGCATGTGTCTGAACACAGATATACAAGCTCACACTGCATTCCAGGGGCATCAAAGTCTTTATTCCTTGGCTTCCACAGTGCTCCTCTTGATAGCATCTGCAAAGAGAAAGCTGGGAGCAGATCCAGGCATCTGCTCATTTCAGTTTGTTTTCATAATTAAAGAGTGAAACAAACAGAGAAGATGGTGAGAATTTTAGGAAATCAGTAGAAAACGGGCCAGGGCTCTGCATCCTCCCCATGCATCTTACACAAGTGCCAGACTTTGCAACTCCACTACCTTCAGCCTATTTTGGGGCCAGTTTTTCCTGTTTTTCTCTGACAGTGTGCTTGGCACAAAATATAAAGAGACAAGACTCTCCCTCAGGAGTCTGCAGGCTCAGTCAGACCCAGAAAAAACGCCATGAACACATGTGCTACTTTGGCTGCCACCAGAGCTCAGTGCAGGGTGAGGTAATTTGGTCATTCCCAAAACAGATGATGTTCCAATGTCTGGTTTCTGCTAGAGATGGCCTAGAGGTAAAAGGGGACAGAAACTAGCATTGTTCTTCTTTGCCCAGCAGTTCTTTGGGGCATTACAGGTGGCCTGACCCCAGGCTTCAGGATTTCAGTCCTGCAGTGCATGCTGGCACTGGGTTGGATTTCAGGAGGGCTTTATGTTTGAGCACCAATGGACAATTCAACTCCTTGGGCTTCAGTGGCTACCTAAATAAAACAAATTGCCATTTGATTGGATATAGCCTTCTGAGCTCAAGGACATTAAAACCCAGCTTTTTATTTCAAACCACTTCCACAGACTGAGAGGCAAGAAGAAACTAGAGCAATCCCCAGATTCCAGGCCAACAAGCCCAAGATCCATCATGATGGAAAAGTCACTTCTCCAAGAATTTTCACACCTGGTCTTCTAAATTCTCAGTCCTAATCTCTGCATTTTCTCAACAAATATTCTGCTTCACTCTCACCTGGCTTGAATAAATCAAGCAGAGTAATCACAACTAGGCTGTAGCATCCCATGAGGACTCTTGATCTTGAATGTTGACTATTGGCCAAACACTGGTGAGACACATTAGGAGTGTTGTATGCAGGAAATGCAGAGAGACATGGTGGGCAGGCAGAAGAAGTCTTGGCCACTCATGAGGCAGGCTCAGAGCTGCTGTGGTGTTTTCTGGACCCAGTTAGTATTGTCCCTTCAAAACACTTTCTTTTGGCCAGCAGAAACTCTCCTCAGGATCCACTTTTCATTTTTGTCCTAAGTAGCTTCCTTCTCCACTTTGTACACAGCCACCAACAGCTTGAAGCATCTCACAGGTGATAGAGTACCTTTGGTCCACCCTCCTGATCCCCATAAGCAGCAAAAAGGATTAGAGGAGGGGGGGAAAAAGCTGCCAGAGGATGGGGTATGCTTGTAGGAGCTGGACACCCAGACTCCCTCAGCAATTCCAGACTTCCACACTGAGACACCCAGCCCAGGCACACTGCAATTCTGTGAGTGCTGGGAGATGTGTTTGCAGCACCTTGTCTCCCAGTCCTTCTGCATTTGGCTCACTGGTAGCAGGGATTTCAAACCCTCATAAATCAACTCTTTCAGCATCACTCTCTGCTGATCCAAGCTGATTTTTTTAACCTCAAAGCCCTGCCCAGCCGCTTTGAGATATTCCAGACATTTTTCAACCATTTGTTTTTATTGAAACCAGCCAAGTCTCTGTATATATTGGGTCTTTTTAAAAAAAATCTTTTTAATATACAAATCAGTTTAAAATAGTATATAAGTCAGGAATTATTTGCAAATTAAACTGTCAAACCCTGGCAGGACTAGCTGCTGACACTCTTAGCTTGAAATCTTCCGGCTGCTGTTGCTGTGAATGCAGACCTCTAGAAGATGCCACACAACCTGCTTCTGTTTTCTCAGAAAATTCAGCCTTTCTTTGATTTCAGGAAAATCTTACAGCTCCAGAAAACACTGCTGCGTGTAGCTCTCTAACGGGATCACCTGCCCAAGGCAAGGGATATGATATTTTAGGAATCAAATGCTGGGGTTATGGTTATGAAAAGATATTTTGGCCTTAAAACCATTTTTGTACAAGGAAGAGGAAGAGGAACTTCAAGTGGGGGGTGTGTGTCATCCCTAAAACATGCATCTGGAACCACTGGAAGACACTAATTATAAGACCAGGTATTTTCCTTGGATTATTGGTAATCCCATATTGGTAGATGGGGATCCACTACTCAGGATGTGGAAATATGTTGGTTAAAATGTTTCTAAGTGACAAGATTTTGAGCCCTAAGGAATGCTGACATATTTATCACTATATCTCTCTTTCTTTTCTTACAGACTGCTGGAAGTCAGTGACCATGCCGACCTCCTCCACCCAACTGCCAGCCCTTGACTCTATCAACTCCACCGAGCAACCTAACTCCAACATCAACCTGTTCTCCAAGTTCATCCACTCAGACGAACAACTGTTCAGAGATTTTTATAGCCTGTGGATTGTCCTGATGGTAGTCAATGCCATCATTTTCCTGGTAGGTGTTGTACTGAACAGCTTGGCGCTGTATGTCTTCTGCTTCCGTACCAAGACAAAAACCACCTCTGTTATTTACACCATCAACTTGATCGTAACTGATCTCCTGGTGGGCTTTTCCTTGCCTGTCCGGATCATCATGTTCTACAGTGCAAGGAATTGCAAGAATTGTCCCTTTATTCACGTCTTTGGCTACTTTGTCAACATGTACTGCAGCATCCTCTTCTTGACGTGCATCTGTGTTGACCGCTACCTGGCAATAGTGCAGGTGGAAGCCTCACGTAAATGGAGGAACCCCACCTTCGCCAAGGGGATCTGCATCTTCATTTGGATCTTTGCCACTGTGGTGACTTTCTCCATCCTGACCATGGCGATAAAGTTTGCCGAGTGCTGCCTCTCCAAGATCCTGGTCCTGATGGTCTGCGAGTACTTCTTCCCCCTCATCATAATCATCTTCTTCACCACCAGGATTATGTGTGCCCTGTCCAAACCCAGCCTCATGCACCAGAGTCGGGAGAGGAGAATGAGGGCTGTGCAGCTCCTTATCACCGTCCTCATCATCTTCATGATCTGCTTCACTCCTTTCCACGTGCTACAGGTAGCAATCTCCATCAACCCAGACATGCCCCACAACATCAGCCTCCTCGCCTACAACGTGACAGTGACTCTGAGTAGCCTCAACAGCTGCATGGACCCCATTGTCTATTGCTTTGTCACCAATAACTTCCAGTCAACCATGAAAAACATCTTCAGGAAAACTGAGCCAGAGCAAACTAATGCAGACATCCTGGGTATGAACAAGAACTCCAAGGGCTCCAACACAATCATCGCCTTCTCAAACACAATAGGAAGCCCTCTGAGCTTGCCATCACCAAGCAGTGTCCAGATATAACCCACATCTGATGGGACACATTGCAGTAAGCCAGTGCCATGATGCTGGAATATTGATAAGATCCACAATACTATAGTTTTTGAACTCTTTGTGTTTTAGGCTGAGGTTCAGACTGGCAGTGGTGGAATTTATTCCTCAAGAACATTGTGGTCTGTTTGGAAATGGAACCTACAATGCTGTTAGTACCATACAAAAGAGAGTATATTAATTACTGTTCCCAGCAGGGAAGTTTTCTTTGTATTTTAATACAGACATTTTGCTAGCAACAAACTCTTTACTGTGGTTTTCTTTTCATGTTTGTCATCAGAATGCAACACTTCTAGGATGACTCAGAAAGCAGGATAGCTCTGGTTTGTAATTAAAGATTTTTGTGCCTTGGGTATATGCTTAAGAGTAAAGAACAAGAGGGATGTTTCCAGAGCTGTTCACTAAAAAGATTTTAGATGCCAATGGAATGGGAAAGAAAGTATTCTAATCCACATGTTACTAGTGACTACTCATTTGTTCCTGAAAAATCTGAACCTTCTCAGGGAAGAGATGAAGTCAAGCAGTGAAGTCTCCTCTTGGCTATAAGAAAAAATACATGTCAATGTACATATTTTCATACACATTGTCTGTGTTGGGGAGAGGTTAAGGATATGTTCCATTCTGTGTTTGGATCACTAAATCCCCTGAATTGCAGATGAGAATCTGTGAAAATGAACATGAGTCCCAGCAAACTCTGCTTTTCTGCTCTGTCTCCCTGAGGAACAGCCAAGATGAAAACCAGAACCAGAGTATGATGCTATACTGCTCTGGATTGGTTTTTCTTCCTGGAATGTTGTAACATCAGGGCTTGCTGTCCTAATTTCCCCAGCAGTCCATCCACTCAGTCACTCAAAAGCCAATATTCCAAGCACAGAAAAAGAATGCATCTCAGGGATCTAGGTTGAAATTCACTCCAGGACAAACTCACTAGGATGTTTTAAAGAGGCATGTGTAAAGGCTCTTAAAGGCTTAAAGAGGCTAAAGATGCTGCAAAACTCTAGCCCTAATGGTGGGCGAATGTTTTAGATTACATTATATCAATAAAACAATGCAAATGCAAATGCAAAAAAAAAATTATCCTAGGAAAACTGCAAAACTGTGGCGTGAACAGCAATAACTGTTGTTGTTGCTCCACATTTCCCCCTTGACATCTATGGCCACTCCATCTGGAAGGCTACTATGAATTCATCAAGTCTAGTGATCAGCTTTTCCTAGCACTCACTGGTGTTAGCTGTCAGAAGAGCAGGCATTGGTCCAAGCTAGAACATCCTGGAGTACTCCACTTCCCTGAGATCTGACTATGGTACAGCCATCTCTGTTCCTCAGGAACACAACATAAACAATGCCTCAAACTGCCTCTTGCAACAGGGTTTGGCAAGAGTTTGCTTCTTGCAACACGTATATGTTTCACCTAACCTGTTTCCCTGACCAATGCAATGAGAATAAAATTTGAACCATCAGTATCACTGCAATACAGGGAACTGGGTGTTCCAGTACCTGTTCCAGACAGCTGAGTCTGGAATTGCCAATAATTGCCTTTGCCAAGCATGTGAGTCTTTCCCAAGCAATGCAGCTGGGTCAGTGCCCTTCTGCTGGGACCTCCATTCCTATGAAGAGAACTTTCCCTCCAGGAGGTGGTGATGAGGGCCACCAACACTATGGCACTATCCCATGGGAGGTAAGACTGTTGTCCTGGTCATGGCTTCACTTCCCAGGGCCCAGTTGTACCACGGTTTCCTTCTGCCTCATCCATTTCCTTATTGCTGTAAATCACTGATACAGGCACCTCACAGCCAACATTTGTCAAATGATGCATCAGCACACATGGATCAGGCCCTGACTTCTCAAAACCAGGCTGGCCACTTGACATTTCTGCCAGCATTTTCCACCAGTCCCTCCTCTGGAGAAAGTAATTTTGTGCCTCAGAGGTCTGCACTTCCCTGTAAATTCCCAATGACTCAAGCCCACCAACTCACCACACATGCTCAGATCTTTCCATGACTCCCAAGCTGTTTGTAATGAAAATGTGTGTCACATATACAGAGCTGTTAACTGCACTGTTTTGCCAAGGCTACTCAGAGAAATAGGAGGAAATGTGCAGGCCCTGCGCGTAGCTTATTTTAGCTTTTTTGTTCCAACAACCCACAGATTCACACCTCCCATTCTCTTGCTATCAACAGTATTTTTGCCATATACAGAAATGTCTTAACATCTTTCTCAGTTCAGTTGTTCATTTGAGGTCAGTATAAAATCTCCAAGATGATTTGCTTAGATTTTTCTGAGCTCCTAAACAGCATCTCAGTCAAAGCTCTGTCTGTCTGCTGTAAACTTCACTTGTAGTAGTCTGAATTCTCCTTACTGTCAGTGTATTATTCAGTCCCCATAAAAGCCTCCTGAGACTAGATAATTCTCTTCATTTTTTAATGCCTATTGCCTTATCCAGAGCTTTCAGTGGTTCTTCTTCATTTTATACTAGCTCCAAAACAGGGTCTGGTCCCTTATCAAGGACACAGTCTCTAAAAATTGGAAAGAGATCAATTTTTTTCACAAAATAACCCACTTTTTTGTGACTTTTTAAGCTTTCTATTTAATCCATATTGTTTACACATCTCACTTTTCCTCAGGGTGCAGTACTTGCAAAACTTCTGTCCTATTTAAAATCACCCATTTGTGCTCAGGGCACAGAGTTGAAAACCAGAACCAAACACTCAGCTATCATCAGAAATATCTCCCCAAACAGCACAGTTTGCGGGTGGGGGCACCTTCCACCTGCCAGTTCCCATTGCTGCTGAAGCATCCCTCAGATTTCTGTGTTTCTGGAGACTGGGGCAAGGTGTCTCACCCCCTGATCTGCACTGTCCCTCTGCTCAGGGTATCTCCTTGCCTCTTGTTGATCACCAACAGGGATTGGAATTGTCCTGTCCTACTCCAACCTGCCCTTTCTCTAAAGAGAACAGCCACAAGTGACAAAATAGGGACACTTCCAAGGACACTGTGAGTGATTTCATGCATCACTAAATACATGCAGAGACTGCCAAGGTAAAGCATACACAAGTCAGCTTTTGCAGGCCAGTCCTTTATGCAGAGCATTTAAAGATTGAGATGCCAAATTCCTGATGATTTCAAACTGAATCCAGTACTTAGCGGTCTTTGAGGATCTGGATCATTCCCTGGAGGCTGAAATAGTATTTGGGATGGATGGACATTGCATGTCATACTACCACCACCGAGTCTGTGGTAGACAGAATGCATTCCCTAAAGAGCTAAACAGCAATAAAGAGCTCTGTAGAAAGCCTCGACCTTCCAGGGAATTACAACATTCATTCCTCTTTGATGTGCTGTGCTTCTCTTGTGCATCTAAAATCCTATAAAGCGAATTAGAAATATCCTCTTCTACCAGCTGCCCAGAGGCCAGCAAAGAATGAGGGTGAAAAATCTCTCATGTATTTCTTGGGATCTTGGTCATTCCCGGGACATAAAATCTCTGCTAACCATGAGCCTAAATCACAACACACAGATATTTGCAGTCTGTTGACATGCCAGGGGATGGGTATCCAGAAACCGTTGAGTGTGTCTCACCTGCATTGTATCCAGCACAGCCCATGATTCACTTCTGTCTTTGCAAGGTTTTTCTTCTTACAGCCCAGAAACCTGTAGCAAGGCAAAGCTCCACAATAGCCAACCCTCAGTCACACTGCAAACATATCAGGTCCCAGCAAAGCTGAAGAATTCAAAATCTGCACCAGAAAATGAGCCTCTAACCCCACACGTGGGGTTATCTGCCAGCCTAGCTTCCTCCTGGACTCTGAGCAAGCTCTGCCCTCCCTCCACAACCTCTTGGTAACTGCCAAGAGGAAACAACACAGCCACATGCAAGGGCAATTTCTTCCTTCCTTGTCCCTCTGGGGTTTGGTCTCTCTAAGATGCGTGCACAAGAGTCTCATTAGTCAGGCTAGTCAGCATTAGTAAGCACTGTTTGCAGGTGTGGGCTCTGTGGCAGAAAGTCTGAGGAAAGTGGAATTGCCATGTTAGGAATATGAGCACACATCACTCTCCCTCTTCTGTATCTGCCTTCCAGGTGTAAGGGCAGGAATGGCTCTGAGCAAGGATTTGGGAGAAGACAGGTCTGATCTCCACAGCTGTTCTGAGACAGAGGAAGATGAAGAACACATTGCAGAGGAACCCAAGCCACAAAGTAATAAATGAGGAAGGGAAGGAGAGGGACCCAACAGGTTAAACAAGCCGAGTTCTATGAAGGGCAGGGCTAGTAACAACAAGGATGAGGAAGGTAGGACAAGGGAAAACAGACAGGGAACACAGGGACATGATACCCCACAAAGGATGACATAGGAAAACAAGTGAGGGCTGGCTTGCTTTTCCCCTTCTGGACACAATTAGTCCCAAAACAGGAGCTCTGGGGAGGGTGCCAGTGCTTGGATCAGAGCTGGAAGACTCCCATTTTAGGAAGAAAAAGCTTTAAAGCAGAGCAGTTTATCGCCTTTCCATGGTGAGGCCCAGGAAAGGGACAAGGGTGATCTCCTCACATTTGTCTGAGCTTTTGTGGTCTCGCAGGAGAAGACAAGACAACCTCCAGTGTGCTGGGGAAGAGAAAGAGGGTTTCTATCCTTATACCCTTTCGGAAGAGGGTGCTGAGGATGCAGGAGGGGGTCTGGTATGGTGTGGGTGCTCATGGACTCATATCAGCATCCATTGTAAATGCTGGCTACATGATGAGCAGGATTTTCGTGGAAAGTACTGGGTAAGGCTTATGATAGATGGTGCCACCTGAAATGTCACATCACAGCACATGTCCCATGCTCTGCAGGACATCCTAGGCAGGGCAGACTGGGATTGCAGCATGTCCCCTAGCACAAGAAATAATCAGTCACTTCAGTGTAGTATTTCAGTGCTTTGTGGTGGGCCCTGTTTGGCTATTGGGGCCTAATGAGGGTGCCACGGAGAACAACCACTGCAATCATAGAATCATAGAATCATCTGGTTGGAAAGGACCTATAAGATCATCAAGTCCAACCCTTCCCCCAGCTATGTCAAGGCCACCACTATGTCCCTAAGTGTCACTTCTGCACATCTTTGAAATATGTCATGGGATGATGACTCACACACCTCCCATCTTTCTGATTCCTTCTTCTTTAAATGCATCAAAAAGCACCCAAATTTCCCTGACAGAGATGTGAGTTTGTCTAAGTGTTCTTATAAGCAGCCAATGCTGGCAGGATATCAAGGTCTTAGCTCATGAAACTGTCCTTCACGATTCTTGACGGTAGTGTCAGAGATCAGATTAATTTAGGTATGGAGGTATAGGTCTGAGTTCTAACACAAGAGATTTTGCTTTTTCTTCATGGCTGTATGCAGAGCTAACAGCCCAGCTCAGGACTGAGATTCTTCTTTCCAGCTGCTATGCAACAAGAAAGAGCCTGTCAGATGAAAGAAAGGCAAGTTTACACGGAGGATAAAGTCCTTGTTCACCTTACAGCACTCTCAGGGAAAACTCACAGAGAGGAGCTTCTGCCATCCCAATGAGAAGGCAGGCAGAATAATGGAATCATAGAATACCCTGAGTTGGAAGTGACTCACAAGGATCATTGAACCCAACTCCTAGCCCTGCACAGGACCATACTCAAGAGTCACCATGTGCCAAGAACTCTGATCCAAACATATCTCCTCCAAGCACATCACCTGTGACATTTTCAGTAGGAAAAGTCAAAGAATAAGGACTAGTCTGAACTCCAGTCCCAAAAGAAGCATTCTTGGGGATGTCTTGAAGGCCTTGCAGGAGACCCCTTGGCTTCTCTTTAAATCCCTCAGTAGACTTTAATAAGACCTTCCTGACATGACCTTAAAGCAACGAAACAAATTTCCATCTATGTGGTTCAAGTACCCAGGAGTAAAATAGCAGCGAATGTTTTTGTTTAGAGCAGTTTTGCTTCCATCTCCTCCAAAAGAGGACTCTAAAACAGGCCTAGAAGTGCTTGTTTGTCTCTACAGATGGAGAAAAGGGGAAATTGCTGCAGATCAGTTAAACAGATTCCCCCAAGAGACTTGCCCAGGGGAAGTCCATATGGGAGTAGGGCATGGCATGAAAGCCTTGAGTCAGAGCCCAGCCATTGGCTCATCCATCCTTTGATCCCACAGTCAGTATCTCTCCAGAGAAGGATCCTTATAAATTCATTCCTGAAGTTCATTAGACAGGAGCTTAGACCAAAGCCTGGTATCCAACCCCTTGATGTTTTGGATAGCTTGGAGAGTGCCCAAATCCTGTCTTCCCAGGGAAGGCCTCTCTTGATTGATTGTATTTAGAGTTGGAAATGCCGCCCTGCCCGCGTTGCTTAGAAAACACAGTGCGCTCACGACGCCGCTTCAAACGGACTTCTCTGCACAGCTGCCCATTTGCAGAGCATGTGGTGGGAATCTGTTGATAGGTTCTTGACAGAAGTTATGGCTTGTTTATCTGGTAGCTTCACTTTGTGCCTCCTACCCAACCCGGAAACCCTTCCTCTTCTAACCTCTTGGCCTGCTTTTATACACAGAATCATCTACACGATAATTTTGGTAACCATGATTCATCTTACGACAAACATTGCATAAAGCAAACAGATCTGTATTGTCATAATTAAAGCAAACGATTGGGTGGTTTATCCATACAATCCTAACAGTTCTGCCACTGTTAATACTACATCTGACCTGCAGAGGTTTCAGTAAGTCACTGTAGGGTGTATTAACCCATGGAATATCAAAACAGGCACGGCTCAGCTGTTTCTCAAGGCCAAAAGGACTTGGAAGCCAGCTGGACTTCTAAGGTTACTGACTGCCTAATGGAGGTGAGAAAGCCTCTCCCAGCCATCTCAGCATCAACCCATTTAAACTGGAGCCCTTTTTCAAAAAGGCTACAGTTCTGCTCTAATTTCTCTGAGGTTTCTAGAAGACACATCTCCTTCTTTGTCTTTGCAGTGTTACATTCCAAAGCCACAGATATTTGCTCTTTGTCTAAGAGATAACTACACCCAGAGATGCCAGACCATTTTTTCCCAGCAAAGGTATTGTAAACAACCTTCTCTTCCTGCATTCCAAAAAAAATTAAATTACTCTGTCTCTTCCTATGAGGCGTGTTTCCAGGGTCAGGCTTTCTGGTGGTTATTTGCTGGGCTTCTTCAGAAGTTTCAGCTGCCTTTTCCAGGTCGAGGCATGACAGAAAGATGAGAATGGGGAACAGGGGAGTTAGTCCACCAGTTGATTTAAACTCTGTGAGTTCTCCCTTCCTTACACTGGGGCAGAAGTGGGATGATACAAATGGACTGAGGAACACAGTTGATGTTCCAGGACACAGAAACACAGTGCTTCCACACCCACCACCCAGAGCTCTAGATCTACCAGCATCAATGAGCATCCTTAACATTTTTTGCTTCCTTTCAGCCACCACACTATCTGTCTAGACCTGCCCAGCAAAGCCCACATACTCTGCACACTCAGCAGCCACGTGTGAAACCCTCCCAAGCCTAGACGGATTGGAGGAGTGGGTGGGAGGTGGTTCTCTGTATGTTGTTTCTACAGCTGCCATGTCTTAATACCAACAGCAGCAGCTGCCAGTAAAAGAGACGTGGATGTGCCATTTGTAACTTAACTTTCATGAACAATAGCACAGCTGTTTGCACTGCAAGATGCTGGGAGGCAAGAAAAATCAATTGGTTCTGCCATGAGTATCCTGGAGGGTTGTTTGTCAGCAATGCTGAGTGAGGGAGCAGCAGAATCCCACAGGACGAATGCACAGAGGAGGGTAGGACAACTGCACAGAACATAGCTGTGCAGGTAAGGATGGCAAATGTGGAGTGTGTGTCTGCAGTAGTAACTGTGTGATGGACAAACACAGTAAGGAGCTGGCAGAGGCAGCTGCAGGGAAGTTCTTTGGTCTGTAGCAGGCAGCAGGGGCATGTGCATTGTTTAATATACCCTCAAATTCCTTCTATGTGATAAGACACCACCCAGATCCCAATCCAGCACCCACTAGCATCCAGGAAGGATTTCAGAGGAGTGTCTAGTGTCTGTTCTGGGCTATTCCTGGAGGTCCTTCTCACTTGTAGTTCCAGAAGCATGGTGCAGTTGGAGACTTTGCAAAATCCCCTGTCTGAGGACCCCAGCACCTGCCTGAACACCTGAGGACACAAACACCTAAAAAGCAGGAAAACAAATTCACGATAAATCCAAAAGGAACAAGTTTGTGCAACAACGTGTTTGTGTGTGCATGTGGTGAGAGAAAGAAATTATTGAATGTGACTGGGGAGAGGGGAGGATTCACAGACACTCACCATGAAGACACAGACCCTGAGGAGACCAGGGAGATTAGAGGCAAGACACAGGTACATTGAGGAGGTGTGGGATGAAAGCAAGAAGGATATTAAGGCACAATATCTGCATTCAGGTTCTAATAAAATATGTCAGAAGTTTATCTATGCCACATCTAAGGGTGTCCTAAAGGGGTCTGGGAAGTTTGATCCTTGCCAGGAGTGTTTAAGGTGGGAGAGCAGACAGCAGCACAGGCACCAGCAGATGACATGAGCAGGTCAAAAACACAAGATAACTTTTGTGTGGGAGGGAGCTTTATAATGCAACTTCAGTGGGCAAGGAGAGCCCATCATTCTCTCTCCAGCTCCCCTCAAGGACAAAATTTCTTTCCCGTACATGGCAAGGTACAATTTTTTCCCTGCCATCAGCAAAAATCTTTCACAGATTAAATATGTTCTAATAGCTCTCCAGGGGATCCTCTTTGTCCAGCTCACAGTGCATAAAATCACAGGAAACAGCCTGCCTGAGGGCTTTCCTCAACAACTGGAGAAAAGATAAAGCTGCTGGGACACAGGTGTAAATATCCCATCAGTTCTTTTAAGACTTGGGCTTTATGCTGTGAAGTCTCATCGCTTTTGCCTGCAGCAGGACCAGAGGATGCTCAGCACCAGGCAGAATTGGTGTTACAATTGTCCTGGGTGTTGCACCAGAACAGATGCTCCATTTGGCCGAGGTCCTTTCATATTTCAATGCTTTCACAGCCCTTCCCAGCTGGAACCTATAGAATATATTGATTTTGATTAACCTGTACAGTTAATTTTTCCTGAACAGCATTTTGACCTAGGTTTCACTTTTAAAACCCCCATACACCTGTGTGGGGAGGGGCACAAGACTGTCTCAGGCACACAGAGGGACAAAGGGCTCCAGGTGGTCAGGCAAACCATGGCTAAGTGCTTGATTTTATTTTTGAACTTCAGTTCCAGTGTTCCCAGTCTCTGATTCCTCAGAAGCTCAGCTCTGCACTTCTACCCATGTTACAGTCATCCCTCCCTCTCCTCTCATCCATCCTCACTCACACCAGTGCATCGAGTGAACTGGAACCCAGCTCTTCCTGCACAGAGGTGAGATCCTAAAACTGGGCTTCTCCAGCAACCCCAAGGCTGCTCTGCACCAGTAAGTTCAATGTCATGTCAGCTGCCACCAGCCCCGTACACAGCAACCGGCCAGGAATCCCCAGCCTTGGCTTCCCTCCCACTGCAGCATCTGCCAAGGCAGCATCCACGGGGAGACCATCACAGGAGTTGTCCCCCAACATCCCCTTCTCCAGCTTTCTGGAGCAGCTCAGAGCACCTCCACACCAATTTTGCTGTGTTTAAGTAACTTTCCCAGGACCACTTAGGACACGTTGCTTGGTCCAGGTGGCTGGGATCCCTGTGTGGAAGGAATCTTTCCTTTTTCCCGCATCTCTTCCCTTCCAACGGGAACAGGATGCCCCAATGACAAGACACTGTATTGTATCCTTCCCTCATATGAACATTACTGGTTACGATTACTGTTTAGGAAAATTTTATAAACACATACAGCAGGTTTAAGCTTTCTTTTTATTTGTTTTAATTAAGTACTTGTGGATAACAAAATTACAAACTTCTCAAAAAAAAAACAGTAGTAAATCTAAAGATTTAAACAAGGTCAAGAAATCATAATCTTTTTCCTTGGAAACCCTCTTTTAGATTTGTAAACTCATAGGGGATGAGAAGAGGGAAGTTTGTTGAATTTCCCCAAGAGACTTCAGTGACCTGCCATTATCTCTGCATTACACTGATGCAAGGCAGGGAGGATCTGCTTGCACCATCATTTTCTACAGCTTGTTTTGGATATTCTGCAGCGGAATGATTTCAGCAAATAGCATGACAGTGGTTTAAGAGGTCTGATGCTGCCAGCCAAGCAGTGACCAAACCAACCACTGCCCTCTGCTGAACGCAACCCGGAATCCCCATGGAGCTCCCAGTGGTCCAGAAAATTATGGTCAAAATCCTATTTTGCTGTGAGGATGGAAAAACTCAAACTATTCCCTTAGATCATGAATCTTCCCTTCAGCTCAGCTGCCAAAATCCTTTATTTCATGGCTTCCGTGTTGTATTCCTGCTGCAGTGATGCATCTTTACAGCTCATTTAAGTATCTCCTTCAACCTCAGAATATTAATCACTCTGTTAATTAACTCATTTTGAGTTCAGTTTCCCTCACTACAAAAGCTCAAGGAGCCCTGGGTGTTTCCCCATGCACACCTTGGTGTGCTGAACCTCACAGAAATCCCTGGTAGGGTCTCCAGCTCACTGCTGGCAATAGACAGCATTGTTTGTTCATGGCCCTAGACAGTAAGCACTGGGGAGGCTGTACCCCAAATTCTGTACTCTGTTTTGGGCACCTCATGACATGAAAGACATTGAGGTGCTGGAGCAAGTCCAAAGAAGGGCAATGAAACTGAGGAAGGGGCTGGAGCCCAAGTCCTGTGAGGAGTGGCTGAAGGAGCTGGGGGGCTCAGCCTGGAGAAAAGGAGGTTCAGAGGGGACCTTATCACTCTCTACAACTCCCTAACAGAAGGTTGTAGCCAGGTAGGGGTCAATATCTTCTCCCAAGTAACAAGAGACTGAACAAGAGGAAATGGGCTCAAGTTGTGCCAGCATAGGTTTAGGTTGGATATTAGGAAAAATGTCTTCATGAAAACGATGGTCAACCATTGGAACAAACTGGCCAGGGAAGTGAAGGATTCACAGACTTGGAGGCATTTAAAAGACATGTAAATGTGGCACTTAGGAACGTAGTTCTGGGGACCTGGCAGTGCTGGGTTAATGGTTGAACTTAATGACCTTAAAGGTCTTTTATCACTTAAATTATTCTATGATTCTGTTATTTCTTATCCCCCTCAGAGCTTGTTGTATACATGTCTCCAAATCCCTGAGAGTCAGTCACCACTACCCCAGGGCAGTCCCTGCTTCGGGACCTCTGACATGGTTGGAAATGGTCACCAGAGCTGCATTTAGGCAAAGACAGAGGGTGGGGAGGCCCTGGCACAGATTGCCAAGAGAATCTGTGGCTGCCCCATCCGTGGCAGTGTTCCAGGCCAGGCTGGACAGGGCTTGGGGCAGTCTGGTGCTGGACAAAGCATCTTTCGGGCACAGCAGTGGCAGGGGGTTGATGCTCAGCCTCGTCAGGGAGGGGGCAGCTGCAGGGCATGTCCCCGCTGCGGCCCCTCAGCAGCCTGACAGGTCCCACACACGGGCTGGGCCGCCCCCGCTCCTCGTTCTCCTTCGCCCCAGCCCCTGCCGGAGCTCGGCGCTGGCTCCCGGCTGCACCCGGGACCCGAGCCGAGGGGAGCGGAGCGGGACGGGCACGGCGGCCCCCGCGAGATGGCGCTGAGGGAGAGGCCGAGGCGGGAGAGCAGCGGCCCCTCAGGGCCGGGACCGCGGCCCCTCGAGGGCGGGCTCAGACTCGTCTTCCAGAGACAGGATCTCCTTTATCCAGCCCCCTCTGTAATAGGAACCCCGGCCCCTTGATGCGGGGCACAGCGTGCCCTTAGTAACCGGATCGTCGTTCCCTCAGTGGTGGGGCTCAGACCTCGTCCCCTCAGTGATCGGACCCCAACCCCTTAGTGGCAGGACTCCCCTTCTCTGCAGAAGGGGTTCAGACTACGTCCTCCGAGGCAGAACCCTCATTCTGTTCCTTCGTTCGGGGGCCTCAGATCATGTCCCTCAGAGACAGGATACCCCTGCTCTGCAGAGGGGCTCAAGACACACAAGGCAAGACCTCTGTGGTGGGGCTCACACCTTGACCCCTCCAAGCCAGAACCTACAGACCCTCGGTGGAGTGCTCAGACTGTGTCCCCTAAGAGGCAGGAGCACCCTGCCCTGTGGTGGAGCTCAGACCTCATCCCCTCAGGGGGCAGGACCTCTGCTCCATTCCTCGGTGGACTGCTCAGACCTCTTCCCCCCAGAGGCAGGACCCCAATTCTGTCCCCTCACACCCAGGGTATTGGAGCTCTCTGGACACTCCTCCAGCTGCCTGCAGTCAGAAACAGGACCCAGACCAGGTATTGACAGTTGTGGCCAAGGCAAAAAACCATTGTGACTGTGGCCATAGCAAGAAGCACAGGCTCAGCAATAGAGGGAGCCCACAGATGCTCTGGGCAACCCTGCTTCCCTCAGCCTGTGACACAGGAAAGAGAATCTTTGCCCACCCCCACACATAACGTAGGTGAGTTGTGGCACTGTTGCTCAGCTGCTCTGGGCATTGAGCAGCCTACGTGCTCCCAAAACCAGCAGCAGTCAGGTACAGGACATGGCCAAGGCTGGGAATTGTCTTTGGGCATGGTCACAGCTGGGAGTTGGCTTTGGGTGATGCTGTGCAGGGGTAGCTCCTCTAGCCAAGCACTGGAAGGGATGTCAGCCTGCTACAGACCCTTTTCCTGTATGGATGGTGCTGGCAACTCTACAAGAAAGCTTCCCCTGCTCTTGCCTTGACAAGTGCTTGTATAAATGCCATGGGATAGCCCTGGGATAACCTTTCCCACTACAAATCCTTCCTCTATTTGCTGAAGCCCCAGGCTGGTCTAAATGACCCCTTTCATCCTGTAGCCACATGAGGAGGTCACTATCTGTGTCTCGACATGTTTGCTGAGCCATGTTCAGCATCCCAGAAACACCTGGCTGGAGCTGCTGTCATGGTCTGGAACGCATCCACTCCAGGAACAACTGGTCCAGGCCCAGCCCTCCAAGAGAACTGTGCTTATCCAGCATGGGTGCACTGCTGGATCCATGACTGAGAAATGCTCTGGGTCAGTCACATCACTGGAGCATGTATGGGAATATTTTTTCATCTCCAATACAAACCTGCACAGTTACACACTGCACTAGACTCTGACAGTTTCCTGTCTGAAACTGTTCCATTTGTCATCTTCTTGAGCTGCAAGTAAATCAGAGGGGGAAAAATACTATGACTTATCCCTTCCATTCCCAAACACAAAGTGCTCCTGGTTAGGCAGTGCCTGCATCAGGAATTTCCTTTGGGTTACCAAGTCACTGAGGAAGGAAAAGGTTCTGATGGAAATAAGTCACCACACACCAGTCCTGGGAACCACTTACCTTGAAGCATAGAGCTCCAAAACAGATCACCATGGTCACCTTATGCATTGTCCCCAGGCAGTAACTGCATGTCTAAAAAAGCTCCCAGAAAGCTCTGTTCAGGGTCTTGCTCATCTACAGCCCTTCATGGGCATCCCCAGTGGTTCACAGTCAAGAAAAGACTGGAAATATAAAGGACTTAAATGCCTCCAAGTATAATGTGCCATTGCAAAAAGGCAAGAGACAGCAAGTATGTTGCCAAGGTCATGGATCCATGTCAAATGATGTCACCCACCCTCTGCATTACAGAGAAGGAAAGACCCAGCCCAGTTCCTCTCTGACGTTAGGTCTGACTCTGGGACAATTTTTGGGTGTGAGAATGAGCTGGGCACTCAAAACATTTTTTTTCTTCTTCTAAAAGCACAAGTGGACTGCTCAACCTTGCCTCAAGCTAATTTTGATGTGGGTCCATCCAGTGCTAACTGGTAAGGGAGAGAAAAAAATCACAGGAACAAACTGAACCTGAAGCGAAATTCTGCATTCCTCCTGGCAGAAACCCTGAAACATGGGAATAATTAAACCCAGTGAAAATGGCACATAACAAACTGAGAACAGCAATGATCATCTCCTTCCAACACTCTCCTCACAATATTGATAAATTCCACACCCTCACTCTGGCAGTCCCTGTGCAGTCCTCTCCTCAACTTTAACTCTTGCATACTGAAAGAGGCTTGATGCCTTTCTTTGGAAAGGTTTCCTAAAAAGTCTCAGAGGCTTAGAAACTATTCTCCTTCCCAAGCTGAAGATGTCCATGTCCAATTTATTCCCACTTGATCCTCCACTGGTTCTATCTTTTAACATAAATACCTCTTTTACCACAATATATTTAATATAAATACTTCTTTTTCACCCAGACTTCTTTGGCTTTGCTTACAAACAGCATCTTTCAGCTTTGGTTGACTAAGTGATTTGGACACTTGTAACAAAAAATACATCTCGCTTTCTCTGATCCAAGCATAGTCTTGAATTTCCTGAGACTGTGCTGCACTCTGCTTGTAATCCTTGCTGCTTAATTCCTCCTTGTTTTTCCTAAGGAATGGAAATTTCTATGGTTCAAAACACATCGAGGAAGACACTATTTCCCTTATCCTATTCTGTTCCTCATCGCACAAAGCTCTGTCTGTGACACACAGCCTTGTCACAAAGCCATGAGGCATCAATATGCTGGGAATACTTTTTGACGTTCCTTTCCTAATCCGTTTGAACCCCTTACAATTTGACAGGTCAGGCAGACCTAACAGGTTTTTCTCCCAGCTGGCAGAGCAGAACAGAAGAGTTCATCCTCCTTTAAGCAGGACCCAAAGGACCAGAAGGCCGCATCAGCCTCCAGCCCTGTGAAATGCATGATTTGGTGGGGTCAGGGAGACAATCACCAGTAATCCCGGAGTCTTTCCCTCTAATTCACACTCACGAGGACAGGGCATGTAACCTGCCTGTGACTCATCTCGTTCTCAGGCAAAGTGCCACAAAGGAAGGACACTCAAAATGGCTCAGGGCAACGCTCGGCTGCTTCACTCCAAGTAAAACAGGAGAAGGAAAGGCAGCTGCAGAGTTGTTTCCAAACAGATCCACAATGAAACAGTGACACAGCAATTCACACAAGTCCAAAACAGAGCACAGATCTGACAGAAGCAGCCTCTTTTACAACCCAGCCTAAGGAGGGGGGCAGCTCACCTGGCTGGAGAATTGATCTGTTTCTAAATGACAAGTTAATGCAGAAAAACGTGGCAATGCATCAGTCAGAAAGAGTGGTGTGGAGCAGCCAGGCAACTCCAAAACCTGCCCCTTCCCCTCTTTTCTGCAGTTGTGTTCCATAGGTCAACATAGGCTGTTATTTCAGAGGCAGAGGAGTCCCCAGATGAAATGCAGAAATCATGGAGGAAGTGCAGTGAGTGGTTAGTTACATCTGGCTAAATATCCATGTGGAGAAATGGAATCATTACCACCTCAGCACTGTTCTCCATCAGAGTTCTGGGGTCTCCTATACCCTCTACCCTAAAACATTAACCTAGCCTGGTAGATATTATGGTTTTCTCAGTATACTTATACCTTGCTTAGACCACATTAAGTTTCTATGTCTGCACTGGGAAAACGAAAGTAACTTTATTTCAAAACAGTTTCATTCACTTTGTCCTAGTTTAATGCATGCACTTTCAATTCACCCCTTGGATAGTCAATTTAAAATGCAAAGATGTTTCTGCAGAGATGAGGTCCTACCTAACTGCTCTGTGCTAGTGCCTTGGCACACATCACAAGCTTCTTTCTCTGCACTTTAGTTTAGCCTGGTTCTGGAAGTGGAAGCCAAGGCATCACTGGAAACTCCAGCAGGAAGGACTAACCTGGCTGGTATTTGTAGGGTGCTATCTACATCCTAGCTGAGACAATTTCAACATAAATGTTGACTGTATTTATTCTCCCCTGCATTTGCTCACACAGGACCCACCTAATCCTCTTCCCACTCACATCCATCTAGTGAGCTGAGCCCATTCCTTTAGATCTGAGTTGATACCAAAGCTGTAGTGTAGGAGGGCAGAGAGACATGGGGAAAAGGGCAAATAAAGCTACAGCCATCCAGGGAGAGGAGCTGACATAAGCCAGAAGGAGCAGAATGGATGTGGCAGGGGTGTTGGGTAGAGCAGGTCTCCCTCTAAGACTGTGGGGTTGCTGTCAAGTCTGAGGCCATGGTGGTTGAAGTGAAGAAGAAAGTGCTAACAGCTCAGAGAGCAATAGATAGAGTGCTCTGGTCAGACTCACTCAAAACTCTGAGTCCATCCTTTGCATGTAGGAAAATGTGGTGGGAGAGGGTCCTCCTTCCCTCCCTAAGGAGACAACACCGGAGTCAAACTCACCAGTAGAGGGTGGCCCCAGCCAAAGACAAGGAAGAAGAAAAGGCATTAGTGACTTTCATGAACCTGCTGCATCCCAAATAATCTTCCTTGCTGAGAGTACAGGAGCCAACAAAGTTTAGAATTACAGAATCATAGAATATCCTGAGTTGGCTTCATGTAATTCCCTTGGGTCCTGTAACTGATCATCAGAAGAAAGACACTGGTGCTGTCCCTCCACTCCCCTTTTGAGAAAGCTATAGTTTGTGGTGAGGACTATCCTCAGTCTCCTCCAAACTGAATAAGCCAAGTGACTTTAACTAGTCTTAGTAAGACTTCCCCTACAGATGCTTCACCATCCTTTGGATGCTGCTCTCTAACAGCTTAATATCTTCCTTGAATTGTGGTGCCAAAAAAAAAAAAAAAGTGCACACAATATTCAAGGTGAGGCTGCTTTGGTGCAGAGTGGAGCAGAAAAATCCCCTCCTTTGCCCGGCTGGTGAAGCTGTACCTGATGGCCCCAGGACAGGCCTGACCCTCATGGCTGCCAGGGCACTGCTGACCCACAGTCAACTTTCCATCAACCAGGACCCAGAAGCCCCTTTCTGTAGCACTGGTCCCAGGCTGTCCATACATCCAGGGTTCTCCCATCCCATGTGCAGAACCCATCACTTGCCGTTGCTGAACTTCATATGGTTGGTGTTTGTCCAGTCCTTTATTTCATCAAAATCTCTCTGCCTGTGAGAGAATCAACAGCTCCTCCCAGTTTAGTTACCAGGGTCATTCCTCTTGCTCTTCTTGAAAACTGGGACAACGTTTTCCAGCTCCCAGCCCGTGTTGCATGTAGATCCTACCAAAACAGAGAACATGATGGATGTCTTCAGGAGAGCTATTAAGCATGCAAAGGGAAGCTCACAGTGAGATGAAATGATGTACTGTATTTTTTAAAGTGTAAATTATGCCTGTGCTTGTACATAGTATCTCCCACAGATTGGAAACTGCATTCTCAGGAATGTCCGAGGTGATCTGTATCTCCATGAAAGCTTAATCTTCACTAAACCAAGGAAATGTGTCATTTGAAGGAAGCCTTTGTGCACTCCAAACACAAACCTCTCCAAAATCCCCCCCAGCTTAGACAAACTGCTCCAAGACTTCACCCTTCTGCTGCAGTACAAGCAGCCACAGTGTTTCAGCTGACATTCTGGTTCTGGGAGAAGGTTCAAGTCTGCCCAGGGTTATAACCAATAAGTGAAATTAGCAGTGGCTTCATCTCAGTTAACCTCAAATTGCCTCTGTCTACACAGACATGCCTTGAAGCAATTGAACTCAAGCTTTCCCTTGGCACTGGATCAAGCACTATGGATTTGCATTTGAGTTTTAGCTCATACTTCACATAACATTTATGCAGACAACAGGCATATATGAGCACTTACCATCAGCTTCCCTTTACTTCTTCCTATTTCCACAGCAAATTGGCAAGGAGTGTTTCTGATAGGTTTTTGAAGCCCAAATGGTCAAAATAAATAGGTATGGTATTAATAGACTACTAAGGCTATAGGAATAAAAATAAGAGCCTGCTACTGAGCTGTAAAGCTCAGATTCAGCCTACATTAAATCTTGACCTTTAGAGGTCCCTTCTGACCCAAATTATTCTATGATTCTATGCAAGCCCCTACACACACAGCACAAGACTTCAGTGTGCATAGAGGTTGTATTCCCATGTGACACGTGGTTACCAGGTGAAGAATTAGAATACTTGCAAATCATTCCCTTCACCCCCATCGTTCCCAGCATTCTATGGCACAGAGGTCACTGGACTGCCTTCAGAGATTTAGTTTCACCCACTGAGTCCCACTGCCTTCCCCACTAAGAGACACAGGCAGTTGGAAAGGTCAGTGATGCTCTGGAGAGCCTGGGAGTTTGGTTCATTGCAACCACGTGCAGGAGCTGGTGATGCAGTTTGTTTATAGCAATGTCAACAACTCTTCATTCTTGCAAAATAAAGCTATGGGTGTATCATGGCCACATCTCTATGGCTGCTCCAAAACTGGCAGCAATACCTTGCTGAGTTGTGCAGATGTAAGAAAACACATAGAGAAAATTACTTGATGCAGACAAGGACAGAGTGGTGCCCTGTGCCTTCCCAGATCTCCAGGATATTGTTCAGCACAAGACCCTGTGCTTCACCACATCAAGCTCTGTACAAGAACATCCTTGCTATCACCAGTGATGTGCTACAAAACTTCAGCAAGTGACAAGGCTCTTTGGGATCTGGCTAGAGAAATTCAGACACAGGCCGAAAGTGGAACGTAGCCTACATGGAAAACAAGTTCTGCTGAGAGACACCCGCCTTCATTCTCTTCTTTTGGAGATAACACCCACTCAGCAAATTTGAGCAGTCCATAAAAGCAATACAAACTGAATGGTGGCTGGAGGAGGTGGCAGAAATCTGTCTCAGAGGTGAGCACAGACTGAACTACAGCAGATGTCTGCTTAGACACAGAGTTAGATAAAATCCTCTTTTGTCTCTTTCCTTACAAAACCACAGTCAGATAAATATCAAGATCTTTTGATGTTCCTGAAGTATTGGGAGGGTCTTGGCAAAAGACACAGTGAGATGTCTGGGACTTGTTTACCTGGTGAATGCATGTGGTAGTTCAACAGCATTTCTCAGATCAAAAGGAGAGGCTAGGCCTTTTGTATTCCAAGTGCACAAGGTCTGAAATCCCCAGACCCTTTCATTTCTGTTTATTTAGCACTCCCTTTGTGCTGATTTTTCATTTCCATTTGAAAACCTTCACTTTTGGATTCAGGTGCTGTGATGTGAATCAGATGCTGTCAAGAAATAACAATCTGTCCTCTTAAAATGACAATGTATCCCTTGCTTTTAAAACAAATTTGCATTGATATATTTCACAGTTAAAATATTACTGCTTGCTGATCCCATTCCCCTTCAATCTGTCCCCTTTCCCACTGTCCTTCTGGACACATGAACACTTGCAGATTATACTCCTGTTTTCCTATTTCTGATAAATCCTCCCAGAGTCAACCAGGTGCCCACATGTATCCTTGCAAGGAATGTTTTCTACCTTTTCTTTGCTTTCAAACCATTGTGCCCTGGAAAAAATATCTACATCTATCACTGCTGCTAAATTTCAGACCATCTTTCTCAGTTCTCTCTAGAGACTGCAGGTTCCCACCAGCCCTTAGTCTGCCCGATGGCTCCGCAGCCATAAGACTGGCAGCTCCTGTTGTTTCAAAAATGCTTTTACAGCAGAGGCAAAACAGGAGGAAGGAAGATGCTCACAGAAACTTCCAGAGACTCCTTTCCCTAACAGCTTCCAAGCCCTTAGGACTCAGCAGAGGCATCGGGAAGACACCTGTGCCTCTAAGCCCTTCAGAAACCCTGTGGAATATCTGTGCTTGGCTGAGCATTCTCACCACATCTTTGGGCAATGAGGGACTGAATGGACTTACTGCTCCTCTAGCAGACATAAAGCACACATTGCACAGCTCCCTATCTTTTTGCCTTGTCCTGTTTATAAGAAAGGATGTCAGTGTCAGGCACTCCTCCTCACTTGGCTGCACTGCTCGGCAAAGGAAAGGTGCTGGATCAGAGGCTGACTGTTTCTCCTCTCCTAAATCCCTGGTACTACACCTCATGGAAACTTCAGCCCAGACTCTGAGCTGGCACAAATGGCTATAGCATCATCAAAGGTGTTTAAGCTGCTGTAAAACAGGAAAGATCTGGATCCTTTGCTTCTGGTGCATCCCTGCATGTGCCGTGACTTTATAAGCAATAACTAAGAGTAACATTTAGCCTCCCAGCCTGAGTGCTGTGCAGAATATCAAAGTAATTCACCAGGAGTGCAACAACATGACTTTCTCCTGTCCTTCACAATCATAAAAATGTCCTCGCCTCCCACATCCAGGGAAACAGTTTCTTTGTACCCTAAATTATATGGAAATCAACAGAAGCAGCAGAGTCCTTGTTTCACCTGATGTTCCACTTGAGAAGGAGCAGTGTGAGAGGCTCTGTCATGGCAACTGCCCGTCCCTTGCAGACGAGCTGTCTCCAGGCCTCTCCGATTACATCTTTGCCGTTATAATTCACATCCTGCACTTATTAGTGATAAGGTCAATGGGAGCAATTACAATGGGAATCGCTGAAAACTCTGTTGTTGCACATGCTCCCAGCGACACTCACTGTGCTACAGAAACCAAAAATAACTTCCTGGTCTCCCAGAGCGGCATGGAAAATATTTCCCTGTATTTTCTAGGTTATGGATAACTTCCCTTCTTTAGGTTTACAGTGGATATTTCTCCAGGACAGCCAAATACAAATCTCCCTTGGGGGATGTACCGTTTTCTCCTGCTTTCACCCTGGAGATCTCCATGTCCTCCTTATGAGGGCAAGAAGTCACTCTCCCTCACTTCTCTGACTCCTATTTACATGTACAAAGCTTTAACTCAATATTTTTCCCTTCCTTTTTTCCTGCATCCTCAGACTTAGCCTCTTACTTTAGGGCTTTTAATACCTGTATGAAGGTGGGAGCTCTCAGTACACACCGATGGCAGAGAGCAGTGACATTGCTCGTGTCCTCTGTTGTTCCTCTAAATGAAACACATGAAACCCCTGAAAGTCCCAGAGGCTGTTTTTTACTTTCCTTGTAAAGAGAAGGAAGTGTTCCAGGAGCTGCATTTCTTCCCTAAGAGAAACCACATCTGCACTGCCTAGACAGCACGACAGCAATGGACCAGGAAAATTATTCTACTCAAGAAATCTAACTTTTCTGCTTCTTCCTACCATTTTTCCATTTCCTCCTGTGCTGTCTGTCAATGCCTTCACCTGGCTCTGGTTCTGAGTGGCAAATGCAGAGACTGCCTCCCTCAACTGGCTAAAAAGCTCATGAATTATTTCTGATGGCCTGTAAATGTTACTTGTTTTTGACAAACAGTTGTAAATTACAGAACCACAGTGAGTATTAGAGGAGACAGGAATGGGATATGAGAATCCAGCTAGGTTGAGAGTGAGTAAGAGGTGTATCTAGGGACCTTTGTGAAGGTCAGGTCCTGCAGATAAGTCACCGTATCATAAAAACCATTAGCACAAATTGTTTATCTAGGAAGAATATGAGTCCCTTTTCCCCATGTGTTGGAAAATACAACTCACACATGGGATGACCCTAGAACTGCCATTGCAGTGACACCTGAAGACCTCAGATGTCAGCAAGGCCCTGCTGTACTGTCCTATGGAGATAAGGAAAATCCCTGACCCCAAGTAAGATAAACTGGCGAGGCAGAGAGGGCAGAGCAGGCACAGGCAGTGCTGGGCAGGGGAAGAAGGGATTCAAAGCCCTTTAACCCTAAATTTAATATTGCACTAGTCACAAAGAGATTCTTTTGATGGGACTGATCTGTCTGGCTGATCCCAGACTTCCAAAAAAGCACATGAACTTCTGCAGTTTGAAGTATGCTAAAGGCTTTGACTTTCCCTGATCCAGATGCAAAAAACACCATCTTTCTTGATAGCTACAGCTGTGGTGATGACTCATTGTCAGAGCAAAAATCTGTGTCTCATCTAACATATGGGGCAGCACAAAAAGGGACCAAGTTATTCTATAAAGAAACCTGATGATCAGGCCAAGACAAGGAAGGCTTTAAGCTGGTCTGCACTGCTCTGTAGTCTCCAGAACACTGTTAAATGTAAGAGGATGTGCAAGGCCTGGAACGGGGATCCCGTGCCCTTTCCTGATCTCACATGCTGCATCCAGTTAAGATACTGAGCATCACCATTTGTAAGCAGCCAGCTGCTCAGGAAGGAAGCCTGGATTATGTAGGAAGGGTTGAATCCTGCAGGAATAGGATCTTCCCAGCAATTACTGATATCCCCTCCAAGCCTATGGCCTGCCACCTTCTTCTTCCTGCTCACCTGAAACCAAGATCCCAACACTCGGACTCTACCCTCCAGCTCCTTGACCCTGTTCTCCCTGATTCCTGGTCGTTTTCAAAAGCATCCTTCCTTCCTTCCTTCCATCCATCCATCCATCCATCCATCCATCCATCCATCCATCCATCCATCCATCCATCCATCCATCCATCCCATANATCCATCCATCCATCCATCCATCCATCCATCCATCCATCCATCCATCCATCCCATAAACCTCACCAGTCTTCTTTTTCTTTCATGCCTTCTACATCTTCCATGGCCCAAACCTTGGGTGTTTTACAGCCAGCCCATGCCAACATAGGGAACTATTTGGTTTACTCCTGCTTTCTAATGGGATCAGATGTGACAGCAGTGAACACAACAGAAAAGCTCTTCACTGGAGGAAATACAGGGAGATTGGAGTTCAGATCTAATGACTGGAAACCACTTCAAGTGTTAATCATTCTTTGTTGTTCTTTATGCAAGTTGAAGCTAAATCTTAATCTCTTTAATCCCACTATTTCCATGTGAAAGGTCTGCAGGCAATGTGGGAGATAAACTCATTTTTTTTCTCTTAGAAGTTATGTCAAGGAGCACGATGGGAAGATCTGCATAGGCAGGAATTTTTAGGTACAGTCCCCCAGGGTGCAAGAGCCGTGTTCTTTTTTCAAACCTGATTAATTCTGCATCAGCTGGGCACATTACAGACACCATTTTCCTGAAGTCTACAGTGTATTCCCTGGGCCACAGCTGCTGCTTCTGCCACTACTTGCTATTTGTGGAGTGATCACATCTGACAAATAGCAATGGGGAGACATTTCAGGAATGACTCAGAGGCAAAGGCAATTTCACATCCCATTTTATATCCAAGGACAGCTCTTCACTGGTTACAGAAATATGAATGGATGAGGCTTAGTCCCACTGCAGCATCCTCTTGGGATCTTGTCACATCCTAAACCGTGAGTATCCATCACCCTTCACCATTTCTCAGTGCCAGGCAGTGGGGCCAATGACTATCAAGCCCTCAGCACATTTCTTGGGTTTCTCCCAGGCTGGTGACAGTGTGCTGAGTTTGGATGTACCTATTTATCCCTGAAGGAGCTGCCAGTGACTGACCTCTCCAACCTGAACTACCTTAGTGAGTCACCAGGATTTACTAACTGGCTTTTCTTTCCCGGGCTTGGTGTCCTGAGACATTGCACGTAGCTGTGCTGGGATCTTGCTGATTTGCTCATCTAGTGATGGCTATCTACACCTGCCATTCTTGGAGCCCTCTACTATTTGTCCCTTCTGCTGCTTCTACACCAATCCTCATCCAATTTCCACTCTTTCCAGTCCCAGCATTTCCAGTATAATTCCCCAACACACACAAAATCCCTTCTCCCACTGACAGCATAACAACACCTTCACAATGGGAAGATGCCACACAGGAATCTGCCCACACAGACCACATCATCTGAGATATTTCAAACACAGTCCCAAGTTTCTGTGGGAAATACTGCAGGATCAACAAATTCAGGCTACTGCTCTTCAAATCCCTTTGCTAGAAACAATTGTAAACTTTTAACCACTCTGATGTAATCAACCAAGAAACACCCTAAGCCAAGGTTTGCATGTTCACACCGAGTTGTCCCTAGAGGAACATTTCTCTTTGCTGGCAGAGATTGGTGTGAATTTATCCCAGAGAGGGCTAAGACAACAGTAACCCTTCCTTCCTCCTTTCCAGCACCATTCCACAGAGCAGAAGCTCTCTCTGCCCCATCCTGGGGAGGTCTGTAACATGTTCCATGTCCACCAGTTCCACTGCACATGGCACTGCTGGGCAGTTTGTGGAGTGGGAGCATGGTTAAGGGCATCCTTATGCTGTAATGATGAATTATCCATAGTGAGCAACCAGCCTGACAGAACTGAGTGCTCAAGCTCCCTCATGGCGATGAGAATTGAGGCTCTTTCCCTTCACATCCAGTCCTTTCTGCAGCACTGTCCAAAGCCCATTCCGGAAACGAAGCAGTAAGTGGCAGATGTCAGTAGTGCAGCTTACAAGCTGAAACATTGCTGAGCTTCAGATAGACTCCCAGAGCTGGCTAAATCCCCCCAACAATTAAAAATGGATTAAAAATTGATCTTCGGTGCTCAGTATCCAAAGCACCCAGGATATTAATTACTGGTGACAGAACATCAGTCAGGGTGGGATATGGCCACAGTAGTGACTCTCCTGCACCTGCAGGACCCACCTGCTAATGAAGACCAAGAGAAGCCTTGTCCCCCACTGTGGGTACACTTGTCCCTGTGTACCACATCCCTGCTACCCCTGCACAGAGAATGATTGAATCACAGAATCATTTACAGTCATTAACCCAGCACTGCCAAGTCCATCACTAAACCGTGTCCCTAAGTACCACATCTACACATCTTTTAAATACTTCCAGGTATGATGATTCCACAACTTCCAGGGGCAGCCTGTTTTAATGCCTGACCACCCTGGTCAGACCACATTGTTTAAAACTCCATGCAGCCTGGTCTTGAACACTTCCAGGAATGAGGACAGCTTCTCTGGGCAACCTGTGCCAGGGCCTCACCACCCTGACAGTAAACAATTTCTACCTAATATATAATCTTCCATCTTAAAATCATTCCCTCTTGTCCTATCACTGCTTTTTTCCAAAGTCCCTCTCCAGCTCTCTTGCAGCTCTTTTGGGTACTGGCAGACTGCTGTAAGGTCACCCTGGAGGCTTCTCCAGGCTGAAAAACCCCAACTCTGTCAGCATGTCTCCATATGAGAGGTACTCCAGTCCTCTGAGCATCTTCATGGCCTCCTCTGGACTCACCACAACGGGTCCATACCCTTCTAATGTTGGGGACAACAGGGGTGGATGCAGCTCCAGGTGGAATATCACCAGAGCAGAGCACAGGACAGAATCCTGTCCCTCATCTATTCCCCTCACTGCTTTTGTAGCTGCCTAGTACACAATTGGATTTCTGGGCTGCCAGTGCACATTGACAGCTCATGTCCAGCCTCTCATCCAGCAGCAGCACCGCAAAGGCTACTCTCAATCCATCCTATGCCCAGCCTGTATTTGTGTTTGGGAATGCCCCAATGGAAGTGCAGAACTGTGCACTTGGCCTTGTTGAACTTCATGAGTTCTCACAGTAATGGAAATTAACAGTAGATATTAACACTTAACTTTATTTCCATTGTTATTAATATTAATGATAGTAATTGTTGTTATTCCTCTGTCAAGTAGAAGAATAATATAGTTATGGCTGATATTATAATCTGTTGTCACCTCAGAGTGCCCATCATGGGTGAGGACACCCCTGTTATAGCCTTTCTCTGAGCCAGCCGTGGTGGCCTGAGCCTCAAAGCACAAGCCAAGAGGTGCTTGGGGAGATACTGGAGGGAAGTGAAGAAGTGGGGACATGTGACATGTCAGCACATGGTGAAAGTGTGCAAGTCAAGGAGTTGAGTGATCCAGAAGCATTCCCCATCTCCATCACAACCTTCCTGCGTGACCTCCAAGGAAGTATTTGAAAAGCCACTGGAGGCAGGAGGCAGATGCAGCTTACAATGCTTAATTGCAGGTGTCTCCTTGTGTTTTAATGCCTGATCTCACATTACAGCCACCAAGGAGCTCATCAGCACTGTCAGCACAGACAAATTAGCAATTTAACTGAGTGAATGTACAGCTAACCCATTTTCCTAAACATAAGCACCACATGTTATTTGAGATGCTTGGATGTATGTCTGACTAAAACTTGCTGAATCTCTTCATGGTGCAGCTCCCCACCAGTTACATGGAGATGTTACAGCTCACTCCTCTACACCTGAGTGCTCTGACATCCCACTCCCCACAGTAAGAGAAGCACAGAGCTCTGTGCTCAACTGAGAGACGTCATTTATATCAGTAACAGCACAGGAGTTTTGCTTTGTGGGAAGGCCACAATGATCAGCACCTGATTAACTCAGTTTTGGGTTTCTATATGAATCTCACATCTGCGTGGAAATCTCAAGATAAGCCAAACACTAAATCTATATTTTGAATATATTTAAACATTTCCACTCATCCTGAGCTTATAGCATCTGTGAATGAGAAGACAAGCCCAGCTACATATGCTGACCACATCATTAACAGTAATTTACTGTTCCATAGTCAGGAACGTTGCAGAAACAAACGTTGGTCCTGCTGGCCACTCTCTGCTCCCCAGGAGTGACACATGACAAACGAGATTCCTTGTCCTTCCCCCAGGTATGCCACAGGTTATACTAGAGACTCTCCAGTGACCACTCCAACCTGAATTATCCTGCAATCACAGACTCCTGCAACAAAGCATGGATGCACGATGTGAATGTTGTGCCCATTAGTGTGGCCTCATGTCAGGAAGGGCTCTTTAAGGGGCAGTTTTTTGTTGATTCTGGAATAACATCAGTTGTGCCATTTGTCCTTCTCTCATATCTCCTCTGTGTCAGGAGGCCTGGGGGGCTCTGCCCTAACAGCAGACCTCAGGTTACCCTGGACAGACCTGGCTGTAGAAAGCCTGCCAAGGCAGCATGGCTGGGGCACACCTCTGCCTCCATCCAGCTCTGAGCAGCAGCACAGCAGGGCCAGAGCCTTGTCTTTGGCCCCCTTCCAGCAGGTGATTGACCTTCCTGCTTCTGAGCAGGGGTTTTGGCAACAAGACCCATGATCAGTATTTATTTGTGAGACAGACAGATAAATAGCAGTAGGGCAACGGAACTGGGGAAGGGTGTGGAGCATAAGTCTGGTGAGGAACAGCTGAGGGAGCTGGGGGGGCTCAGCCTGGAGGAAAGGAGGTTTCAGGGGTGATCTTGGTCTCTACAACTCCCTGAAAGGAGGATGTAGCTGGGTGGAAGTGGTTCTCTTCTCCCAAGTAACATGTGACAGGACAAGAGGAAATGGCCTCAAGATGCACATGGGGAGATTTCAGTTGGATATTATGCAAAATTTCTTCACAGAGGGGGTAGTCAGACATTGGAACAGACCACTCAGGGAAGTGGTGGAGTCACCATCTCTGAAGGGATTCAAAGGACATGTAGATGTGGCATCTGGGGAGATCATTTAGTGGTGGAATTGGCAGTGCTGGGTTAATGGTTGTACTCAATGATTTTAGAGGTATTTTCCAACCTATATGACTCTATCAATTCTATTTCAGCTCCCTTTCCTTATGGGCTTCATTAAGCTGGTGACTTTGAGCCTTGGGCTGAGGCTACACCACCAGCCTGGATCTCCATCCCAGGAATTAACATTGGTGATGGCTGTGGGATGGAGCTTGTGATTTTCTCCTCCTGGCCCAGGGCCATGGGAAGGATTCAGCACCCTGTTTAATCATTTACAGCAGGGCAAAGGTGGGGCAGGCATGATGTCCCCGATGTCCCTGTGCTCTCAGTGCCTGGGGAGGTGTCACACTGGAGGGTCTCCCAGCCTGCCCATCCTGCTCCGGCAACCCCACACAAGGCTGACCCAGGGACTCCTCCCCTGCTGTGGCAGAGCTCTCTGGGAAGGCTGAGTTATTTCAGGAGGGTTTCAAAACACTGTGTATTCCACATCCAGCTACAGATCTCCCAGGTAATGCCATTGTTTTGCTTCACACTATGTGCCTACTTGACCCACACCCAGTTCTTTGCCCTCCCCACCCAAGGAGAAAATAACTCCTTCCCACCCATGGCAAGACTCCCTTTCACACCCAGGGAGCCCTGGCCATTCCTGGTGACACAACCTCTGTCCACAATGCTGACATGCACTCTGAGCCCCAGAATGGCTGTGGGCATCCCAGTACCTCCCTTGGGATCAGGAGCAGCTCTGCAATTCCCTTCCCCACTGCCGTGCATTGGAGGTATTCACATTCCTGGTGGGTGAGCACCTTGCTCGAGGATCTCTGTGTCATTCCCTGAATCCTCCACTCACGGCCCCAGGCACTGCAAACACTGTGAGAACAACAACATCATATGCCATAAACAAGAAGACTGTAAGAAACCTGTGTGTCACTGATGGGAGGGCCTTGTTTCCAAAGTAACTGGGTGGATCTTCAAACCACTGAGAGCAGGACTGGGAAGGACATGAGGAGGTGACCTTGTCCTTCCCTCTGCCCCAAGGCAAGAAGCATGCCTGAACCAGTTCTGAGAGCTCTCAGTTTAACCTGCCTTTGGAACATCCAGGCCCACAACATTTGTTGCCTCCAGCTCTGCCAAGTCCCTGCCTCAGTTTCCCTACCTGTAAAAGGAGGAATTATCAGAACCAGTGGTCCATTGCTGTGTTGCTGGAGAGGAAAGAAGTGGGGAAAGAAACCTTTGATTGTTGATTGATGATACACAAACATCTGATGAAAGGCAGTAAATAAGCCTGGAGTATTGTGTACCTATGGGCAGGAACTTTGACCAGATTTCCAAAGGATACCAGGTGTCTCCTTTTAACTTGAAGCAAGCCTTGCTTTTTTATTTTATTGGGCATGGAGAAGTGTGGGAATTACAGAGCTGGACTTCCTAGGAAAGGTCAACATTTGGTAGATTAGGCCAGCATCTGACTGCAGTCAGGAGAGTGGCAAGAGGATCATTATTTGTGTCCAACATTACACATATCTGACACTTGTGTGAGCACATGATTCCAAGTACACCCAAAAGTGTTTTTAAAAAGGTAACATTTTTATGGCACTTACAACCTCGAGATTTGAACTCCACTGGCTTGAAAGATGTCTTGAGCCTCCAACTGGTTGTTGTGGGTCCAGGTCAGTGGTCAAGAAGAGTCTGTTTGAAGACAGGAGGTGACAAAGGCTCCAACATGGGCTGTGGGTATCAAAGTCCTGTGGGTGCTGGGGCTCATGCAGAGGCAGGAACCTATTTCAGCTGTCTGAAACCATGGATGGGCTGCACCTCTGCTGGAAAACATGAGGAGCCATGAACAAAAGGAGGCTGAAAATCAGGCTTTTAACCCCAGGTGCTCTCGTATACTACAATAGTATTACAACATACATCCTAGAAACCTCCAATTTGCCAAAGGGGCAGAAAAAACAAAACCAAAGAGGATTTTTTTTCAAATTTGAACAATAGTTTTGGCACATGCCAGAGCAAACTTAGCTGAAGTTGATTTGGTGTCCTATATCCTATTATGTTCCTAATTTAGCTCTCAAGTCACTGCTTCAGCCAGTGACTTGATACACTAAACCTGTGTCATTAAATCATCGTGCAGCTCTCCGGGGAACAGATAAGATTCAGGATGGCCTCTCAGCATTACTGTGCAATTTAGGTCTGTTTAATTCCCTTTAGCCAAGAAATATGATGAAAATGTATCTAGGAGACCAGTAATCAGCCATACAGCTTCTATTCTTGACAGATGCAAAAGCCCAGCTTTCCGCTGGTAGTAATTGCTGAGAACTAGGACCTCATGATTTATCCAAGGCTCTTAAGAGCTTGATATGTGCTGTTCTTCCAGCAGGGCAATGCAAAGTTTAAATATAAAACCCGCCTTGCAAAGTTCTGTGCAATCCAATCAGCCAGTATATTTCTTACAGATGATAGCACACTGATCCTGGCATAATCCAATGTTTCATAAATGTCTTAGAAGATTAAGGCATCATTTTCTGCCCTAATGACAGAGGAGATTCACATGTCTGCAGAGTAAACACTGGCAACACTCTTGCATAAGAGCCAGCAATATTGTTAAAATTCTCCTCTGTGCTTCCTCACAAGGGCAATTACATAACCAGAAGCCTTCCATCTATCAAAATAAATCCTTTTCATTAAACAAGATGCTATAGTGTAAGTGCACAAACACACATTCATGGGAAGGAAGGGAAGGTGGCTGGATTGAATTGCCTGACTGACCTGGAAAGAGGATTTTAATCCTGCAGTGACTCACCCCTGCTGGCTATGCTCTTTGGTTGATTTCTAGCCCTGACTCATGAATCATAGACCCCAACATGCCAGACACTTTGCTTACAGTCACACATCCCATCCTTTATAACAGACAGGGTTTGTGCCTGCAAAGGAGAACGGGTCAGAGCAAGACTCTGGTTGAAAGACCTGCAGGTGCAGGACTGCCAAAGAAACCTCACCAGATGCTTGCCAAAATGTATCCTTCTTAGCCAAGCTCCCTTAGGGACTAGTAGTTCTGCAGCTCCCTCTGCCAGGGGCTCCCTTAGTTCCCAGTTTATTCTAAACTGCAGTGAGATATGCAAGTTAGGGAAATTCCTGTCTGAATCCTAAGGTGACAGCAGACAGGAGCACGTGTCTGCACATGACCTTTCATCCAGATTCCACAGCATCCATGAGGAGACATTCCCTAGGATGAGATGTCCTAGTCAAGCCTGTTTCCCTCTGACTATGGAGGGTGAATCTGTCACAGTCTGCAACACCTCTGCATCAGTTCTACAAACAAATACAGCAATGGACAGCTTTGTCCATTTGCACATAGCAGCTGTCCCAGGAAAAGTCACATCAAGAGCCATATATGTGTCCTGAAGAACCATGTCCAGTTACAGAACCAGCAAATGTGCCAACTAATCTGCAGTAAAAGATCCCTGCTGTCTGCTTCCCAACAAGAGACCCTGGGAGAGCCTGGGCTTGCTCCCTCACAGGAAAGCTGTGGAATCTCTTGCCCTCACTTGGGCTTCCCCTTGCGCTGGTAGCTCAGATTAGGACAAATATATTGTCCTCAAAGGAGATAAGGCCAAGATGTGCAGGGGCTCTGAGGATGCCCAGCAGGAGTTGAGATGAGCCTCATGTCTCTGTTCTTTTTATTGCCATCCATGGTGCAGCTACATGGGGAAAATTAGGGACAGAAGGGACCCGATTTAATAGACATGATTTCCTCTGAGTCAGCTGAGGAGGGAGGTAATTCACTGAAGTGCCTTCCCTCAGCAGGAGAAACTTTCCTGACCAGTGATAATGAACTAGCAGGAAACAGCATTTTCCTGCTCAGACCTGGCAAGCACACAGCACAGATGGGATATTTTTGACAGAGGTCCTCTCTGAGAGCAGAAGGTAACATGATAATTGGATGAAGGCAAATGGGAACCAAGGAGGAGACCATGATGGCAAGGTCAGAGTCTGCAAAACAGGTTAGGACAGTTGGATGCTGGAAAGGGAACAGAAGCAAACAGAAGGAAAAAGAGATTGAACAAGGAATAACTGGGACAGTGAACTAGGGGCAGTCCCTAGTTCCATGGGTGTCCCCAGAGAGTCCCCACCAGGAGCAGACATAAAACAGACATACAGCACAGCTGTGACCTGCTGGTGTGTCTGGGCCTCCTAAATGCTCTTCCCTACAGAGAAAAAACATGAAACCAGATGAGTTTATTTCTGAAAAAATCCCACCTCGTATTTAGGCTCATCCACTTGGATCTAAAAGTCCCACGTTATCTTTCACTGCCATTTCTCTGGCTTCAATTCAGGTCCCCTGGGTTTTAAGGCTAAAACAATGCAATGTCATAAAACCACAGAACGGTTCAGTTTAAAAGGACCTTCAAGTTCATCTCATTCCAACCCTCTGCCATAAGCAGGGGCATTTTCCACTATCCGAGGTTGCCCAAAGCCCCATCCAGCCTGGCTGTGAACACCTCCAGGGATGGAGCACCTACAACTTCTCTGGGTCACCTGTGCCAGGGTCTCACCACTCTCACATTAATAAATTTTTTTCTAATATCTAATCTAAATCTGCTCTCTTTCAGTATAAAGCCATTTCCCCTTGTCCCCCTGTTCCCCCACCACAACCCATCCATCTTCAATACTTTCCTTGAGAAAATAAATCCCTGCTTCTGAAGCTGCAGCTGGATATCATGAGTGGCAAAAGGGGTTGATTTAACCAGTGCAGAGATCAAGGCTGGAGGATACTGCAGGATAGTCCTCCCTCCCATCACCAGCATGACCCAGGCCACAAAGCCATCCTCCTGCAGTGGCAGTTTTTGTGATCTCTCAGCTCAAGTCCAGCTCTCAGACTGGAAACTACAAGGGCAACAAGGTAAGGGAGAGGATCTAACAAACTCCTGCAAATCATTCACTCCAAGAACAAGTCCTTGGAGAAGTGGATCAATGAAACCTGCTTTAAAGAGATTGGAAGGGTTTTTACAGAGGGATTTTGGAGATTTTTAGAGACTTCTGCTCTGGGCTAATACGTAGTGTCCTCATAGCATTGTATTTCCATTAGTGGAGGCACTGAAAGACACTTTTCCTTTATCCAGCAATTAATATTTGCAAAAGGGGTAGGAATTTTGATATTTAAGATCATTGGCACTTCACCAGACTTGGCTGAAATGGGAAAGGATTCAAAAGTATGGAAGAGTGAAGGGGGAAAAAGCCATCAAGAGAAAGCAAGGCAGTATTCGTTTCTTATCTCCAGTATATCAGAAATCAACATCCTTAGCTACTGACTGTGACATTCTGCTATTGCAGGAACTGGCCCTTGAAAGGTATGCAAAGATGGCTCAGTAATTTCAGAGGTTCAGGATGACTTTGCCACTTCCCGTTAGCATTTTCAGGAAAAGCTGGGCACCCAGTAGGAGGAGGAGGAGAGCAAACACAAGGCGATTGTCTGAGTAATTTTCACATACATTCACACAGGCGGCTGTGCAGTGAATGGCCCCATTGAAAGTGTTTCAAAGCCGGGCACGAGATTGGTCGCAGAAAAAAAAGTTTTTGTTGGAAAGTATTAGCACTGGAACTAAATACCTGTTGTGCTCTGCCCATGGCAAGGTTGCAGCTTATCTCCCCAGCAGCAAGAAAGCAACACAATCCCTCCAGCAAAACAGCAAACAGCAGCAGGATCAATCAATAACACCCAAAAAGGAGACAGTGCAGGAGCAAGCTGTTACTACTTTACTCAGAGACCAGACCTGCTCTAAGAAACCTCTTTCAAGTATTCAAGGATGAGACAGAAAAAGGCTTTTAAGGTCAATTACTCTTTGCAAAAGATCCCCCGTGATGGAGTTTCCATGTGTCCGGGCAAGGTAACACACAGGTTGTGGTGGGAACTAGGGCCACCATTCATCCTCTGAGTCCCAGCAGGGTAAACACAATGCTTGGGACAATAGAAATATCAGAGCCTGCAGCAGGGAGAAGAAAAAAATACAAGGAAAATTGCTGATACTGCAATCGAGGGGATTGAAAAGCTGAACTGACTTAGAGCAGGTCACTTCCACAGTGCTTGGAACTGCCTTCAAATTATCCGGTCAAATGAGCGTTAGATAAGCAGAGTCCTTCTGGGCCTTCAGGGGAATTCAGACAAGAGGGTTATTCAGCAGCTGGGTGATGACTAAAACTTTCTGCAGGTGGGGGATAAATCCGTTCTGTGACCCGAGGCTCAGCTGGTGCTGGAGGGCAGGCTGGGAGGGTGCCCGAGGGAACCAGGGTGGCTGAGCTTGAGCAAGGTCAGAGTCTGTGTCCGTGTCTGTGTCTGTCCTGCCCAGTCACCACATCCCTGAGCTCTTTGAGGAACCTTATTTCAAGAAGGGATTTTTTTTTCGCTCAGATTTGTATTTCTGTCAGGTTCCCTAAGTGGCCAGGAAATCCCCTTATGCAATCGCTGTGCATGACTGTAACTCTGCTCCTGACCAACAATTTTTACCTTGCCAGTGCTGGGCTCTCAGAAGTCCAAAGAAAGGTTTTTTCAACACATGATGTAAAAATGGTGGATGAGGAGAGTGAGGTGTTTGGCATCAAAGGGTTTAAGCAAAGCATGAGATCACAGTCTCTCTGTCCCCTCCATAACACCAGAGGTGAGGACAAATCCCCCAGAAAAGCTGGAGGATGCCCACCCTCAGACACGCCTCAGATTGCAGAGATGGACAGGAAATGGAGAGTTCCATTTCATTCCCATCTGGTGGGGACCATCTCTCCCTGCCTGCAGCCAGGGCTGGGCCTGCTCTGGGACCCTGGTGAGCACTCTGAGGCTTTGTGCAGAGCAGGGACCTGGAGAGAACCACAACTGCAGCCTGGCACAGGGCTGTCCTTGGAGATAGCCTGGCTGGAGATGGAGAGGGCTGGGAGACTGGAGTCTGGCCCAGTGCATCACTGCAGAGCTGGGCAAGCTGCCTGTTCCCTAATGCCTCCACTCCTGGCAGAAACTGGGATACAGCTCTGTCCCCACACTAGGCTCTGAAATCAACTGAAGGAGGCAGGGGTTGTTCATTAGCCATCCCAAGCCTGTCCCTGTGACCCCTGTGAAGGGAAAGGGCAGTTTCTCCTGCAGCCAGCAGGGCCATGACACAGCTGCTGGTGATTCAAAGTGTATCAGTAAGGTCAATGAAGGACACTGAAGTCATTGCTTCCCCTTCTCTTTCCTCTTCTTGTCAAAACAAAGATCTTCTTTTTCATGTGCTCTGAGAAGAATGGAATAATTAGATCAGAAAGGTCCTCTGGGCATCTCCAGTCCAATCTCCTGCTCTGAGTCATCTTCAAACTTTGGTCAGTACCTTACCCAGGTGACTTCTGGTTATTTCCAGGTGTGGAGATAGCACAGTGTCCTGTGTACCTGTCCCCTCTCCAAGTGAAAAAGGTTTCCTTTGCCATGCAGGGATCCATAACAGAAATGTTCAGACTGGAGGGAATGTGGATGTTCTGTGTGGATGCAGCAGAAGGAACAAATGGCAGGGAAGGGCTACACAAGCATTACATTCTGGTGGCACCTGGCAGAACAAGCCAGCAAGATCCCAGCACATCTCCATACATCATCTCAGGACACTCAGGAGAGGATACAAAGGCCAGTGAGGAAATCCTGGTGACTTTCAGACATGGGACAGGATGGAGAGGTTCAGCTGGTGACATCCCTTGTCCCCCATGGCTTTGCAGGAAACCCTGGACAAACGACTTGGCCTCAGGTGTTTTGCTGCCAGACTGGTAGGTACACACAGCTGCTGTGGGCATGAAAGTCTGGATGCAATGAGTGACAACAAGGTTTTTTTATTATTATTTGGGTTTAAAATTTAATCAACTCCCAACAAATACCTCCTGTTATTTGTCAAATATCTGTGTGAGCAGCAAGAACAAGCTCCTGCACCTTTGGCAGCAAATCTTTAAATATTTGCTGATGAGAACTAACTTTCTCCACTCCATTTCATGTGTCTCCTCTGCTCTGCCTGATAAATTGGCTCCCACATCTCCATCTCTGCTGAGCAAAAACTGATTAGGAGCAAACATAAGAGAAACAAACAATAGAAGGTTCCTGCAGTTTGGAGATGAAAGGGTGCTTTTAAACCATTAAGAAAATAACTGAGAGAGGTTTTCTTCCTCCAAAGCAGGAGCCCAGATCAGCTTTTAATTATTTCCTCACCCCTACAGCCCCCTTGGGAAGTCATTGCCCCAGCTGGTTGAGCTCATTGTGGCCGAGAGGCAAGAGCAGGAGGCTGCAAGACAGGATGTCTGGGCTCCCCTCTGGTTCTGTCCCTGACCTGCTGTGGCAAACACAGCTCAGCCCTGCTCCTGATGGGCCAAGCCTGCCTGAGGGGTGGGTTTATGCAGCATATGTCACTGCAGTTGTGGTTTTCACTGACTGACCACTATGGCACTCTAATTCTTCCTTGTCTTCTGGAAGTGTCAGGAAGATTAGTTGGTGTTTGCTCAGCACTGGACAGATGCAAGAGGAGGGGGAAAGTTCCCTGCCAGCTCTTCCTTCTCACTGAGCTGATGCAATTCTCCTGTGTTTTCAAGGCCTGCCAGGATCCCTGTGCTTGCCTTTGCCTCCTCCCCTCCTGTGGCCCTTGCAGACCAAGGTCCCAGAGCAGAGCCTCTCTACCCAGCATGGCAGGAGCCTTCCATGGGAAAAATAAGGCTCTTAAAAAGCCCTTCTCTTTCACATCTTGTTTTTGTGTCATCATAGAATCATCAAATGGTTTGGGTTGAAAGAGAACTTCAAGATCATGTTGCTCTAAACCCCCTGCCATAGGCAGGGACACCTTCCACTAGACCAGGTTGCTCAGGGCCCCATCCAGCCTGGCCTTGAACACTTCCAGGGATAGGGAAGCCACAGCTTCTCTGGGCAGCCTGTGCCAGGGCCTCAGCACCCTCACAGTAAAGAATTTTTTCCTAACATCTAATCTAAGTCTGTCCTCTGTCAGTTTGAAGCCATTCTGCCTTGTCCTATCACTGAGGGCCCTTGTCAAAACTCTCTTCAGCTCTCTTGTAGCCCTTTTGGGTCCTGGCAGGGGCTCTAAAGTTTCACCAGAGCCCCAGTTTATCTTCTCCAGGTGGAACAACCCCAGCTCTAACAGCTTCCCTCCATAGCAAAGGTTCTCCATCCCTCAGAGCATGGCCCAAGCTCCACTCTGTGCAAGCTGAAAAACATCCAAAAAGCTGACTTGACCATCAGCTCTGGGGTATAAAAAGTTCCCCGGCCAGCTCCCTGTGCCTTCCTCAGCTCTCCATGCTAATGCAAGCAGCACAATTCCCTTTGTCTGAGACACTGTTGTGAGGAACTGGAAGTAGTGACACAGCACCACAGGTGACACACGCCCCAGTGCATGTCAGGGTGCAGAGCAGCCTGGCTGCCTTGCTCTGAGCACCCTCTGCAATGCAGAGTGTTCTCCCAGGGGAGATCAGCCAAGAGCTGCACCAGGTCAACAGCACAAAGCCAAGGCACGACCTGCCTCTGGCAGGGACATCCAGTTTGTCTCATCTATGTTCCTGCTGGCTTGTCATTCCCCAGGCTGAGCACTGCCTGCATTCATTGAGCATCTCCTGATGCCTCCAGGTCTGGTCTGAGCTGGCAGAGAGTCTGCAGCAGGCTGCTGTGCCCCACAGATCCCTTTTACTGTGTGGGCCCAGGTCAGGGTATAACACAGGCACAGCTTGTAGGAAGCACAGACAGACCATGTGTAACCAAGGCGGTCAATCCCACAGCCCCATGGGGTATGTCAGGAGCTCTGGTTTTGTGGCCATGGCCCATGCTTGGCAGACCTCTCCTCCCACCACGTCCTGATCTCCCCACCTGATGCCCTTTCATGTTTCCTTTGCTCCACCCTTTCTCCAGCCACAGAACTGATGTGAGCACACGTGCTCTGCTCCACTCTGCAGAGAGCTGTGGTCATTCCTCCAAGCCAACACTGCCATGGGGACAAAGACTGAGCTTTTAATGAGACCCATGGGGAATAACCATGGAGAGTGCAGAAAAACAGTGGCCAAGCAGCATCACAGCTCTGCACAACTGAACTACTGTTTGAGGAATGAAGAAATCCTATTTTCTGTGACCCTGCATTTGCCCTGCTCCACTCCCTCTTTGCTGCCTGAAGCTTAGACACTGCCATGATTCATCCCGGGGAATAAGAGGCAGGTTAGCTCTGAGTTATTTCTGATCCCTCACACAGCCTGGTGCCTGCAAAATTTCACATGGCCACCAGCTGAACCAGATGCTGCTGAGTGCTGAGCCAGATTCTGAGGCTCCTCTGTTGCAGATCAGCAGAGCTGTGGGGCAGGGATACAAAACCAGCAGCATTGCTTCAGGGGAGCAACACTTATCTGGCCGCAGTGGGGAAAAGGGAATGAATAACTGGACTTGCTTCCAGCTAAAGGCTGACTTCAGTGAAGATGATTTGACTTCATGCCAAACCCAGAGCCAGCAGATCTTGAGGGGAAATGAAGCAACCCAACAACAAAAGTTCAAAGTAAAGCATTCCTGTACTTGGAGGGAGGTTTCATGAGGTGTTGACTCACTGCATTTTTTTAAACCTTATCCTTATCATAACCAAAAGGAGGGCAGGAATCTCAGCAGTTGAGGGGACCTTCATCTGGCCAAAGAGTTCTGAAAGCTTTCTGACAAGGAGCATTCTCAGGTGACCCAGCCATGGGCAACCTCTTACCATGCTGGAGCCTCTGCTGGGGTAAGTCTCCTGCTGCTGCCAAATTTCCCAGCTTCAACAGAGGAGAGCGGTAGGAGGCATCAAGGAGAATTTATTCATCCATATCTTCTCCCTCCACCTTCTGGTCATGCTTCTGATTAAGCATTGTCTCCTTAAAGCCCGGATTTCCCTCACCAAGCTCCTCTCTGCTCTGCATGTGCACATCCCAGTGCCAAGGGAGCAGCTTGGGAAGGCGGACAGCAAACATGGGGGTTGGCAGGTGTGTTGCAGGCAGAGACATTGCACATCTACAGGTCTCCCTCATTTCAGACACCTCTTTCACTCAGCTGTTTGTGGTCAGTGCAAAGACAAGACATGAGGATGGCTCCCTTAAAGTCAAAATCTCCCCAAATTTATGTGTACAGGAAGCAGAAATTTTCTTAGTAATGCTGCAGAGCACCTATTGGCCATATAATAGACTCACAAAGCTTCTCATGACTCTGGCTAAGAGGTACCAGTGACCAGCTGCTGGTTCAGAGTCACAGGGGTTTAAGGCACATGGAATAAACAGTGCTCAGCAATCCGCCCTCTTGCAAAACCCAGCACTGACCACTTCTGTCAAGCCCACAATTTCCTTTTGAGCAATAATTTCTCTGTGTTGATTTGGATATTTCCAGCAATGGAGAACCTACTGTGCACCAGCTACCCCAGGTGGCTGGTCACAGTGGTCTGCAGCCTGCACGAGTTAAAGCCAGGAGGGCATCAGACTGACTGAATACATCTGGCCTCTGCTCCACATCACTGGGTGTGGTTTGGTTTTCCCAGTGGGGCTGAAGTATTGTTCACCCCTTGAAAAGTATTTGCATCCACCTCATCCAGGTCAGCTCCTTCTTTTTGGAACTTCACTACTGCTTTGGGCACAGCTGTATCTCATCATCCACAGTGGCCAAGAACAGCTGTGCTCTGTTCCCTGCTCTGATGCCCTTGATTCCCCTCAAGGCCATGTTACACAAGATCTTCTTAGATGTTCAAAAACCAAGAGCCACCTCAGGGCCAGGAAAGGCCAAATCAACATCTGCTGGACAAGTTTCTCTAAGAAATCACAGTAACGGTGCAGGACAGACACTCAGGACCTGTGGATGTTATTATCTGGGTGTACTTTTATTAAGACTCAACATCATGTGTTCTTATAGTCTCCACTGACCCCCAGCACACACATTTTTGGTTATCCTGGTAGTGCCAGCAGTCTGGGATCTCAGTTCCAGTTCTGCCTTCTTGTAGGCACATGGGTAGAGGCAGATTATCTGTCCCCAGATCATCTCACCCTTTCAGCCAGAGGCTGCTTTAAGCCTGGGGACAGCCACTTTTGTGGCATTCGAGTCCAGTGTACAACTTGTTCTCAGGAGCATCAAATTCCTGGAGACATTCTGGGTAACTGAGATGACCATGGTGGAGGTGTAGGGGGTGTGGAAAGCCTGGATATGCCTTGTCCCTGAGTCAAACCCCAGGCAAGCAGGTTGTTGAATCCCTGTGAAAACCCACCATCAAGCACTGATAAACCCAAACCCCTTAGGAGCCTTTTGCATGACTTCAGTGACCAACAAACTGCTGACCTCACCCGCATTTCCATCTCAGACCTCCCTGTGGCCACTCCAGCTCCGTTCTGATTATCTCCCTCGGGTTTTCTGGCTGAAGTCAAACCTCCTCCCCAGCATTCTGAGCCATCAGAGAAGCCACTTTGCCTTTCAGCTGCCAATTTCACACGAATCTTTGATTTGCCAGCACCTGCCAGGTGGGAGCCGGCAGGATCCCTGAGCAGTGCAAAAGCCGCAGGGATGATCCACGCAATGCCTGAGCTGCAACCGGATCTGGAGAGGGAACGCTAGCCTGGGAGATCTGACAGGCTCATAACAAACCCAGCTGGCTGGCGCACACACACCAAGCCCAAAACACCCCAGGCCACCCCCCTCCCACCCTTCTGATACCATCACACCCCTCAGCAGTTAATTAAAAAAGGATTAAAAGAAGGCTGTAAGGACGTGGGCGATGCTGAGGTCAAGGGATGCCTTGCAAACCTACGCCAAGCCCCACAGCTGGTGCTGGGACAGGGGGCTGCCTGCTGGTGACTCCAGCTTCTCCAAGAATAAGGCAGGTCTAATCCAAGACCCAGGCAACCTATCCAGGCTGCTTGCCTATGGCAGTGCTGCTCTGCACAGAGAGCTGCAGGACAAGGATTGGGATCAGGGATGTGGGAGCCTGCAGGGTAAGAGAGCAAGCAGTTATGGCTTGTTTGCCAATGCTTCCATGCTGTCCTTCTGGCCCTTCCTGGGGCTTCTGTTAGGCTGTGTCTCCTTCCAGAGCTCACAGCTTTATCCCACAGGAGCCATGTGCACCCATCCCAACCCTGGCACTGAGGTTCATCTCGTGCAGGCAACTCTGTCACAACAGTACAGGCTGTTCCTACCCACTCCCCGTTTCCGAAAATATGAATGTTTCACCAGGGCAGCACTCAGAGGCTTTTTCCAGCCAGAGTGATGCCAGGTAGATAGGTCCTTCCCACATCCAGCCTCATAGAAAGCCCTGGGAATATGTGTGTGGATGAGGCACAATGCCAAAGACTCCCTCATCTTACCTGGCTGAAATGACATGATCATGGATGGCTGGAAGTCACCTCTACATGGGGATTAACCCTGGCGTTAAAGACTCAGTGTCAGTGAGTTACACCTTCAAGGGGGGACATTTTTTCACAAGAAGGTATAAAACACCCTGGCTGACTCGGGGGACACTCCTACCCTCTTCAAAGGTCTTTGGGAGCAGACTCCAAGACAGACCTTGGAAGCTCCAACATGGAGAAAAGCAGAGGTGAAAGCTCAGCAGGAAGGGTAGAGGCAAATAGAGAGACTGTGGAAGATGCAATTTGCAGGCACAGAAACAAGGCAACAGGTCCAGGTCTGAAACTCACCCCTGAGTGACAGGACATGTTGTATGGTGGCAGCAGAAGAGATGTCTCAGGCTGGTGATGGACTGTGCCAATATTCCTGTTGGGAACTCTCTCAGCTTGTAATGGAGAACTGATCTGGAGGACACAAGTTGACTCCTCAGCAGCAGCTTGGTGTCCCACCTAAGCCTATAACATGAGGCCTGTTCCTATAGGGAAGACAGGTTAGTCCATGGCACATTAAGTGCTCCCCACTTCACCCAAACCACTCTCACATCCCCCAGTGCATTTTGGTTCAGCCCCAAACCCACCTCTTTCAGAGAGGCTTGGCCATAACAAGCCTGAAGAGCTCAATAAAGTTCTTCACAGTCTTTTTACCTCTTCTTCTGTGAAATCATTGCCTTTCCCTCTATCACCTAAGGGGCTCCTGCTCCCTAGAGCCAGATGCTCCATTCAGGACCTGACCACTTTTTTTATGTCCTAAGTGCTCCCAGTCATAGAATCACAGAATGGTTTAGGTTGGAAGGGACCTTTAAGATCATCTCATACCAATCCCTGCCATGGGCAAGGGCACCTTTCACTAGACCAGGTTGCTCATCGTCCCATCCAGTCAGGCCTGGAAAACTTCCAGGGATGGGGCATCCACAGCTTCTGTGGGCAGCCTATGTCAGTCCCAGTGACCTCAGTAATTGCTGTTGTCCCCTAACCAACCCATCCTGCTGTCACCCAGCCCTGGAAAGTTTTCTCCCTTGTTACCTTGCACTTGCCAGAGAGCAGCTGATTCATCCACTCTCTGCCTCAGGCATCCCACGCAGCCACTGATGATTGAGTTACTTAACGATTAAGCAGAGCCTTAAATCTTTGCAGCACTTAACATGTATTGACTAATTAATCCAAGCCTTACCTGAGGTAGGTTAGTTCAGTCTTGTGTGTAGCTTCCAAACATGCCCACGGCTGCCTGATTGGTCAAAGGCAGAAGCAGCTCTGCAGATGTGATGGGAGGTCCACCATCCCCACTGCCCACTCTTCAAAGAGGGACCCATGTAGCACTTCTGTGCTGTGACTCCAGAGATCACTGGGCTCAGGAGACCATGTCCCCAGCACAGAACTCTTGCCAAGCTTGCCCTTGAATGCCCTTTTCTCCTGCATCTTCTCTGGCCCTCCATGATTGCTTCATTCCCTGCTCTCCCACCCCGTGGGGCTCTGGGCACATCCAGCAGCTGAAGCCAGCTTGTTCGGACAAGCAACAAGTTGCCTGAGGGCTCTGCCAGACCTTGAGTGCAGGTGGGATAAACCTTCCCCTGGGGTCTGGCTGGCAGCCATCCATGAGTTCTGCTGATGCAGGAGAACAAACCTGGCCTTACGACGGTGACAGGTGAGCACAGCACACTGCCCTGCTGCATCCTACTGAAGTGACACCCGGAGGAGCCAGGCTTCCCCCTCAGCCTATTCACAGGGACTGTCTCAGCCACATCAAACCCCACATTCCAGTCTCACTGTCAGCAGGGAACGAGGCCAGGTGTGGGAGGCAGGGAACCCATTCCCTGCATGGATGAGCTGCACAGGAGCTTTGTGCAGATAAGTGGGATGGAGAGGTGCAGAGACACACCCAGGGTTATGCAGAGAGTCTGTGGCAGAGGTCAGTGCCTCGGTGACTCCTAGCCCTGAGCTTTGGGAGAGGGAAGGGAAGGAGATTTACAGTAACTAAAGCTAGGGAGCTAGGGACCTGAGCTGGGTTCCCAGCCACACAAGCCTTGGGGCCTGATCCTGAGGAAATCATCTCATTTTCCTCCAGTGCAGTTACTCCGATTCCAAGACTAAAGGAAAATCCCACGTTTCTTTTGCGCCACAAATTCCCAACCATTAGCTAAGAACAAGGCAGACATCAAAACTCTTGCCATTCCATGAGCCTCTTGCACTGGAGCACAGGATCCCCCCAGCACAATAAAGACCCAGAGACAGGAGGTTGTCTTTTGACATAACAATGACACCAAAATGTTTCAGCCCACCTGAGTCCTCTGAGCACCTCCTGCCCTTTTTCTGCCTCCCTGTCACCCCAGGGCTTCAGCTCAGTGATAACCCCAGCCTGACAAGCAGGTGATGAGCCTTGAGAGAAGCTTGATGTGAAGGACATGGCAGAAGAAAGGGACTTTGTCAACCTGGGGAGTCACAGAGCAGCCAGGTGGAAGAGAGCTTAATCCAAACATCCTCACTCAAGAAAGCCAGGACCAGTGGAGTCTGGATCTGCACAGCCCATGTGGAGACTGTAACAGCAAGGTGCTGGTTTGAGTCAAAAGGCATCAGCCTGCAGGTTATACAGGCATCTCTGCTGCTTGTAAGTGTGCCCTTCACATGCCCTCCACCTCAAGTAGCTAAGGATGGGTTCCTGCCTACCCCATGGATATCAACACCATTTGCTTGCTTTTTAACACATCTAAAAACACCAAATGCAGAGGAGAAACACCTCTCCCTATGAAATTCACCCAGGGAAATCCTGAATAGTAAAGCAGAGCAACTTGTGGACCAACACTTTTCCTCTGGGTCCTAAATCATCACATATATTTTCTTTTTTTTTTTTCCTTGACTGAATATGTGCTGATCTCATTCATCCTGGGAAAAGCACGGGGTGTTCTCATCCCAGCTATACCTGGCAAGCTGCACACACTGTGACAGAGGGAGCGAACTTCTGAGCAAGCTCTGCAGTGGCTGCTGCCCGGCTCCTTGTGGCTCTTTCCTGGAGTGAGAGGCCGGCTTCTTCACCTGGCATTCCTGGGAGAGATGAAGGGTAAGTCAGCAAATCAGCTTCATGCACTGCAGACATCCTCTGCTTTCAGCCATACCAGAATTAGCTCAGGTCGGGATTTGCTGGTAGCTGGGCAGAAAAACATCAACAGGGCTTTCCCCCCCCCCTCCACCTCCTTTGGGGGGAGAAAGCAAGAAAATGTTTTTAACATGCTGCGTGAAGGCAGGTTGGGGGAGCCGTGGTCCCCAGCACGGCTCAGCAAGCGCTGCCGGGGAAATCAACAGGGAACGTTCCTGATGCTATTTTAGACACCGGCAGAAAACGCCAGATAGCAACACCGAATTCGACGGGGCTGCACAAACCCCGGAGCAGCGGCAGCGGCGCGGAACGCAGGGACCCGCTCCCGCCGATGTGTGGGCTGTCAGTCGGTTTGTTGATGTGTTTGCTAACCACGACGTTGCTTTGACATGTCAGCTGGCGAGCCGGCGTCTGGATGCTTCGGTGTCATGCAGGCAGCTCCGTCTGAGCCCTGCGGAGAGCGGCTTAGATCCGCTGGCCGGGGTTAAAAATGAGCCGCAGTTAAGCTGTTGAAAGGGATCCGCGCTGCCGCCAACGTGAGTGCTCCGCGCCTGCCAGCGCAGGTGGAAGTTGCATGCCTGTCTCCAAGGGGGGATGCAGCTCTCGCCGGGTGACTGCCGGCTGCATCGGGAGCGTCCTGGCTTGCTTGCCTGGGAGAGGATGGAAAGAGGGTATCTTGCGGGACTGCTGCAGGCAGTGGTGCTGCTGAAGGCAGCGTGTGAGACTAAAGGCGGTATCTGAGCATAAAGATACCGCAACAACCCCTGATTTAGGAATAATGAGTATAGCAGGGCTGACTGCTGCAGGAAATGTCCCCTTTGTAAGTCGGGCTGTTTGGAGGAAAAAGAGCAATTATGTGGATTCTGCTGCAGCTCGTTGTGGTCGGGTTAATTTGGGAAGAGGATGCGTGCTGGCAGCTAAAGGAGGCAGCCTGGCAGAGGAGTTAAAATGCAGAATTACCAGACCAGGCTGGTGTTTTGAAATGGTACAATAATCCCAAGGCAGGGGAACATCGTTTGGTATGATTTAACTTCTGAGATAGTCAGGAGCAGGGAGGCCTTATCTTAGAGGGCTACTCAATTTTTTTTTTTTTTTTTTAATTTAAAACGAAGATTTTCAAAGACAGACCCTCTTTTGCAAAGCCCTGACACCACAATGACAGGCACTGCTGATACCAGCTGTCCTGCCTGCCATCTGAGTGCCAGGCCTTCCCAGAAATGCTGCTTGTGAAAGATCCGTTACAGGGAAGTTTTTCACGCCCCGGTTTTGCATGTGGGTGTGAACACGCATCTGTGTTTAGGGAGAAGAGGCGTGAACTGCTCGTTGTACCCCAGACCTGGCTGTGCAGCCAAGGAATTACTGTAGCTGTGATGATGAGTGTTAGGAAGGGCTGTGCTTTTAAAAGGACAGCCTGACTGGGTTTAAAATGGTGATCCCTCCTGGAGCTTTCAGTGCTCATGGTCTTGGGCATCTCATAGATAAAACTGGTGCGGGTTCCTCAAAAGCTGATGTCAAATGCCTGGTGCTCCCATAGGACCTCCTGCATAGACACAGCAAGGACACGAGGTCTGAGTCGATTTGCAGCTCCAGCTGGGGTAGCATAGTGAAAATGCCATGAAGGGCAACTTGGCAGCGTTGATTTGGACAGGACGGGGATTGGAAAGGCAGGCAAATAGCAGTGAATCTTCCTGGAGAGAAGGTGACCAGGGATCAAAAGGGAGAGATGGCATTGGTGTGTGCTGGGACAGGTCTGGGATGTGAAGGGGACAAGGGTTTGTGATGGCAAGGAGTGCTTCCTGTACTAACCCATCACTGTCTGTACTTGTCAGCAATGCACATTGCCACAAATGAGAGATATTGTGTGTTTGCAAGAAAAGGGGAATTTGGTCCTTCCTCATTTCTTTGTTTTCTCTAACTTTACATTGCAAACTCTGCCTCAGCTCTCCTTCCAGAGGGAAAAGAGCAGTTGCTGTGAAGGCTTATTTTTTTTTTAAAGCAGTAGCACAAGGAACCTAAAGCACAACCTTCCTCTGACATAACCTTACTCTGGTCTCATTCCCAGTGGCTGCTTCAGGACTGACCTGAGCCAAACTGTTCAGCAGTGCAAGAGCACATCCTCTGCAGAAGCAGCAGCCTGCTTTGGAGAGCTACTTCATTTTCTTTCAATAAATTTACAGTTTGTATTATTTTGTTCAATGCTGTTGAGGAAAAAGGGTCCTCTCTACTGAGCAACCCTATTAAAACATGCTTATTATACCTCACCCCATGAAATCACAGGGGCTGGCTGGTGCTAGTGGTAGTCCTGCTGATAGTTCTAGTCTTGAAGGTTACAGGAACCGAGCAGAGACCAACGTTGCTGTTGTCAAAGGCTGGGGGTCTGCTGGTACAAGAGCAAGAATGGTGCGTGAGGGAGGGCTTACAACTCTCTGGATGGCAGGAGACATTCCAGATGTCTTTTTCCTTCAGGCTTCACCTAAGGTGAAAAAGGAGATGGAGTGAAGGCTGTCCCTTCGTGGCTTGTTGACAGCATGTCAAGCAGAGGTTGGGAGGAGGCTCCAGTTAACACCTGGGCATTCCTGTAATTTAGTTTTCAACAACTAATGCTGGTTCATGATCTGTGTTCTCAGAAACCTCTTTATCCACCTCTGAAGCACTGTCACTGCTTTGTTCAGCACGGGTCAGAATCCTGGTTATCACTTGCTCTTGACATGGGCATAGCATTTTATCCCTTCCACCTTCCCACCATGAAAGCATGAAGCCCCACCAGCAAACTGATGCAGACTGCCCTATTCTCCTGGGCTGGCATCCAGAGGGTGCCTTTCTCTGCCATGGAGCCCTGTGTCAGTGCAAGCTGCTCTGAGAACATGGACCCAGACCCAAAACTGGGTGAGGGCAAGGGCCTCCAACACCCCAGAGCAAGGGGAGTTGTATCGCACGCACAGCAAACACTTTGCCAGCACCTGCACCATATACTGAAGCAACCACACAGCCTGCAGACCTGATACAAAACCACTGACCTGAACAGCAGCCAGATCATTTTTCTTATGAGAATGCACCATTCTTGAGCAATTTTTCCAGCACATCCCACGCAAACAGGTTTTCTCTGAACACCGCATGGCAGCATTTACCATCTCATGCCAGCTCTTGTTTTTCCCTAATTGCAGGGGCTGGGAGGGCTCTCACGTATCACTGGTGTGTCTGTGCTGGTGGGCACAGATTCTGGGGGGTGTATCCTCATGGACAATCGAGTACTAAACCATTTCATGTCACCAGTTCTGCTGAAGACAGAATTACAGGATGGTTTGGGTTGGAAGGGATCTTAAAGATTATCTATTGCCAATCTTACGTTAGACAAGGTCACACCTTTCTGCAGAAATCTGAGACCCTGGACCTTGCACATACACACTAGTCTAATAACAGATTCTTCATCTTCTTATCACTGCAACAGCCTTTCCAGGAAGGGCACGTTGACTCTTCCCAGCTGGTATGCAGGGGGTTGCAGAGCAGTGTTGATCCCACAACACTGACACTAACCCCTGTTGTTTGGGATATCATGCTAAATTATCTGAATTATTGGTGGTAAAAAGGAAATGTGGAGGGAAATGGATAGTGTCTGTAAAGTCTTATTTATGGCTCAGTGTATTTTGTGCCCACTCTGACCTGGAGTTTAAGGTACTGTGGAAGCAGGGAGATTTTAAGGCATTTTTTTGGCCCCATATGTCAACTTCCATTGCACAACAGCACCTCGGGGCAGCCAGGGTGTATCACCAGATACATTAACTGGGCTTCTCAGTTAGTGGTGAGTGACAGCCATGTGCTATTTGTTCATAACTAAGAGAAAGAAATAGCCAAAATCCCTCTTCCCACATGGCAGAGATGGAGGGATGTTTCTACAGGAGCAGCTCTGCTCCTTGGCAGACACTACATTTTGATCCAAGCTTGCAATCTCCTCATGTCCCTCATTTCTGTATGCAGGAGGGAGGAGGAAGCAAAAGCAGCCGTGCTTCTTCCACTTGTCTGGCCCTGGTACCCTATACACTGATCTGATGGGAAGAGCAGGGCAAAAAAGGTATTTATCCAAGATGATCTAATGAACATTTCCCATGTTGTCTCATTTGGTAAGAGACTGATACTCTATTCCTCCCTTGATCACCCTTAAAAATCTGTCAATCTTAATCTGACAAAAAAGGATTGGGGAATATAAAATTTGAACATCAAACAAACAAAAAAAGAGCAGAAATTGAGTATTTTCCTTTATTTGTAATGCAATGCCCTAAATATTGTTCAGAAGTGGCAAATGCCCAGGGAAAACCATTTCATCATATAATTTTACAAGGGAAAGAAGAAGCAAACCCAATAGTCATGGATTCAGTGGATAGAGTGGATTAAGTCCTGTCCCTGTGCAGTGCTGGAGTCAGTCTGATCAACCTCCCATGTCTCCTGCACTTGTCCTGTCAGACCTATCTGAGGGTATTTGAGGTAATTCTTACCTAATTGTCAGGCATAGAAGCAACTTCTGTCGGGGATCATGACTGTGCAATTATCTGGGAACTCCTGGAGTTGATCCCTGTGTTCACAAACTTCAAGCAAGTACCTGTTGGGAGAGGGAGAGAATGAACTGGGTGGTAAGCCAGGTTCTTCTTACCATTGTCAGAGGATTCAGTGTGCTTAGGAAGAGAGGCAAGAGACTTTAGTAAAATAATTCTCATATACACAAGTCTACAGAGAAAGCAATGATCAGCACCCAAAGGAAAACACAGCTTAACTTTAGCAACCTACAAAATTCACAGCAGTGGTGCTGCACAGTGGGGCTTGGCATGATGTGTGAAAAAGTGGCACCAAGAGTGAAAAGACACGGATAAGTGCCAATATATTATGCAGTTCTCATCTGAGCATCCAAATTCCCCCTCAGTGAGCTGCGTTAGGCTGCAGAGCAGTCTGTAATCAGGAAGTTTGGCAGTGATGACAGAGATGCTTCTGGCATCCATTTTGACCAGCCTATTGTGCACCCAGGTCTGCAGACCCTCTCTGGGTACCAGAGAGAACAGAGGCCTCTCCTGCAACGGGGCAAGAGCTGTGGCTCTCCACACACTGGACAGGATCCACTTCAGCCTCCGGCACAAAGCCCTGGGAGCAACGGAGCCAGGGCCACATTGCCTCTTTGTACAGAGTCTGGGCAGACACTTCCAGGTCAATCACTCCAGACAGCATTCATGACCTGTGTCTTTGCTGTTTTCCAGTCACCCAGAGGGGAGCTCAGAGCCTTGGCAGCAGTCCTGTCACAGTCTCCAGGGTCCCTGGGCTGTCCTGCCTGCTGAAGCATGGCTGGAGCGTGTGGCAGCTCAGGAACTTGGGAAGAGGCCACCACGTCCGGCTTGGATGTGATGCGCCTCACCCCACGGTGCCTTTTGGGTTCATTTAGGCACTCAGCTCATTCTTCAGTGGCTGAAGGGAGATCCAAGAACAGGATTTAGCTGTGGCTCACCCTCCCCTTCTCCTCCTCAATCCTCTAGAAAGAATAAATGCTAAAGAGAATGAAGGTCATCCGCGGCCAAGGCAAGTCCATGCTAATCCCTCTCTGGAGTCTTGGCCGAGTCCAGCATTCAAGCCATGGGAAGTATTAGGAAATGGATAATAGAACAGGAAATGCCAGATTTTGGTAGCTGTGAAAAGGAGAGACACACATTACCCATGCCACAGAGATGAAGGGAAGGGTTTCCCTCTCCTCCCAGGCTGTGGATGCTAGAACTGAATGGACACGGTGTCCAAACTGGGTGAAGAAAAGACTGTGCCACTCTTCTTGTGGGACTTACAGGGAGGGGCCACACTGGGAAAAAGCCAATGGCTTGAGGATGACTTTCATACTCTGTGCCTACCCCTCCTGTACGTGCTCCCATGGAATTTTCAGTGGGCATCTTCGTATGCATTTGAGAGAGAAAGAAAACCTGTCTGATAGTCCACTGCTCTAGCAGATCTTCCCTTTTATTCTGAGCCCAGCTCAAAAAGGACTTTTCTCTGCCATCCTGGAGAAAGAACTGAAAGTGCATGATCAGCTGAAAAAGATGAACTTGCTGCAAGCAAACCCGACACCTTCTGCAACATCCAAGAGACTGGAAACTTTGTTTGCTTTGTTTCTACACAACTGATCAATTGAAACCAATCAATGAAACACTGGGGGTTGGTGTGTTCCTGCCTGATCCCAACAGCAGCCCAGAGCTGGGTCCCATGCTAATGCACATGCAAGCACATATTCTCCAGTGACATCTAATACTCCAGGATTTCATGGGTGTCTAATTATTATCTAAAGCCCAGCCTGGATAAAACAGTTTTTGACATCCCTTTCCTCCCAAATCTTCTCCCTAAATCTTCTCAAAACACAATGGGCAACAAGATGGTTTATCTGCCATGCAGGCAGCTGCTCCTGATGCCACTTCATACTTCTCCTTCAAAGCCCATGAATTTAGGTTGTAGTTAAATCTTGCAGAATTTTTCAAGCCTGGCTTTTCCAGCCCTGCAGGTAAATCTCTTGCATATTTCTTCCTTCGTCTGTTACTAAATCACTTCTTATGGGCCCTGATCACACTTCACTCTCACCCATTTACGATACCACCAGGGAGATTTTTCTTCTAACCTTTCTCTTTTGTCCTGTTTCTCAGGCTGTATCCCTTCACTGGTTCATCCCTTCCCATAACACCAAATTCAGGTCTTCACTCTCAACACTCTATGACTGCTCTGTCCACAGCCTTTCCCACCAACAACCAGCCTACAATGGTGGCCAACCTCCTTTCTATCACATCTTTGGAAGTGCTCCTCAAAAAACATCCAAGAATCAGTCTCTGGTAGAAACCCATCTTCGCTGCCAATATCTGCATACTGGTCATGTTGCCACACAACACATTGGCAAATATCACTTTCCTTCTCCCTGTTCCCATTTGTCTGAGCCACCCATTTTCCTATGTCTTAATCTTGGAATAGCAGACGTGAGGATTTGTTGCGTAGCACAGCTCAGCCCAGCTGCAGCTTCTTGTCCTATGGCAACAGGAACCAGGAATAATAACAGCAAGATGGTGACTCATTAAAACCAATAACCTCAATAATTAGACTTACTTAACTTTTCCAATTGTATAAACAGCTGAGAAAAAAATTAGAATCTTATGCTTTTCCAATAATTTTCCTTCTTCCAGTTTCTCACACAGAAATTGTCAGTATTGGGCACTTGTCACAGTCAATCTCCTCTCTCTCCACACAACAGTAAATTCATGGAGTGAAGTAAAATGTTTTCTTTGTCCATATTCTGTGAGTGCTGAAGACTCTGCAGTATCTCTTTGCTCTGAGCAAGGAAGAGACCAGCTGCAGCCCTGCCTTGGTGCCAACATTGTTCCAGCTGCTGTTGCTATAGGAAAAAAAACCAAAGCAGAACTGTCCAAGTTTCAAGTTCCTGAAAAAAATCTGTTTAAGTCAGCAGGGATAGAATCTGGATGCAAATTTCTCTCCAGACCTGATGCTCAGTGGGTGCCATCTACCACTTCATTTAGCTGCTGCTGGTAGAAGCTGTATCCTGGTACAGCCTCTTTTCTGCTCCCCCTGTGACATGCCCCTCTCTAAATAACACTTCCCTGCCCATTGCCTCTTATCAGAGGCAGAGAAAGAGGCTTGGACCAAGGAAAAAGCTGCCCATGGGATTAACAGAGGGTGTCTGTGGAACAAGGAGCCATCACAAGTAGGACAAAACTGAGCACTGGAGGGTCAGGTAGCCTGGAGGCAAAACACTGGGGCAAACTATCTGGTGAGATAAGGAGCAATCAGGCTGGCAGGGGGTGGGAGAGAGGAGGCAAGGAACCAGGGAGGAAGACTTGAGAGGATTGAGGTGAAAAGGGGATGAAGAGACCGAACTGCTAAGAGAGGTAGACATCATACCTGAGCAGAGTCTCACACTCCATTCCTCTTTCTCAGTCCTTGTCCCTGCAATTTGGGCACACCAGGACCTTGTTTTTAACTTTGTCCTTCTTTAATTGCAAAGGATCTCAGTCCCCTGTAGCTGGTGTGGATGCAGAACCAGTGCTGCCCTGGAAATGGCTGCTCTGACCCCAGCAGGGCAACTGCCCTGGTGCCAGCTTTGAGGGGAACCTTAGTATGGATCAGACCTCAAGAAGCTGACTGTCAAACCTGCCCTACAGACCTCATCCCCCCACCCTCCCAAAAGAAGCACACCAGTGAGTACAATAATATGGTGTTAAAAATGGAAAGTGCTTGTGGAGAGAGATCAGCTGCTTTGTGAGGCAGCTGTATGTTCTAGAGCTCCTTTTGATGTAAATGTGTGAAATTACACATTTATTGCAGGATTCAAATGTATCCATGGCAACATGATTATCAAACAGTTGCATATGGAAGTGTAAATCCATACAGGTTTCTGGCTGGTGAGATTAAACTGCCCAGAGACAGAGCTCAGTGTATTCCAAGCCCAGGCCCTCCGTGCCCAAAAGGATTCATCTCCAGCTTTTGTGCCTGGGAAAAATCCCATTTCTTTGCATCCAAACTGGCTCCACTCAAGTGGGCTGACCACCAAACCAACAGAGAATAGCACTAAACAGGCACTAAACTCTCAGCAGAGAGGCAGCACCAGGTACCTCCCTGCACACTGCTGCATGGGGTGACCCTGCCCTGAAGGCTGGTTTGAAAAAACTCCTCTGCTCAGCCTTGCAAGGGGCAGGGACAGCTCAGCCAGGAGCTGTGTCTGCAGAGCAGGTTTCAGTTACACCTCAGCGTCATCAGGCTGTATTCATAGAAGCCCTGGGCATGAAAACAGGCTGGGCAGCCAGTGGCACCCCCTCACCCACAGTATCCTCATGTGACAGTGATCTGGTGACATGGTGACATCTGAAGAGAGGCAGCAAAGCTGGCATGTGCACTGGCTGCAAGTAGGACAGGGCTGTGCCCTTATAGCCTCGAAACCGTGACCTTGATGGCCATTCCTTGGAAAGTGGGCCCATCCATTAATTTTCCACAGCTGTCAGTTCCAGGCTGAGCTGCAGTGTCACAGCCAAGGAAAGTCAGGCACAGTCTCCTCCCCTGGATACACAGCAGGCTCTGACACCTCATGTAACAGTGTCTGGACATAGACTGGGCTCAGCTCAGGGTCCTGGTGTGTCTGGAGTGATGAGTGATGAGTATCATCAGGTGGACTGTGAACCAACAGGGGAAAAGGGAAAGAAAAAGAAAAAGAAATATTAAAAAAAAAAAGGAACATGCACCCCAGCATGGAAACAGACTGGTGGGAAGGAAATAGAAGTTTTAAATAGACACTAAAAGATTGGCAGAATTTGGCTGTAAATGAAAACAGAGTAGTGGAAGGGCAGAACTTTGTCCTTGTTTTGCTTTTTTTTCCCAGAGACTTGATGTGGCTCTTTCACTGAGAAACACAAAAGTAGGGCACAGTCCTGCAGAATGCACCCAGGGGTATCTACAGTCCTGAGGTTTGGGGATCTGCAGCAGGAGCCCTGGCATCCCTCTGGAACCAGTGGAAAAGCAGGTTATCTCCACAACAACGTGGTGAGCAGCTTAGTGGGACACCTAAAGCATCTGATGGCAATGCCCCCGAGCCATCATACAGGAATTCACAGGATGGCTTCTCAATAGGATGTTCCTATAGTTAATTAACCTCTGGTCCTGATTTCCAGCGGGAACATCTCTTGTTTCCAACTCCAGCAAATGGCTCTAATAGATCTAACAGCCTGCTTTCACCTGGCACCTTCTTCTGCTGCAGGTATTTCTGGGTAAAATCCCTTCTCACCTTCCCTACTGCAGTGTAAACATCCTGGAACTCCACCACACTCCTGTTTCCAAACCTGTGAAGTCCCAGATGGTCCATCAGCCATCCTCCTCAGTTTCTTTCTCTGCATCATGAGACTTTTTAGCAGAACCTCTTCACCTTTTCTCAGAGACTATTTAAATAGTGCTGTTTCACAGAGGATTTTTGGGCTGGAAAAAATGTAGGCTCTTGGCATTAAAGACAGACCTCTCACAGTAAACATGAGGCTTTTGATTTTAAAAGTGACAAACCTTGTTTCTTAATTTAAAAAAAGATTAATTTTCCCAAGCCTGTTTAGAAAATAAAGAAAAACTATTGCTGTCCTAATTGCTATTACCAAATGATTTTCACAACATCTCCTGCCTGTGGCCACACACACACAGATCGTGCAAATGGACTTGGCATTCCAGGCTGCAGCAGATCAAGTATCAGATTTCTGGTTAACCATGAATTATCACTAAAAAATAAGGGCACCCCAGCCCTGTCGTTAATGCTGCCTGAGTCACATGACTTGGGAGTGCTGTGCTGTGCTGACACAGCATCTTCTCCCCAAATCTGGTCTCCACACCTTGAGAGAATAAACCAAACCTCCCTAAGAAGGGAGGCAAAGCTGCTGCCCACATCTCCTCATTCCCCTTGCTGCAGTCCTTTCATCTCTATGCTATATTAGCATTCTGGAGAGCACTAATGGGTCTGAAGTGGCTTAAAGCCATTTTCTTTATTGCTGGATTAGTGCTGGAAGGGTCTGAAACTGCCGGTGCTCAGCTCAAGCACGTCCAGAGCTTTCTGCTCCAAGCAGACACGAGCGCTCAGAGCCCCGGCCCGCCTCACACAGCCCAGCTCACTGCTTTTATGAATGGAGTTAAAAACAACACATGCTGTGAAGCTGTTGCTTAGAAGCTTTTTTTTTTTTTTTCCTGGTGTCCTGACTGCTCCAGCCAATACAAGCCCCAGTGCTCCGGAGCAGCGCGCAGCCCTGAAAGCAAGGAAGTGGGCAGGAAAAGCAAAGCACAGGTTCCCTGTCTGCTCCCTGCCTGCTTTCAGTTGAGCAATTATACAACTCCAGATCTGTGATTATTCCTGGCAAGGTTTGTTCATCTCATGGGAGACTTTTGGAACAACACGGTGCTTTTGTAGGGAGTGTCAACCACCAGGAGAACGTGCCTTCCAGATCAGATTTTTTTTTTTTTAATATGTAAGTAATTGTTTCTTTACAGATTGGTCTTTGCCTTTTAATGACTCACATTTCTACCTTGTCAGCTTTCAGCACGGGCCCTGCCCTCCCTCCCAGTGCTACAATCCTCCCAGATCTCACCCACAGTGCCAGGTCACACCAGGTGAAATCCTGAACGATGAGAATCCATTTTGTCGGCGCCCTGTCCTGATGTTCTGCTTACAGGGGCTGCTTTTTGGGGGCTGCAGAAACTACAGGCACAGCAGTCAGAAGACATAAAACCAAGCTGCAAACCTGCCTCTAAAAGACTGAAATGAGGGTCTGTCTGTGGTTTATTTTTTGGACAAACCCAGATGCATTTTCACGGCAATGGTGACAGATTCTTACCCCCAGTACTGCTGCTGTGCCAAGAGTCTCATTCCCACTCCAACCTCCTGAGGTGCAAACATGCTTTTCAAAATAAAGAGGGAGAATGCTTAAACACCCCTAAAACTAATTCATTAGCTTTAAGCTCAGTGCAATATAACTGCATCTTTTTAAGAGGTTGGTTTTTTTGTTTTTGTGGGGGTTTTTTGGGTTTTTGGGATTTTTTGGGGGTTTTTTTTGTTTGTTTGTTGTTTTTTCTGAAGCTTTTCCCCCTTCCCTGCTCTCTGAAAATGTGTTCAACATGAGGCAGGGAGCAATTATGGAAAATTTCAGGCTGGATGGTTAAAGCATGGCCAACTTGTAAAGTAATTGGAAACGTAGAAAGGAAAATATTTGGCAATACGGGATAAAAGGTGCCGTGTAAGTGGAGGATTTTTTCTTATTGCAAACTCTCCTCTCTGATATGTTAATTGCATTTGGCCTGATCCCTTGACAGTCCATTTATTTTTTGTCCAATTGCAGGCTGCTGAGGGCAGATAAATTTCAGACTATTATGGGAACACCCTAGAAGTTTGTAGAGAAAGGAAACTGTCTGTTTCCTGTATCATCCTTCTGGGGATCTTGAAAGAGTTCACAAAAGCCACTTAAGCAAACTTTCTTTGCTGGATAACGGAAGGAAAGGAAGCTGTGAACAAGCAAACAACACTCAATTCCATGAGACAAGAGATACTCATAGGTCATTTGAGAGAAAGTAAAGTCTGTGAATGAAACGCGCACATACACGCAGAAGGTATTTTGTACTCTGAAAATAATGGGTATTTCTGCACCCCTGCACTATTTCTGATTTATAATAAGGTAAATCTTGCAAACCACCAGTGAGACAGGTGGTGGAACATCCATCCCTGCAAGGCATGAAATGTGTGGAGGATTTTTGTGGTTCAAATAATATATCTCAGGATGAGCTGGAGACGGTCATGGATCAGCTGAACAGCTCCTCTTTCTTTCTTTCTTCCTGTTATTAACAGTGCAGCTGCCAGAGCTCTGCTACAACCAGCTCTGTGTTTTTTGTCACCCACAGATAGAAAGCACAGGTCTGAAGAGCTGTAAGTTTTCCTAGGGTTGGCTTCAAGTGCAAAATTCAGATGGAGTTCAAGGAGCTGGGGCAAAACTCAGCATCAGGTGTGCAAACACCTTCAAGCCCTGGAAATACTGTGGGATTCCAATTTATAGACTTGTCCCTGTCTCTAAATTTTACACCAGTATTCTAAGGAGGTGAGGTTGGTCCAACAGTGTGTCCCCTTTCCTGCAAAGTTTTAAGCATCCTGGCTTCAGCTGCATTTCAGAGGGAGATCAAAACCACAGAGAGGATGAAATGCTGCAAGTTTGTTTAAAAAAGCTCTTAGAGGAGGGGATTTGTAGCTCATCTGAAATATGGGGTTTGTGGTATTTGATGTGAGTAAATCCATGTGGTAGAGAAAGCTTGTATCTGTTCAAACCACAGGAAAACAGGTCCAAGTTTGCATTCAACAACAAGGCATGGTCCTTTAAGAAGAGATGGTTTGGGAGAATACTTGGTTAGCAGGAAACTACCTGGGCACTGATTGAAAATTTTTTAAAGGGCGTTTAGGAAAATATCAATTTTGAAAACATTTTTTCCTTGCAGATTCTACAGTCTGACCAAAACCACTAACAAGGGAGGAGAGAAAGAACAAGGAAAATATGTGAAATATTTGCCAGCTGGAATAAAGAAAAACGTTTTGTTCAAATTTAGGGCAATCCACTTAGGCCAGTTCTTGCTTAATTGGGACTGGGGAAGGTCTTTTCTGGCAGAAATATAGCTGATACCTTGACAGGAAAAATCTAAACTCCTCAAAAACATTTCTCCTGGTCTCTTCTCAAAGTTATCCACAGGAACAGTGCTTCCCTGGGGAGCTTGTTAAACCTCCCAAATAACCTCATTGCTAGGAACATTCTCTCAGTTTTACAAACTTTTTTATCTTCAGCTGTAACCTCTAAAGCCTGCTCTCCAGGTTGCAAATGATTTCCATTCAAATAATCTGTTGTCCTTCTGTGCTCTGGCCCAGGTGAGGGCTAACACATCCCTGTGGAGAGCATCCGTCTGCCCAGTGTAAATGCATCACCAGTCCAAAAAAACAGGCTGGAACCCATTCAAAGAGAAAGGTTCTTTATTCCTATTCTGACAGTAATACAAAACTTTTGGTCCTACCAAAGCAGCCTTGAGTCTTTGAGGTGCTTAAGGCAGGAGCTTAGTTGCCAGGCTCCTGATATAAATAAAGAAGCTGCTGAACTGATGGGATTGTCTAAGGAACAAAAGCAGCAGGAAAGCACAACTCCATTATAATCTTCCTGGTCTCTGCTGTTGGCACAGTGTTCACCTCCAGGTCTCCCTCCAGCAGGTTGTGTTATAGCCCTCAGAAGGTCTGGGAAGTGTTTGAGGAGAAACTGGAGAACAAAACTGTTTTTATAGGGGTCAGAAGTGAGAACTAGAGGCTGATTTTTTCTGTGAAAGGGCCTGACCATGACTTGGCAGCCCTGGCAGGCTCACACAAGGTGTAGGACCATGGCATGAGTCAATTTGTGTGGTTTCTTCAACAGAAAACTGTATTCCTTTTTTTTTTTAGGGTTTCCTTCCAAATCAACTAGGTGAACTGACTCATCCCAAGACTAAACTCTTAAAATTCCTTAGGCAGAATTCTGGGGTTCCACAGTGCATTGTCACGTATTTATCCCCACAAAAATGTCTGCAAATTGCATTACCTATGCCATATTCCAAAAGACTTCTATCTTGTGCAGTCTTTTATGGAGAGGACTGTATTTGTGGGGGTCTTCATAAGAGCCTCTACAGAATTCAAGCAGTGCCTGGGCAATGTTATATAGTTTAGTTTTCGGTCCTGCAAGGAACAGGGAGTTGGAGTAAATGACCCTTATGGGTCATTTCCAAATTGAGATATTTTATGATTCTATAGAGTATGAGTACATGAAAAGGAAATGAAAAGTTGCTCCTTTTGGAAGCAAGTGGTTTTAAAATCATTTAAGCTGAAAAGCAGAACTACAGCCCAAGAACAGTAGTGTGCAGTATCCACACTGTACTTCAGGTAGAGAGACTTTCACAAGTCCAACACTGCAAGAAAATCAGTGACTGGGGTGACATTCAGGTCTAGAAAAAGGGAGAAATTGCTGAATACAATTAACTCAAAACAACTGTTTTGAGTTAATTCCAAAAATGGTGAATGTTTCAGTTTGCACTCGGCTTTTAGGAGTGGCGGAGGAATGATTAAAAGAATCCTAAAAAAAAAACCCAGTATTTTGTAGGGGATTTCCACTCCAATCAACTTTGGCATTTCTTTTTTTCCTCAAAGTTTAAAATTATTTTCATAATAAATACTTTAGGGTCTGCAGCTGTTTGGTTCTCTGGTTGTGTTTGGAAATTCAAGCAATTAGAATAAAACGTAGTCACACAATTTGGTTTCTCAGTCACAACTAAAACAGCCTGCTTGGGGTTATTCTTGAAACTTGGGTTGCTTAAGTCATTTAAATAGATTTCTATTTCAGAAACAACGCAAGAGCCAACAATTTCACAACTAAAAGCTCGAGGGCTACAAAACTTGGCTTCACCTAAGACTCTTAACATTGTTTTTCATTATCTTAATCACTAGGTTCTTTACATACTAATTTTCCATCTCATTGCCAACCAGTGCCAATCCAACTCACTTTTCCATCACCCAGGTGAGTGTTACTCATGTTTTCATGGAAATGTGAAAACACTCTGAATACAGTCAGCATAACAGTGCCTATTTTTGCAACTGCTCGTTGGCTTCTGCTAACATTGAGTCACATCTGCAGAAGTAGCTAACACAGGTGTAGCTTCTGACTTCTTTCCTAGGATTTTCCAAAATTATAGAGAATGCTGACGGTTGTCCAGATGCAGTTTTGATGACACAGGGCTAAACAATTTGTTTATGCTGGGACTCAAAATATTGCAAACGCCAATTAGGTATGTGACTGATTAGGCAAGGGGAGAGATGAGATAAATCACAGCACGTGGTTGTAACAGGCCTTAGCAGAGCAGAGAATAAAGTGAATCCTCCAAGAAGGCTACAGAGGGTTCAGGTCCCACCTGGTGATCAAAACAGACGTGCCCAGTAACACCTGCACAGTTTGAATCCAGCTGGAGCCACAAGGCTGCAAAACAAGCAGGCAGTGTGAACAGGGATAAATGCTCAGTTAACTAGAGGTCATCACTTAGTGTCTAGAGCTATAAACTAAGCATTTGTGTGGTGATCAGATAAAAAATGGTATTTTCTTATCTCTGGGTTAGCCCAACTGGCCACCATCTATTAATTAATCCATGAAACATTGTGTTATTATGAGAAAGCATTAAGTAACCAAGAACTGTAGAATGGTTTGTGTTGGAAGGAACCTTGAAGCCCATCTCATTCCAACCCCCTTGCCACGGGCAGGGACACCTTTCAATATCCCAGGTTGCTTCAATCCCCATCCAACCTGGTCTTGAACACTTCCAGGGATGGGGCATCCACAGCTTCTCTGGGTAACCCATGCCAGTGCTTCATCACCCTCTGAGTAAAGAATTTCGTCTTAATATCTAACCTCATCTCTCCCTTCTTTTAGTTTAAAACTGTTCCCCCTTGTTCTATCACTTTCTGGCTGTATAAAAAGTCCCTCTCCATCTTTTTTACAAGTTCCCATTAGGTACTGAAAGGCCACAAGATCTCTCACGTGAAACTTCAGAAAATTTGGCTTAACGGGAGGCAGCAGGAGTCTCTGCAAGCAGAAGATTAACTGGTCTTTTTTTTAGATATTCACCAGTATAAGCTGAAAATATCACCAGTCAGCTTTCACCAGGGTAAAGCTAATGTGAATTAAGTCACTTGAAAATCATCTCAGACTTAAACAGTCTCCTGTACTTCAGGCTTTGGTTCAGGATTTTGGTTCTCTGCACATCCAATATGATGAAAATATATCCATTTTTCAATAAAAATAGAGCTATTTTATTTCAATAAAAATAAACCAAAATACAAATATCCCTGTGCAGCAATGGAAACCTCACAAACATCACAGTCATGGTTTCATAAGAGGCAGCCCAGAAGGAAAACTGACTAATCTCAGCTCATTGCCCAAGTGCAGAGAAACAGAAAAGTTTCAGAAAAGTAAACAGACATTAAAAAAAAAAAAAAAAAATAGAGGTTCTGATCTCTCCAAGATAAGGGAAGCAGACTAAGCTGAACTGAAGAAGCCCTGCAGTTCTTAAGTGCTGTTTAGCAGCATCTTAACTGGTCTTGGCACTTGAGGACTGAAAGCCACAGTCCTTGAAAGACTATCACATCACCCCTTGACACCAATAAACTGCTCTGAAGCTTAATTCCTCACAGTTTTATCATGAAGATAATTATAGACCACATAAACTCAAGAGGCAGGATAATTTCTGCAGCGATTAATACCAGGTTTCAGCTGTGTAAACCAGGAAAATAATGACAGGGAACTCTCATTCTTCAAGGCATGAATTCATGATGAGACCTCACAAGTGGCAGAAGCAGCAAACCCCATCTTACAGCCTGTATGAGCACCTTGTAACATAATTGCTATCATAAGCTGTTTATTTTCCATAGGAGTGTGATGTGAGAGAAGTTGTAGCTACTGCTTTTAAAGTCATACAATTATTTCAGTTGAAAAATATCTTTGGGAACATAAAATCCAACCACTAACCCAGCATTGCCAAGTCCACCACTAAACTACTTCCCCAGGAGTGATAGAGATCACCTCTATCATCTCTCTTGCAGATAGCAATAAGGTCAGCATCCTTTTCTCCAGGCTGAACATCCTCTGTTCCCTCAGCCACTCATCATCCAGACCCTTCCCTAGCTCCACTGTCCTTCTTTGAACACACTCCAGTACATCAATGTCCTTGTGGTGAGAGGTCCAAACAGGATTCAAGTTGTGACCTCACCAATGCCCAGCAGAGGGGGATTCCAGGTTTCAGTGCAGGAGGAGGGCAAAGGGACCCTACACCTGCACCACCCTGTTTGCTCAGGACTGTTGACATTGCTCTAGGGTGGCATGAACCAACTGGCTCAGGATGGGTGGACTTTGGGCTGGTGACAGGACAAAGGGCTGAGTAAAACTCTATACCTGCAAGTTCTGTCAGAAGCCCTTTGACTCTCAGAATTAAAAGTCAGTTTTGGCTAACATGGGCAACCTGAATAGACCTGAAAATCTGCCTGACTGGGTGCCAGTCACAAATTCACACAATCTCCTGGTCTTCTTCACAAAACCTCCTTGAGACTTGTCTGTCCAGACAAAATATCTTTGGTTGATTAGCCACAAGTCCACTTCTGAAAAAAACAGAAGCATCCCAATGCTTTTAGGGGAAAAAAAATAGGCATCAAGGGACATGGGCTATTTTACACAGCCATTAAAGTTCCATCGTAATGACAGCATGTGTTGGGGGAGGGTGGGAAGAAGGATAAACAGCAGTTTCAAGTCCAGAGCCCAGGTCTCCCTTAAGATATATCACCCTTTGTGAGAGATAGCCAGGGGCTGAGTTACAGGCCAAATGTGTAAAAGTTGAGACTCATTTTTCATGTCCTGTTTATAAAGGTCCTGGCTGGGAGACCTCACCTGGGTTTCTGGGTGCTCAGATTTGCTTCAAGCGTCGCCTCAGGCTTCCCAAACCCACGGCCACTCCCTATTAACAGACACCTCAGAGAGCTGGCTGTGTCAAATATCATTAAGTCTGAAAGCAAGTCAAAGCAATCCCAAGGGCTTCTGTCCATCCAGAGAGACAATTACCTCTTTTTTCTTTTCTTTTTAAATTGCATCTTTGAAAGGATTTAGGAGCAGCAGCGGTCTCAGGAGGTTTGTATAATCTAGGAATCCCCTTGTTTCATATAAAGCAATTCACACTAGATCTGAACACTGGCAAACAGTCAGCTAAATCCATTATCGCATGATAATACTCAAACATTTCATTAATTCCTAACCAGCTGTCCTCTGCTCCCTTACCCCTTTCATCATACAAACATTTCTTTAACTGTCTAAGGGAGGGGAGAAGGGAGGAACAGACACAGCCTCGTAAAATTCCTTCACCCGCTTGGCCTGCGGCAAGTTATTTCTTTTGACACGCGTGTAAAATAATATTGGGGGTGGTGTTTGTTTGGTTTGGCTGGATGGTGAGTTTTCATAACAATTCGGTAAGCCAAGTACCTGTGAAATGGAGTACAGAGAACTCACGGCAGCTTGTTGATGAGCCTGCTGTCTGGTTGATTAACGTATCTCATTAAACAGGGAAGACCCCTTGCTCCAGCATCTATGCCAAGACACAAGGCAAGGTGTTTGGAGCAGGATGTTGCTCTCCAGTGGTTTGAGGTCCTGTAGGTTATTTCTCTTTTAAAGTCCTTGGGTACTCCATGCCAAACAAACCAGTGGAAGTGAGGGTAAGCAAGGGATCAGTACCTTGGGGGGGTTCTCCAACTACATGACTCAACAAAGTGGATACATGCACACCAAGAGCCAGAGAGAGATTTTAAGGTGACTTCTGGATGCTTTCTTTAAGAAAAGATGCCCCTGAAGTGCCTCAAATCCTCACACGTTGCCTAGGGACTCTCCAAAGAACAGGATTCACCACCCTGATGAGGAAGGACCTGAGGGGAGCGCTCAGGGGTGGTCTCCAATCCCACTCTCAACCTCAGTCCAGATTTTTTTCCAGTCCCTCTCCCAAACAAATGTAGCACACGTCTGGACAGCACATCAGGCTCCTGACTGACACTCATTTCTCCCCTGCCAAGACATGAGAGTGCGTTTATTTATTATGGGTTAAATATTTGGAGTTGAGTAAGAACCTCAGAGGGAAAAGGTGGGTCTGTTTCCTTGGATTCTTTTCTACCCCCTCACTCAGTATGAAAAAACACATTTTTTAAAGTAAAATGTTTGCTTTATGGAAAATTCCCTTTTCTGACTTTAGGCTCAGCTAAAGGCTGAGAATTAACAACCCTTGAGTGAAAATAACATGAGGAAATACAATGGAGAAATATCTGGACACATCCGGACATGTCTGGACATTGCCAGAACGGGTCTAAAATGCCAGGCTGAGGTAAGGATCACACTTCACCACAACAGCAGGCAACAAAAGGACTGAAAAAGAAGTACCTTTAGGTTTTTTTTCAGATATTTTAAAACGAGATATCAAAATATCAGGTAGCTGGGGCTGCCATAAACCCATGGATAGCAAGAAGCAAATCTTAGAAGTTGTAATGATATCTTGAGATCCGTTCTTGGTGGTTTTAGGTGTGTTAAGGTCTCAGAATTTCCACTAAAGTAATTCAAGTCTTTTTTCTTACCACAGAACCATTAGACATTTCTGTAACCACAGGTATATTTTGTTTCTTCCGTGGAAGAAACTTTAATGTTTTATTAAGGTGTATCACAGTTTTGATACAATGGATGTTGTTTTGCTGTCAAGAGTGGGCGTTAACACTGGGCTGCCATGGGTGTGTATCCTTTATCTTCACAACTTGGCTACCTAAGATAATTATTCTGCCACTTTCTGTGTTTATAAACACCAGTAGTATGTCAAAAGCCATAACTCTTTGAATGGACTTTGGACATCCTCACCAGAGGATGTTTAGTGAGTTGTGCATGACTATGGTCATGCATGCTTTTCAACCCTTGGTCTCAATTAGCCTAAAACCAAAAACATATTGATAACAGCATTGCAGAACAAAATATTGCTCTTTTTTTTTTTTTTTTTTTTTTTTTTTAATTAGGACTTATAATAGAGTTTCTGTGTTAGACTCAAGATTCGTCTTGCTTTTTAATAGATGTGTACAATTCTTCAATTTTGCCTCCTGTGGTTTTCCTTTTCTGAAGTCTGGAATGCTTTGTGGTTTATTTATTCATGAGTTGTAGAGAAAGAAGTTCACCATTAAAAAAAAAATTGTTTTGGAATATATACTTAATGGAGTGTCAAGAAACAGAAAACAATTACACTTATGCAACGTAACGTGCATTTTGACATGCCACTCGCAGGCTGCTTTATGCATCCCCAGTTTATGTAAGTAATGAAAATTAAATATCACGCTAGCCTGCACAATGCAGTCAGCACAATTAAGGCTAGGAGACCTTAATTGGGAATAAAAAACACACACCAGCGCTAAGAAAAACACAGTCTTTTATGGCAAGTTTGCAGAGGGTTCTTCCAATGTGGCAGGGCTATGGCTGCCATATGTATGGCTCCCCATTCCATGGGGAATGAAGTGTTTTAATGTCCTGAGAGTCACTGGGCACTGTGTGTAGAGGGTTGTGTTCTGCAGACGTGACAAATACATGATAAATGCCACGTCACCCTCTCCATGGTGGCCTGGCACACACCCAGTCACGGGGCTGGGCTGGACATGAGGAGAGGCAGCTCATGGCCTCTGGTGGGCAGAGCAGCAAGAACAAGGTGGGGAGGCAGGATGGGACCTTGACTGTAGCCAAACATGAGGAAAAGGTATTCTTTTCCTTTATGCTGAAGGACAATTTCAGCAATTTGGGGCCAACATGTTTGCAGTATTTCAGGCAGAGAACAGCACCTACTCACTCCTGCACTTTCCAAGCTGTTGGTTTGTGGCTGTACTTGGCACAACTTTGCCTGAGAAGGGCAAGGGAGTCTGCACTCTGTTTCTGTGCAAATGCCCACTACCTTGGCAGGGACAGTGCAGGTAGAGCCTCCATCCAGCCTCAGGTTGCCACTCATGCTCCCTTTTCAACCAAGAGCCCCTCTTCAACTCAGAAGCAGTGCCAACAGGCTCATCCTTCGTCCCTGGGCAGCAGGAAAAACTCCTGCTACACAAACTGGGGAATGAGATGCTGGAAAGAAGCATTTCAGAAAGGAACCTGGAGGTCCTGGTTGATGGCAAGTTGAATGAGTTGGCAGTGTCCTGCCACACAGGAGGACCAACCCTGTCGTGGGGCCATCCAGGGCCATCACCAGCTGGACAAGGGAGGGGATTGTTCTGCTCTGCTTGGCACTGGGGCAGCCTCACCTTGAATAGTGTGTGATTTTGGGTACCACAATGTTAAGATAGGAAGCTATTAGAGAGTAACCAAAGGAGAGTAATGAAGACGGTGAAGGGCCTTGAGGAGACAAGGAATATGAGGAATGCTTGAGGACACTTGATCTGTTCACCCTGGAGGAGACTGAGAGGAGATATCATTGCAGTTACAACTTCCTTGTGAAGGGAAGAGTAGGGGCAGGCACTGATCCCTTCTCTGTGGTGACCAGCAACACGACTTGAGGGAATGATCTGAAGTCGTGTCTGGGAGGTTTAGCTTGGATATTACAAAAAGGCTCTTCATCCAGAAGGTAGCTGAGCACTGGAACAGTTTCCCAGCCAAGCAGTCACAGCACCAAGCGTGGCAGAGCTCAGGGTGTGTTTGGACAACCCTCTCATGCACGTGGTGGGATTGTTGGGGCCGTCCTGTGCAGGGCCAGGAGCTGGACGCGACTTGTGAATATTCTGTGTCACTCTGATGCCGTCACCCTCCAACACCTGCCCCGCCATCGCCCGCCTCGGCTCCCCTCACGTGCGCATCCCTGCGGCGGACGCCTGGGCGCCCCCATAGCCCTCCCACCGTCACCCAGCAACACCCCCCGCCCGTACCCCCATGCCCAGAGGCCACGCCCCTCATTGCATATTCATGAGCACCACGCCCACAGCCTGAGGACGCCACGCCTCTTGATACATATTCATAGCCCACACCTCACGTACCCCCGGGAGGCCACGCCTCTCTGCTGCATATTCATTACCCCGGGGGCGGGAGGGGGCGGAAGCGGAAGCGGAAGCGGGTGCCGGTTCCCGAGGACCCGGTATAAAGCGGCCGCCGCTGCCCGGTGCCGCCGCGCTCGCGCCGCCGTCAGTGACCTCGTCCCTTCCCTCCTTCCCTCCCTCATCCCCCCCGCCCTCCCCGGCGCCGCCGCCTCCCCCCTCCGCCGCACGGAGCAGGTCCCGGGTGCTGGGGGAGACCCGGGGGCAGGTAAGGGGGGCGGCGGGAACTCGGGCTGTGAGGGGTGTCTGGAGTGAGGACGGGGTGTGGGGGCGAGGGGCGGCTGAGGAGCTGTGGGGTGACGGGGATGAGAGGCTGGTTGAAGGCGAGGCAGGGTTTCGCGTGAGTGGGCTGAGGGGCTGGTAAAGGAGAGGAAGGGCTTGGGTGAGAAGGTCGTGAGGGTGAGGGAGGTGAGGGGCGGTGAAGGTGAGGAGGGGTTTGGATTGAGGGAGGTGAGAGGCTGGTGAGGGTGAGGAAGGGTTTGGGGTGAGGAGCTGGTGAGGGTGAGGAAGGGTTTGGGGTGAGGGGCTGGTGAGGGTGAGGAAGGCAGGGGGGATAATGTAGATGAGGAAGCATTGGGGTGAAGATGAGAAAGGTTTGGGGTTAGGGGCTCAGAAGCTTTTTGGGTGAAGGAGTTAGGGGGCTGGAAAGGTGTGAGGGTTGAGGAGCTCTGGGGTGTGGGTGTGTGAAGTAATGAAGATGGGAAAATAATGAGGATCTTGGGCTGAGGGACATGATAGGCTGCAGAGATGGAAATTGGAAATGCCATGTGTTGTGGTGAGAAATCAGGTCAAAGGAGATGTTGGGCTACAGAGGTTGGGAAGGGATAAGGAATGAATGGAGGAATGAGTAAGGTGGTGTTGGAGAGACTTGTTTGGGGTGTCTGAGATGGCTATCTCTTTCTCATCAGAATTCATAAGTGCCCCTTTAGGATTGTGTTGGGTGGAGACGGTACTGGAAAAGGACTTGACAAAGGGACCAAAGGTGGAAATTAATGTACCTTTTCAGACTATTAAACTTCAGTAGTCTGCCATTTGAATAATTCCACACTTAATCTGTCACCTGATCTCAAGGCTTTATCACAAAACAATTGAGTCTCTCCTTGCCTGATATGATTGTGGGAGGGTACTGGGGGAAGAAGTTACTTCCAACTTTGCTCTTAAACCTCCCATTAATGCAGCAGTTTTCCTTAAGATCCTGTTTTCAGTGATCTGCAACTCTTACCGTGCCTTAATTTAGCACCTTTAGCAGGTACAGAAACTCTGCTTGACCTTGAAAAATTCTCTCTCTGTGGGGCAGTTTTCTGTTGGAGTGCTTTGCCTTCAGAATTCTCTAGGTATAGAGGGGGAAAAGGAGGGGAGGAAAAGATTTAGCCGAGGCTCTGACTCGGCACTGGGTGCGGTGAATGAATCAATGTTGCTGGAGCCTGGCTAATTCAGGGACTTACAAATGGGAAAGGATAGGAAAGATATTGCAGGATGTTGAATGTTGGACAGGGGAGATGTTTTCTCCTCCAGGAAAAGAGATGCTACAAGAATTGGATCTACAGGGAGAGGCAGCCCTAGGTACAGAGCACAGACAAATAACTGCAGCCTTATGAGGATCTGTGGGAAGGAATTGCACTGTTACAGCATGTATCCTTTCTGCTCTGCAAAAACTGCTCCAGTGTGAGCTGCGTCATGTTCCACTGCTGTGATCAGACAGTGCTACTAAAATATTTAATGAAATATGGCTTGAGCAGGTGCTTGAGCTCAAAGAGCGAGCTGGTGAATACTTCCTGCTTCCCTCCCCAAGTCAGGCTTTTTTGTAAATGTCTGGCAGAGGGGGGTTGCTGATGTAATTGCACTGCCATGGCTTGTGTGACTTCTTCCCTCCTACCAGTATTGTGAAAGATAAGGTCTTCCTTGCTTGGTTTGTTTAGTGATTATAGTGGATTGATGAAATGTTCAACATGCCTAATTTTTCCCTTCCTAAATAAGGGAAGAGGTTTCAGACAAGAGATTAAACTATTAACTTGACACTTTGGCTATAAATGTTTTCAGAAGTGCTTTTTACTGTAAGTTTGAAAAGGTGACACTACCTTAAACTCCTAAAGATGCTTCCAGTAATCTCTGATGCATTCAAAAACATCTGTGAGTTCCTGTGTATGTCAAAGGTAGTGGCAGCTGCTGTCTTGGAAGTGAGAGCTTCATTCCTCTATTAATGAGATTAAATTGGATACTTAAGGGAGTTTTCATGACAAAATAACAATTTCCATGATGTAATGGGTGGGATCAGTGGAACAACTTCTATTTTAGTTAGTTATTTCTAGTGTCAGAGGCTGGTTTACATGGGTTGGCTCGTGCCTCTCCGAGCAAGTAAATGATAGCAGTTCTTGTGTTCAATTATGTATGACTGAGGCATCTTCAGCAAAAGGAAAACGTGTGGTTCTACAGATAAACCCTCCTATGTAACTGTGGGTTAACTCCTGCAGGAGCCTGCTGCTTTGGGAGTCTGTTGCTGAGAAAGGAATGAGCAATAGCTGCTGACGTGATCTTGCTTGGATGCTGTGGGGACTGCCTGCAGTCGAGGGCAATCCTCTCCCTCCAAGCTGAAATGTGCCTAAAAAATTCAGTCTGTTTTAAATACATTTGTATTGTGCTGCCTTGCAGTGACAAGGGAGGTTGTCTTCTGCTGGAGGTGTCCTTAGTTAGCCATGAGAAGGTGGCAGGAAAAGTGACTGACAGTTGGTGAACCTGCTGCTCCTTCAGTGTCATGTTACAACAAAACTCATGAAGTGCAACTTTGTTCATGTGCCTTTTCAGTAAGGTGACACAAGTGGAATATTTTTGTGGCTTCCAGTGAAGCGTGGTGTAACTCTGACTGAAACAATGCACATGCTTGTATGCCTAAGTGCATGTGACCTGAAGTTTTCACACTGAAGCAAGTGTGGAGCCTATTTGAGGAGCTGTCTGAAGTAACTGGCTTGATTCCTCCAGGTGGAAATACAGGCTCTGAGAGAGCAAGCTGGAGTTGGACCTGTCTCACAGGGCTGTGACCTCTGAGGTTAATTACCTTTAAACTCACTCCAGTCCTGGATTCTCTGGCAGCTAGAAAGTTAAGACTTGGTAATGTGCTCTGCTTGTGTGCTGAGGCAGGAATGCATGGACTCTGCCTCTATCTCTGTATAAACCTAAATGGATCATTTATAAAAGCAAGGAGAATATTAACATTGGATGGTACCTGCAGAGTAATTCACTAGTGAACCTGCATCTAATGCTTGAAAAACTTTCTTGCAGTCAAGATATGTTGCCAACTGAGCAGCTTAGAAAAGATGTTGAAGCTTTAGGAGTCATGAATTCCTGGGTGGGAAAATGATGGCTGGAATGACCTGTCAGGTAGTGCCTGCAGTTGTGAACACAGCTGTATGTAACACTTCAGGGCTTTCAGCAGACCCTGAATTAAGCTGTAAACAGTTCCTTTACACAGGAACATTTGATTTTGTCTAACTTGGTCTATAAACTCTGCCTGTGATACACCACTGTCATCCTTAGCTGAGCACCTTATGACTTCCAGCATCAATTCCTAGAGTAGAAAGCCAGTTCCACTTGCAGTATCTGGGTACTGCTATTTGCCTGTTAGGGAAAACCAGTGAAATCTTCACGTTTCCCATCACAAGAAGCTGGAGCTGGTAGTTGCTTTTGAGCTTCACTTGTGGTCTGTACCTCCTCTGCCCTTCTAACGCCCTAAGCCACCCTAAAATAATTGCATCAAATGATCAAGCAGTGTGTGTTGAGCAACAGTGCACGTGTGCTGGTGTCATGTTTGACATGAAAACAAGCTTCACTTGCCCTTCAAACTGACTGCAGTGCTATGGGCTACTTTTAACAGTGTAAAAGCATGCTGAACAGAGGCAAAGCTGTTGGAGTTGAAATGGAGCTTTCCAGCTGATCTGCCAGGAGAGCCCTGTGGAAGTGACAAGGCTGTCGTGATGGAGGAGGAAGCTTTAGCAGCTTGCAGAGTAATGAGTAACATGAAGAACTGTTTGTGCTGTGCTTTAGTTTTGCAAGGGTCACTCCCATGACCTTTATATCTCTGATACTTGCAAGATCCCAGGCTGTGACCTATTGTAACTCTAGGCATAAGATTCACCAAAACTCCAACAGAACAGCCTTGTGTGCAGTTGTTTCCCTTAGAGATGGCTTAAGTGATCTCATACCTATTCTCTTGGAGCTCCTGGGTCCTTCAGCTTAGGCTCAGCCTTACTGAACACTTTCATTCAACAGTAGTTCATTGACTTGGGGATTACAGAGTGCAGTGGGCATTGCTTAGCTTAGTATAGTGAAACAATATTTCTCCTAAGCACAGCATTACACCTGCCCAGTAATGGCTGTATCAAGTCCAATAAGCTTTCTAACTGTTGTGTGTTTAAGGCTCCATGCAAAACCAGAAAACAATCCAGTTGTCAAAGTTGAAGCAGAACACTGTCAGGATGACTGACACCACGTGTGTAGCTTGACAGCTGATGTTTCAACCTGAGACAGACAGGAGATCCTGGGCAGCCCAGAAACCAAGCATGGAAGCAGAGGCTGCTAAGCTGTGGAGTGTTGTGAACTAAGGGCTGCATGCTTTCAGTGAGCTGTTGCTGTCAGGTGACTTTTACGGTCAGAGGCTTATCAGTTACCCACACATCTTGCAGTTGGGTCACAGCCCTGCCCAAACTACCCAAAGCTTCCACTGGTAAACAGATATTATATCCTGTATCTGAGACTGTGAGGGGCTCTTGTATCCAAGCACTGAATAATTATTGCTCTTCTAAATAAACTGGTTAGTCTTTAGTGTGGTAAAGAAGCATAATATTCCTCCAAGTGAAACAAGGTATTCTGCATGAAAAAGAGCTGATTTCATACTGTTAAATCTAGACCTCCAATAGAGTTGCTCAAGACTGAATTTGCTTTGAGTTAAAAGCTGGACTTTGGGCATCTCAGTGATGGGTTCAGAGCACTGCAGTGTCTGAGTCATGGAGTGGTTTGTGCTGTGACCTAACTGGCACACGGTGGCTATTAACTAAAGCCCCTTCTTGCTGGTACTTCCAACAAGTGCTGTGCAGTCATTTAGACTGCAGCTGGCATACGGCTTTGTAACAACTCGGGACAAGCAGCCAGGTTTCCTCATCAAACTTGCTCTTGGCAAGTGACTCTGGCAAGCATCAGGACACAAGGCTTTTGTTGGGTAATGATTGGGTTTGGCTTAAGAGCTGCTCCTGACCTTGGTTTGGCTCTTGCTGGCGTGTATTCTGCTCAAAACATGAATCTCAATGTATGGATGATGGGAAGTTGGTATCCACAATGTGGACCACTAACAAAACTTCAGATCCAGTTAAGGCTGGGGAAGACTTATTTCCAGGACTCTTATTTATGGCGGATAAAGACTATTGAAGTTTAGCTTTAGGAGACCTGGCTGGCCTGACACTTCAGGTTTGACTCAATCTCTTTTGCAGTGTTGTGTGAAGACTGACTAATCTGATGGCCCGAGGTGTTCTGGGAGGGGACTGAGAATTACTTTCCTTGCACGACTGAAATTGTCAGTCAATAGCTGCTGCTCATGTAGCTAGTCATAAAAGGGTAGGAGATACAGCTTAGTCCTAAGAGTAAGCCAAAGATACTTTTAAGAATATTCTGGTGTGTAAATGGTAGCAGGAAGGTGTTACCCTGAATTGTTTTGCTGAACTGTTTGAAGTGGATTTTGTCAGTATTCTGGGGAGAGAAGGTTGGTTCTCTCACAGAGTGGAGAGAGGACCTAGTTTCCTCATCTTGTTTTAAATGAGAGCTCTAATGTTTTTGTAACTGAAATTGAAACCAGTGTTATGCTGACCCTGCATATTTTCTATCCTCTGCTGGCTGGCCTGGACTACTTCTGCATGCAGTGTAGTTCATTTATTTTGGAGACTTGAAAACAAGCCATTATCACCCTTCAGTGCCAGATAAATAAATGATCTAACTGGGGGCCGAACCCAGTGTTCTTTTACAAAAGCACAACTGCATGTCACTCTTCTGGATTCTGCCCTTGAATATATGATCAATCTTTCTGGACCACGTCCAGAAACCAGTGGCTTAACCCAGCAAGTGATGACTGCAGAGCAGTCAGATTTCTGTGCCACTTAATTTCCCATCATCACTTACACACAGCAAACAATCTTCCAGAATACATTTAACATGAGCACTGTTTAACCTACAACTTTCTTATCAATCACATGGAAGTACAAATAACAGAAACAGGAGTCAACTCTTAAATAGTCTTGGTGTTGGATCTGTGCTTCCAGGTAAGAAGAGTTTCAGGGAGTTGATTTTTTTTTTTTTTTGTGGGTGGGGAGAAGGCATATATGAAGGGTAAAAAATACTCCTCCCATTTTATGAGGGGAATATCTGAGCAAGTACACTGGCCTGAACAGTTTGGCTCTGGGTACTCCCAGAGGAGTGATTCGACAGTCTGAACTATTGCTCCTTAGAGTAGTGTGGCTGGCCAGCTAACTCCCAGGAGTTCAAAAAATAACCCAAAACAAATGCAGAGCTTGCTTTAACACCAGCACTTCTAGTGCACGTCCCATTTGCTATCTGATTCCTATCTAGGGGAATCAGCTTGTGATGTGGGCTTGTTTTTTTCCTTGGCTCTTTTTCTGCTTTTAACTTTGGTATAGAGGGAAAAGGCTTCCACTTCTCAGTGCACAGGTACCCCAGTTGTTTCCAACAAGCCCTTCCACCTCCCTAAAAGTCAAATTCCCTTCAATGAACTGAAAAAAGAGAGTGAATGAGCAGTTCTCTCTTCCCTTCATGTTCCAGCAGTCATTTCTGGCCTTACAATTGTAGCTTTTTCTGCTGCTTTGTTTTCAAATCACCTTTCCAATTTGTCATCTTCCAGGTACAGTCTGTTCAAAACTCTCATTATGCAGCTGCATAGCAGGTCTTTCAGTCTACTGAAGAAATGGAATTGAATCTGATAAGGTGTGTCCCCTTCCAGGCAATTGCTCTGGAATAGTTTGCGTGACAGTTCAGGGTGCCAGTTGAAAATAAGCCTTTTGACCCTGTAGCACGAGTGGGATCTCTGATCTTCTTTGTATGCATAGGACCTGGACACTTCCATGGCCTTTCAATTGTGTAGTAGCCCCCAACAAAGCTGTATATAAAAGGGTTTGGGTTCCCATACAATGAATTTCGTGCAAACATCAGATGCTTGTGTGTCTAGTGGTATTCTGGTATTCTATTGGTATTCTATTGTTAGTAAGTCTTTTACTGGTTAGGACCAGCAGGATATATTTGTGGACAAGTAAGAGCCTTGGTGTGATGACTTAAGATAAAGCCTCCCTACTTTGTCCTAGGGTATTCTTAGCCTATTCATGGCTAGATCTCTGTAACATCATTTTGTCAATGTAAAACCTAATGAGTCTCAGGGATGTACAGTAAAAACTTGACTCTGTGCTCCTTGAACAGATTTCACTGCATTATCTGACCTCTTAATGGTAGAGATACACTTAAAGAAAAAAAAAGTGCTCAATTACTGCAAACTACAAAACATGTACATTCATCAGACTACAAACTTCCAGCTCATTCCAGCAGCCCAGCACTGCATGGTATTTCCCTCAGCTGCACTTAGTAGTTTTCTCTTCCTCATTAACTATGCTCCTAAATTAACACGTTCTAAGAGATCAGTTCCAGTTCTTTGTTAAGGCTGGTTACTGAATAACTGCTTGTAATTAATGCCTGAATTTATCACTGGTACAATACTGGCTACACTGTTCCTTGCACTTCAGCCTCTTCAAGAAGCCCTTTGTGAACAGACTCGCTGTCTGGGTGGCTCTGTGAGGAGCCTGTGTATTGCTGAGTATCTCACTTCCAGGATCCTTCAGTGAACCCGGTGCATTGCCCTGATTGTGGATCACAGCCTCGTTCTGTCTGTTTGGAGCTTAGTAACTGATGTGTCCCTGACAGCCTTTTCTGACCTTGGAAGTTTTAGGGGCTGCCCACTGACAAAGCCACTCCTGCTAAGTGGTCAAACATTGCTATCAGAGGAAGCTTTAAGTCCCTACGTGCAATTATTGTATTGACTGGAGTTTTATATATATACACATACACCATAACTTACAAAAAACAAATTCTTTAAGTAGGGAATAAAATTTCAGCTTTACATGCAGAAATTGCTCCTGTCCAAATGATTTGGAGATTTTGCCATAGGAGATGGGGTAAGAAAGCTGCTGCAGTTCTGTGCTTCAGGCATTCACAGTAAAATTGCTTTCTCTGTGGAAAAAAATAGTCTGAAATAAAGGGGTGTTGGTAGTGGTTCCCTAAGCTTTAATACTAAAGGTATATTTTCTAATGAGGCCATGTGTTTAAATACCTCAGCTCTGTATTTATAATACCTTTACTATGCACTATACTCTTCTTCTTGCATCTGGATGAATGTGGTCAGGGTAGAAGTGCTGTGCAAATGAAAGCAACACTTGGTTTATCTCCAGTAGCAGCATTCAGTTCATTAATATTGCATTTCCCTGTAACTTAGAAAATGAGTGGAAGGCTGCCTGTGTCAAAATATTAAATAAAAATGGGTGTCTTATTTTTGCATTTACTGTCCACCATAATTTTTAATTCTTACCTGATGTAGTTATGCTCATGCCATTATAATACTTCATTTTCTTACTCACTGTTGATGTAGGGATTAAATAACTTCCTTTCTCATTGTCTGGGTAATAGTCATATCTTTTCAAAGAATGAGAATAACAAGAACACTGGCCAATTCTTGGCTTTCACCAGAGACATTTTTAAAATATTGGACTGGACTGAGAGGAAAGCAGGAAGCCAAGGCTGGAAACTTCTCTACTCCATCCTCTCTGATAAAGCAAGCAAGAGCCCAGAATTTTCCTTCATTAATTTGTTGGCCTCACAGGACAAACTGGAGCTCTAAGTTGCTTGATGTGAGCAGCTAAGACTAAAGCTACACAAGTCTGCCTCTTTGTATCTGAAAGGGCTTAGGCTTGTAATAATGCTGTGACCCTTCCAGCCTTGCAGGGAATAATGAAAATACAGCAGGCTTACATGAGCAATGAATACATCTAGATCTGTAATTTCATGTTAGATCTTCACTCCCAAGACTTCTAAGTAGTTTAGGCACAGAATTAAACTGTAGATCATGCAGCAAAAGCCTGAAAGTCTGGGAAGCTTTTTTCATCAGGTAGGTGGGGGGCTTTTCACTCCTGGCATATGTGGGGAGGATGTATCCAAAGTGACAGACAAGTGTCACTGCTCACAGACTAGTGGGATTCAGCTGTGGCTGGAACATTGAACTAACTGCCAAGGCTTCTGAAATAGTTTAATCTCAGCAAATGGTTGTCAGGCCTGCTCCTCTTGGTAGGGAGTGTTTAATAAAAAGCATGTGTGAAGGCACATACATGTGTGCAGTTTGTTTTCTGTTCAGCAAAGAAATGTGGGATCAGGCATCTCAAGATCCTACCCAGATGGCTGATTTAGCCCATGTGTCCTAAAGTAAACTGGAGTCTGTTTTGATTACACAGTTCTTCAGAATGAATTAGCATTTCATACCTGGGAAATTTGTCTATGCTAATTTCAGTTCCATGTTTTGAAGGCTGAGTTTTGCTCTCCTTGCCAGTGAAGGTTTAAGCCTGGTTGATACTTTTTGTGACATGACAAGTATTCTTTCATCAGATAAAATACAACATACAGTTGCACATTTTATATTCATTGTGTTTTCCAGACTTCGTGTATGAGTGGTGAGCAAGGGCACACGAAGTCCTCAGAGGAAAGTGAAAAACTTTCATAGCAAAAATGTGTTTGAGTTACTCACACTGCTGTTCACATTACTACAGATAAGTAGGAAGACTTTTACAGGCACCATGTGAACTCTTTTCCTGCAGGTTTTACTTTTTTCCTGATAAACTAGGACATTCTTATCCTCTAACTCTCTACCCCAATTAACTTAAACTGCAGCTTGATTGAAAACCAGAATACAAGTTAAGCATAGTAATGTGTCACATCATGGCTGTTTTAATGTGGAATTGAAACTTAAATTTAAATATCTTTTGGCTTAAAAGGAAAGGTTTAAAACAAAATGGAAGTGACCTTTTGAATTATGCCTGTTTTACTATATGATCATATGTATTTCTCCAGAGAGGTCTATGGGTCAAAAGTCTGCTCATGTGTTTTGCAGAAATCTTTATATAGAAGTAATACATTGAACTTTGAAATTTGTTACTGGAAGAATAAAAGCTTAACAGGATGATAAATGGATTTCACTTAAATGAGATAACAGGGATGTGGTGCCCCTGTTTTATCTGTTAAATCTTGACTGCTGTACAAAGCTACATTAAATTATTTCAAATCTATTTAGGCTCTTAAAACCTAAAACAGTTAAGGACATGTTATGGTTAACTGCTGATTGCTTTAATCAAATCCTATTCTTCCTGAAATTCTGGCAGGTGATTGTTCAAATGATAAAAACATTAGTTTATTGCATATGCTGGTCCTGTAATTGAAAAAGTAAAATGACTAAGCACAATGTTCTAAGTAAAGCTGCCAAAATAAAATACAGCCCAGAAGGGCAAGCCATGCATTTCATTAAAATAAGGTTCAGTAACCATGAAATTTATCACCCTAAGGGCTTTCCTCACTCTGACAAGTGACTAAAGTGTAAAATGTCAAATACCTCTGTGCTGGCCAGTAACTTGCATTGACTTTAAGATTTTGTTAGTCAAATGCTAGATTCACAAGCTACAAGAAATGAATGGTTTTCTTCCTTAGCTTCCTGTGTTACTGGTGAAGACTCACACCTACACTCACACCTACATTTGCATGCAGCATATGCAAATGTCTGTGCCTTTGTGGGCTCTGGGAGATGGGAGATTTTGTGTGCTCACAAGTAAAGATGAAAGAATGGCAGGGAGCAACCTCAGAGCCATGAGAAGTTGATCCATGAGCGAGGAAGGAAGGAATGAACCTGCTGGTTGTCCTCCTCATGATGGATAATAGCACTTCTGTTACCCATTGCATCTAGAAAATATTCTCTCATTCTGTTACAACTTGGGCCAATCATTACCTTTCTGATGGAGAGATCATGTCATGTTCTTTCAACAGCTTCTACATTTAAAACATCTGTCAAGACTTTGTTTAGAAATAATCTCATGCCCTTCAGACTTTGTAGTCTTCTGGTTCCTGTCCTTTTGATTATTTCCTCTCCCAGTTTTTTCTGCTTGGCTCAATCTGATGTACACCATGCTTTGCTCACTGAAGTGTTTGGCTTGAATGTTGTGCTTGATAAGGAATCATTTGTCATATGAGGTGATCCTCACCTCTAAAAGAACATTAGGACGAAAGTGAGAATTTCTTCCTTCAACAGGATGTCCCTTCAACTGACTTGAGTTGTGCTTCTCTGCTGGAATCCACAGGTCTTCCTGAAAAATGTTCAATCCTTTCTCTAAACCACTATCAGGAGCAGTGTTTGAATATTTGGTAGGTTTTTGGTTTTGTTTCACACTCTGCTTTTGATCTTTACAGAGAGATCCCTGTTCAGTAAACCTGCTCTCAGTGCATGGGCTGATAATACTTCTGGACCAACACCAGAAAGCTCCAGAAACAGTATTCCCTACTTGGGAATACTGTTTTGGAGTCAGCTACTCTTCACAGCAAAACTTGTGGAAGCTGTTGTAATGTCCTCAGAGTCTGAGTGTCCCACCCACTTCAGTGACAGTTTCATCAAAGTTTGACAGAGCCTGTATATATCCAGGGATGCGTGGCACATCCTACTGCTTGTTAATAAGACTTGTGAAATCCTACGTGACTGCTAATTTATTAAAACCTTCAAGTGTTTCAGAGTAGGATTTTCCCTGGAAGACTTCCTGAGTGACCAAATTCAGGCAATTCTACTTGTCTAGAATCAAATCTAAAATCTCTTCCTTGAACCAGAGACCTACGACAAGCTATTCAATATGCCAAAGTGCTTACACAAGGCTTTTAGAAATTCTAGGCAAAGTTAATGTCACCACAGTGTCACCAGGATAACTGTCAATTGCTCACAGCCTCCTTCACTTCATATTTTTGGTTTGCCTGCTCTTAACAGCTGTATACTTGAAGCAGGTGTAGCACTTCAAATATGTAGGACTATATGCAAAAGGTAACAACCTTTTGTCTGTTTCTCGACTTGGCCAAGTAGGTGGTAAAGTTGAATGACAAGTCTGTTAATTTCAACAAACTGTTACTTGCAGACAATGAGACAGCCAAACAATTGAGGAAGGAATGTTGTATCCCTTATCAACTCCATGTGTGATAAATGGGTTTAGCTGGTTGTGATGGTAGAGAAAGAAATCTGTAAGTGTTAACCATCTTCATGGGAACTGGGGTGGAAGCCAAGCCACTATCTTGTACCAGAATAAACTGATAAGAGCAAGTGTTCAGTTAAAAATAGAGCACTTGTTTAAAGAAATAGTCTGAAGATGTAAAACTCTTTGAGAAGTTGAGATTAGGTAAAATGTGCAGTATTCATTCAAGTACCTAACTTTAGTTTTGTAACTTTAACTCATCCCCTAGCAGAAATGAAAACTGTCCTCCTGGTCTCTGCCCCTTTCCCCCCCAGATACAAGCCTTTGATTTCTTCTGCAGCACAGAAGAGAGAACATCCCTTTGAAATTTATCTAGTCAGAAACACCAACCAGCTTCAGCCAGGTGTATCATCCTTTGTCTGACCTCTGCCATAGTGATACTCCTTGCTTGGGATGCTGCTGTGGGCAGTTGCCATCTCCTGGAAGATAAACATCAAGACAGTTTTGAAAATGGAGAAATTTAATATATTATTGCAAGTAGAATCTTGCAATAACAAGTTGCAAGTTGATTAGGAGTTGACAGATCAGGCAGCTGGAAATGTAACATCTGGAATACTGTGAGGTCAGGCTCAGCTTTCCAGAGGAGCAGTGAGAAGACTGCATCCATTATACCTTTAGGATCAGAGAACAGAAAGCTCTGAGAGCTTACAGAGCTGAGTCCCTATCGTGTGGTGTGCCTGTTCCCAAGAGCTGCTGCCAAACCATGAAGATGATTAAATCACAGAAAAGAGTAGAGACTAAAATTCTTGGTCTGGTATTTCTTCTGCCAGCTGAGCAGAGCAGCAGAGGCAAATCCAGACCAAATGTGAGTTGAGCAAGATGAGGAAAAGTCAGTGATGCAATCACAAACTTTTAAGCACTATAATAAAGGTGTGTGGATGACAGAAGATGAATGAGAGAGATTTAACTTAAATCTCTTCATGAAGCCCATGCTCTTGCTAGATGCTATTACTCAAGTTTAGAGAATGCTCCTGTCAGTCTGTTGAGAGGCACAAGCAGGTAGCCTCAGAGCACTGAAAGCAGCATTCACTGATCAGCTCACAGTTTGGTGAGTTCTTCCTCTGTTCTGTGAATGGCCCTACAGCCCCTGAGCTGAGAGATCCTTTAATGTTAGCTGCCTGCTAGACTAATTCTGAAGATTTATCTGAGCAGGACATTGCTGTTCCTCTTTTTCCTTAAGATCAACAACCACCACATTTCACTTGTTACTCTCCAAGCTGTAGTTGGTTTGTCTTTTAAATTTTTAAGGAGATACTCAGTCCTGAATTGAAGCTGTAGCCGTTATTTGCACCTACTCAGTCTGTGGAATCGCTTTCATGTTCCTTCCTCTGAAGATGACTTACACTAACTGCACGTGTATTTTGGTGTCTCTTTAAACAATAAAGGCACAAAGCCAAATTTATCTTGTCAGGTATTCAGGTTACTACTTCTTTCTCTGGATTTCCCCCTTGGCTTGAGATTTCAGGATCTATCCAGGGTAACAGAATGAGCAAAAGAGATTGCTTGTTCTCTGAATGCACTTTGCAGAAAGGATCCCATCCCTTTGTGAGGATATTAGATGTCTAGTAGGATAACCTGCCAGCTCAGCTGTTACACTTCAGTATTCAGTATCAAGCTATTTTGTGCACTTCAGTTCTGGTCTTTCCTTCATTGTTTTGCTCTTCACATATACTGATTTCAGTGCCTGCACTTATTAAAGCAGCTCTGCCTACTTAGGAAAATACCTGTGATATTATCTGACCACAAATTCATTCTGCCTCTAAGAATGATCTGGAAAGGCACTCTAGCTGGTATGCAATTAGCCTTGCATAAAGAAACAACCACTAGATTAGCTTTGTTTTCTAAACAATCAATTGTGCTTGTATAGGCTGAACCTCTCACTGCCCTGTTCTTTATGTCAGCAGCCCTGTATCTATAGAATGACTCAAGTGCAATCACTTTGAATCTTACAGCTAAGTTAACATTGGCTATGACTTGCTGATATTAAACACCTTTTTAATGCAGAGAAACTCTCCCCTTCCTAGAAGAAGCCTGCCTAGTCCTGTAGACGCTATTGCAACAATGTTTTGTTCTTATGGATATTCAAGAACAGCTGCTTTGACATGTGAACGATTAATTAATTCACTGAGGATGTTTTAGGTAATCTGTCTGTTATCTGATAGTCACCTCCAACAGAAAATGCTTTGGGAAAACTAGATACCTTTCAAACAGCATTTGCTTGTTTAAGGTGGGTTGGTTTGGGATTTTTTTTTTTGGCAGGAGGTGGAAATAATAGCTCACAAGGGCAACTGATGTTCAAGGTATTTAAATGTACATTAGCATCTCTACTGCCTTTACAACCTTCTTGTGGTTGTCCCAGCTGCTTTGTAAGAAATAGTTATAGTGCAACTGCTGAAGCCATTGATTCCTCTTAACCACTCTGCCTTGGAAGCTTGTCTCTGTGGGAACTTAGAGAGGTGCAAGACCCGTGATCTGGATGATATGATGATGCTTAAGAGTTCCATGGATGAGATCTGCCCCCATCTCACAGTGCAGCTTTGTCCCTTGGGTAATATGTTGAGTTTCCCTTGGAGGACGGCAGCTGTGTGTGTTGCAGGAAGCATGCAGGAAAAGTAGATGGGACTGACAGAGCATGACTGAATTGTCTGACTGTGACAGGGCTAAACCTAGACTGGGAGATGGGTTTGCTGTCAAGTATTTTCACCTGCAAGAACTTCTATAGTGCTTGCACTGATGTGGCAGCAGGGTGCAAACACTTCTCTGGTGCAGGGGTGCTGCAGGTCTCACCCCACAGCAGTCCAGATGTCTGCTGTTGAAGTGGCACAGATGCTGGAGCTTGTGCATCCTCTAAGGAGAACAGCTGACAGTCATTTCCAAATTAGGTAAAAATGCCAAATTCTGGCAAGCCTTTGCCAAGTGTTTCATAGCTCTCCAGAGTCACAAATGGAAGAGGTTTGTGTCCTCTAAATATTGCCCTGCTAGCTGGTCTTCATGTACCAAGTCTAACTGCCAAGCACTTGTAACCTCTTATTATTTTAGCATATATGTCAGTAAATATCTTATCCTGCCAGTTCTAACAGGGTTAGAGCTTGGCAAAACACATTCTAAAATAGCATTTGTTCATCGTCCAAAATCAAAATGTCCTGATCAAGCTGCTCTTAAATGTGGCCATCAGCTTTCTATGGGGCTGCTTATAAACCTGCTGTCTAAAGCCTATTATTTGCACTAAAATGGATGATTTGTAACTTGGCCAAAATACTGTCTGTTTATGACCTGTATTTCTGTCTCCTATAAGGTGTAACTCTTATGTTGTGTGGGTTCCCTACTTTGTTAAAAGTACTGGTTGTGGAAGTTCTTACTGTGTTGATCCTAAATGCTGTAAACAAGGTCTGAACTCAGTGTGGTGATGCAACCCTTTTAAGTGCTGATTTATCCATATTATTGACCAAACAGTAATTCTCTGATTTTCTTACGGTTTAATAATTATTGGGGTTAAGAAGGGATTCTTAATTTTGTTTATCTTACACCTCACTTAAAATATACAGACTGTGCATCACTGCTAAGTTCAAATGTTTATTTAAATAATTGAGAAACTAAATCAAATCACTCTACTTCATGGCAGAGTACATAAACACGTCTGTCACGCTGGTATTTGGGACAGCCTAAAAAACTGGAGCAGGGCTCTGCTCAAGTGCTCCAGCAATACTTTTTATGGAGTGTGCTTTCTCAATGTTTGTTTGTAGTTATTTGTTCTGCTAAAGGGAGGCGCTGGAGATGTTTACCGAAGGTGCTGCACCCTAAACTTGAAGTTTCCCTTATTAGCACCACCTTGTGCAGTGAAGGTGTGGGGCCAGAGGGGTGGAAAGCAGCTCTTTTACCACACCCTTTGCTGCATGGATTTAGGAGGAGGTGGTATTCTTTTAGTGCCAGGAAGTCAGTAAGAAATAAATGTTATCTCTAAACATCTTTTGTTCCTTTCTTTCAGTACTGAAGTGATGAGTTCCATTTAATGCTTCATCAGGGGATGTTAGAGTATTTTCTTTGGCTCAGATGGAGGGAAGCTCGGCAAAGCTTGCCTGGGGAAGGGAAGGAAGGAATCTCTCTCCCTTGTGCTGACAGGAGACAATTTCCAGCAATCGTGATGAGTCGGTGTGGGCTCAAACTGCAGGTTAGGCTGTAAATGCTGGTTTATTACCAAGCAATCACGGTGATAAGATTCCCCTTTGATCTGTGAGTCCACTCAAACAAGACAAAATGAGAACACTTAGTGCAAGATGATATAACCAGTTATATCTACTTGTTTACAAACCCTTTGGAGAATCTGAAATGTGAGAAACCCTCTTCTGAGATGTTTTGGTTTTTCTTTGAGGGAGTAATTATTTCCTCAGAGTTTGTAAAATCCGGTCAAAACCTCACTTCTCTGTCTTTGTTGGAGGGTGAACAAAATTCTAGGGATGTTTTCAAAAGCTTCCTTTACCAGAGTTTTCTGAGATTGAATGATGGTAATGCGTTTAGGGACTGGTAATTGAAGATAATTCCAATGAATTAGACTTTACAGACGTTAATGATATGCTAGAGGAAGTCGGCTTATGAAGATCTATGCTGTGCTCTTTTTTTGTCTTGATCTATTGAATAGCTTCTGTAATTGTCTAATACATATTCTGGCAGTATTTGGGTTTCTTAAGTATTTGCAGCCTGAAGAAACCAGCCTGTGAATTTTCAGGCAGTGAATATGATTAGTTTAAATGCCAGTACGTGAAAATAATGTGCTTTTCACAGTAACATCTGCAAGGGATGTCCAACTTTGCAGATACAGACTAAGTAATCAGGCCTGGCTTGACTATTTTTATGGATGGATATTCATGCAAAACTCTAATCTCAACCTATTACAGAAAGTATTTCTTATTCTGAAGAATCAGCAAAGGTTGCTCTGGTGTGTTCCATTTGCCCCACTGCAATCAGGAGGGACAGTCTTGGTGAAAAAACTTGCAAAAAAAAGAAAAAGAAAAGCTACTAGCAATAATGTCCTGATAGGATTATTCTTGCACCACCAGCCCTGGACATTGCCCTTCCTTCTGCAGGAAGGTGGGATTGGTGCAATTAATCCACTTGGTTATGTATTAAGATGTTTGCTGACAATAGCCTTAATTTTGTTTTCCTCTGTTGTTCTACTTCACAGAGACAGAGGGAACAAATCCCTTTAATTCAGATGGGAGATAACATTCAGGGTCAACATGGTTTAAAAACTTGAGGATCTTTTAATAGGACATTCTAAGCTGGACCATAGCTTTAGCTCAGGCCAGGCTGTAGTTTGTACCTATCTAACCAAATCAGTGAGTTTTCTTATTGAAAGTCTTTACTTGCAGCAGTGTCAGCCCATAACAACTTATCTGCAGACTGGCCTGAGTGATCTCTGTCCCCATGAGGTTTTGAGTTTTGTGCTTTTGTGGTGACTTGTTTGTTAGTTTTTGGTTTTGAAAGCTGTTAGTGCTTGCTGGCTTGCCCTTTACCTAATTTTGGGTGTAGAACCTGCTAAATGGAGATGCAGCCATCACAAATCAGGCATGCCTGTGTCTTTGCTGTGCTGTGAAACTGCTTCTTAGTGCTTGTTTTCTTCCCAGCATCCCTGGTCCCAGCTGTTATATTTTCCTTTAGCTCTGAAGGCTTCTCTACTGCTATTTATGCACGTACCCCCTTAGCTGTTTACTTGTTTAATGTGTCTGTATTAATAACCATGAAGGTAATGTGAGCATATATGACTTTTTTACCTATCAGTAAATCAAAATACAAGTTAAATCAGATAATGCCACCTCTCCAGTCTAACAAAATGAAGTATTTCCTACTAAAAACAGCAGCAGCCGTGATTTAACAATGTAATCTGATCTAATATTAGTAACAGGCTGTGCCTTTAGGGAGCAGTATAATATCCAATCCACTGAATAAAGTCTGTCTCACATTAAATTCTGGATCCCTCTGAAAAAGATGGCTTCCCAGAATTGTTCCAGTAATTGCATAAAGACCCATGATTTCCTATGTATTTTTCCCAGTAATGAATGGAGAAATTATGTTGGCCCCCAAAATACAAAGAATGATGAAACACTGCTGTCTTACAAAGCTGTTCTCCCTGATGTCACAAGCACCTTCACCTTTCCACCTTTACCTCTTGAGTTTTCTATTCCTCCTCATGTGTCCAGGCAGGAAAATTCCAATCAGGGGAGTTTGTCATGCCCAGATTGCCATCTGTGACTGCATCACCACATCTTCCAGCAGGAGCCAGAATCTTACTCTTGGTCATTTTGCAAGTGAGCTGTGAGGGGTTGGAAAGAGGGTCCCAGGAAAGCCAAGGGGGTCCTAGTCAAGGCTATGCTTTATGGAAAGGGGGAAGCAGGAAACCCAATGGAAGATTTAACTTAGGCAGGGCTGGAGTTTGTAAGCCTGTGTGTGTCAGGCTTTAATAATTTCTGGAATTTTGTATACATACTGATGAAAGGGTGCAACAAGTCTTCATTAACCCTTCCAAAATCAAGTTGTTCACACCCTTCCTTTTATGTTTTGGATTGTGGTTTGGATATTTATTTGTTGGGGGAGTAGAGGATGTCAGATGTTCGGAGTTAAGAGTAGAAAAGCTGCCAGCATCATCTGCTTCCCTTAGATGAATTTGTATTTGAAACATCGTGTTCTGGCTTAAACAGCAAGGCAGAGGTTGTAAAAGATGTCAACTGACTTACAGTGTGTGAAGAGTCCTGAAGGCAGACAAAAGTTTGTGTTGGAAGAAGTGGGAAAAATGCTGTTTCTCCATGTGAGGTGGATTGCTCCATATTGTTTTAATTCACAACGTGCTGCAGAATGACTTACCCCTGCCCAGACCTTGCTTCTGTGGCCTAAATTGTGTGGTAGCTTCAAAAGTAGGTCATGATGCAAAAGCATTGTGCTGTTTCCAGTGGCTCTTTTCTTCTTTTCTTTTTTTTTTTTTTTTTTTTCAAATCTCAGGTTTCAAGATGAACTTGCTCAGAGTCTGACCTGCAGTCATTGTTAGTCATAGGGTTGTTTGGGCACAATGTCCTTGTAGAAGAAGCTGGTTTATGCTGTAGTGTTTCAATGCCTTTGATTACCTAAATGATGAATTAGATGTTAGGACATGTCAAATGTGGTTCTTTATTGCACCCAGTTAGCCTTAATCTTTTTCCTTTGGCAGTGTTTTAGTGATTCACAACAGGCCAGTCCAGTGTAATGTAAGACTGTTTTAAAATAAGAGGTTGACTTTCAGGATCCAGAGGTAGCATAGCTCATGTATGGGAATGTTGTTAAGTAATACATGATATAATTGATTTTTTAAAAAATTATTCCTGAGCAAGTGTAGCCTTCCCTCTCTGATAGGGTTAATACAGTTCTGTTTTTAGAAAGTAGTAGCTAAACTGCTTTCAATGTTTGCATTTAGCTCTGTCTGAAGTCTTAATGGGAATTGAAACAATTGCCTGCCTATAATTGCTGCCCTTTTGAACCACTTATGACTCACCTGTAAAGCAACTCATAGAGTTTGTCTACACCTTTATGATGGAGCAACTTCATCACATCACAGAAGGATATAGCCCTTCCTCTGAACTTTGAGTAGGGCAGTTGAGCACATTCATCCAGCTGGGCCAAAACCTCCAGGTATGTGTTGTAGATGCTTTTCTTCCTAGTGCAGTGACTGAACACTTGAGTATTGACATGGGCCAAAACAACATCCCTTGTGGCCAGTTCTGTTACTATAAACAGCTGCTAATTATTAGCAACAGAGCCTCAAAACTGCCAGGGAGAAAATAGCTGCCTGTTGGCCAAACAAGTGGTGTTCTGCCTTGCATCTGGCAAGTACAAGGAGAATACATGAGAGCTCTCCCAGCATGCCTGAGGATCCTTGTGCTTTCTGCACAGCAGGTGTCTGGAGCTGGGCAGATGAGTTTGCTTTTTGACCTTGTAGCTGCAGGGACCCACCGACAGCTCCGTTCCTCTGTGAGCTGAGATTGCACCCTGGCTTTGGGTATCACTGCCCAAAGGGACACTTCAGCCACTCCTGTGCCTCCCTGTTAGGATGGTCTGGACCCCTGCAGCCAACCAGATTTTATAAAGGGTTTCTTTAGCTGCTTGGATGTGTTTTTGTCAGCTTGGTTTTCAGGCTGGATCAGTTACAGTGTCTGGTTTGCTGCTGGTGTGGCTGTGCAGGAAACAGTGGGAGTTAGGGAACCAGGGGCAAAGAAAAGGAAGAACAGGCTGGTGATCTTAGAGGAAGTACTTGTTTATACCAGCTTAAAGTGATTGAGAAATCTAGAGTGTAAGCAGTGGAATAACTTGGTAATGTATTTTATGTGATATTTCTTTACAAAATCAGTTGCCTGATCTTACAGAGTAATTTTTAATGTATTTTGGGAATGGACAAGGCTTTGTAAGGTGGTGCAGCCACACTTCCAGAGGGACTAAAGGTCAGCCTTGCCTTTAAGAACTGCTCTTTTACAGCAGCATTCTCTTCGTCTGTTGGTGTGATGGAGCACAGAGCATTTGGACTCAAAACACCAGCAATTATGCTCAGACAAAAGCCATTTTACTCTCAAAGAGGCACAAGCCCATATGATGTGTCCTTTTCACAAGCCAGTCAGATGCTGAAGCAGAACCCATTGTCCAGTTGGCATTGAATTTTGGAGGGAATAATAACTGATGTTTGTCTGCAACATGGTGGTAGAAGTGCTCAGCCAAACACTTATTTAGCCTGAGGAAAAGACAGATAAACTCAAAATGCCTTTCTTTCTTTATTGCTGATACTAAAGCTAAACCTAAATCAATCTAGATAACTCTTCAAGATATGGCCAGATTACTTGAAAACTTGAGCATAAACCAACTTGGCAGAAAAGTATTTGACAAATAAATGGAATGACTGGGCACTTACAGGCTTGTCAGCCTGACATGATTCACAGGTGAAGTAGTGTTGTTACTAGCATGGATGTCTGTGGGATGCACTCATTGAAGCATTGGAGGAGGGCAAGTTGTAAGGCTCTGGGAGGAACGAAAATCTTCTCCTGTTAGACTGGCAGCTTCTGCAGTCTCTTTTTTCCCAAGAAAACATTTGAATATTTCATTATGTACACTTACTTGGGGGTTTTTTAATTGTTTGGGTCTTCTTGATGTGTTGAGCAGAATGGATCACTGACAGGTCCTAATGTGATGATGACAACTGTGACCAGAATTATCAGAGCCTGTTTAAATTCTGTAGTAACTGATTAGTTGATTCTTAGCTATTTTCCCTCGTGAAGGTGGTGGTAAACAAGGAAAAGTCATTGTATGCAATGATGGCTTAAGGTGTCTCTTCATCCTTCTGTTCTGCATCAAGAAGGTAAAATCCACTTAAACCTTAGAATCTTTGAGTTAAGAGTATTTCCAACATCATTAAAAAATAATTCCTGTGAGCAAAACTGAATGCAGCTCTTCATGATTTGAGACGACTTTGGTCAGTCTGTATCCTTGCATGTAAAAGAGAGTCATGATAATGGAAAAGGCAGATCTTGAAGACAGCAGATAACCACATAAATGACTGGAAGTTAATGCAATAAGCTTCAAAGAAGAGGATGAGATAAGGGGTAGTTTATCTCTGTTCAATTCTCTCCTTTTTTCCTTAGATATTCAGTAGTGCTTGGACAGAAGTGTTTCCATCATTTTCAGTTTGCTCATTCCAGCTTTTCATAGGCTGTGCTTATTTTTCTCATTTTCTTGGGTTTTAGAATTAAGTGCATACCATCTCTTCTGAGATTGTTTCTTACACCAATAAATGCCTGAAGGAATGCCCAATGGCTTTATAGGAAGAAAACCTTCTGAAAGATTTGAAATCTTCTCATGGTATGCAGTTGTTTTCTACTTGCCAAGCTTTATTACAGCTCAGAAAAATACGTGTGTGATTACCTGAAACGTGCTGTGTACTCTACAGCTTACAGTCATATGCTTTGGCACTGGTTCAGAAATTCTAGTTGCTTGTCAAACAGTGCATTCCAATTCCTTGTTAGCAAGAGAGATCTGGAAATATGCATCAAAAATAGTTCAGTCTTAAAAGATTTGAGCAGGATCACTGTTAGCCTCATTTTATTTTGATATTGATGGGTGTACTACCAGGCTGCTGACCTCCAGATGGTGGCATCACAAATGTAGAAACACTACTTGTCAAACCCCCAAGTCCTGAACTTAAAAACACACTGAGATGTGTGATAGAAGTCATTTGCCTGAGGCATCTTGTTGTATAATTGTGTAGCATGAGTTCTTTGTGCATCCTAAGCATCATAGTGCTCCCTAGGGAAAAGAAAACCATGGAATTTTGTGGGCTGCAGATATGACCTATATAGCACTTCCTCTTCTTTGCCAAGCCCTTAGGAAAGGCAGTGTTTTTCCTTTGGTTCTTTGATGGTTCACGGGCTCTGTCTGTGAACAGCACCTATTTGAGGTTCAGGATTGTTGACTTGTCAAGCCTGTAACATGTTTTGTGTTTGACACGGTCATATTATGCCTCAGTGGAAGGTAGGCAGTAAAAGTATAACAGATAAGATTAAAAGCAATTTGAGAAGCTTTAAAATATTTTGCTTACAGAATAGGTTTTGGAATATGTTACTCACCTGTTTTGTTGGAATATTAACTATTGTTTTATAGGTTTTTGTCATTGCTGAAACATGGCCAAAGGTCAGAGTAAATGTGCAGTTAAGCTGACAAAGAGCCAGTGTCATCAGTCCTCTGCTCCCATAAACACTCTGCAAGATCAGAAATATTTCTGTCTCAAGTTCTCTTCACACCCAACCTATGTACAAAGCCCAACAGGAATCTCTTCCCGTGGATGAAATTCTTCATTCTACTGCTTTATTTGTTGTTGGCTATGAAAATGCCCTTGAAAACCAGCCATGAAAAACATTTAATGCTAGATGCAGACATCAGAGAATTCTGCATTGGTATTTTAATCCAGCTTCTCTTCAGGTGCCATTTACTTTGGAGTTCTTTGGTGCATAAAAGCCTCTGTTATATTTACTTCTATCAGGTAAATGATTTTTTCTCCCTCTTTCAGAAGAAAGAATGCCACTATTGAAACGTGCCAAATTCAAAATGAAGTAGGAAAAAGCAGCAGCAAAATATATATCAGTCTAAAATGAACATGAACACAACTGAGCAGGGCTTAGGAAAGAACTGAAGACCTTTCTGAGGCTCTTGTTTTTCTCTGGCTTTTGTATGAGACGTGCCCTTGGAGTCAGATGAAAGTGCTGCAGGAAGTCTAGCCTTATGCTTACCACAAAATTGACATAATGGAACAGTAATTCTCTGTTCTTTTAGATAAAACCTGTCGATTGTGCCTCCTCCTATTGCACTTGAACACTGTAACTGCTTTTTCTGGCATGTTTAAAATATGCTGTTCTTATCTGTGTCAATTACAGCTTCAAAGTCTACCTCCATCTACCACCCATTATTCCTGGCTCTTAAATTATCTGATCACTCCCCATCATCTTCCACTTCAGAAATAACTTTTTCAGTCATCCCTTAAGAGCCTTGCTCAAATGGGCTCAATCTCAGATATCCTCTTTTGTCCTGCCTCTTTATCCTTTCCCAGGACGAATGCTCCTGGCTTGGTGTCATCCTCCTTGCCATGTGCAGGCTGCCCCAGTGCATCACAGAATATTCTGGAGTCATGAACTGCCTTCCTCTCAGTGCCTCACCCTGGAATTGCATATGGAAGGAGATGTTCAGGGAAAGGGAATCAAATCTTTCACAGGATGGGAAATCAGGAGTGAGAAAACAGTAGAGACTTTAAATCCAGATTGTGCAGGAGAGTAATCCATGACCCTTAGTCTGTAATACAACATACATGTTCTGCTGATTTTTGGATAGTAAGAGCTAATGTCTGTACTTTCAAATTCCAGTGAAGGTCATGATGCCTAAGTCTGCCAGCAGTTAAACATTTTATGACTAGTCTGTAATTAAAGTAATTGCTCCTACTCTGGAACATGTATTTTGTAGACTTTACTCACTCAGAACTTGTGTTATGTAAGGTGGACATTTTTTTTAATACATGGAGTACTTTACATTTATGATGAACTACTTACATCTTAATTTCTTTTAATTCTGAGTGGGTAGAGATGCTTTCCAAGTCCTTTTTGTTTTAAGCTATTTAATGCTCATAGAAAAAAAACTTGAACTTAAAACTTGGTTTATAGAACTAGTTCAGTAAGTTATTTGAACTTTCTCGTTGAATTTAAAGGTTTGTCCAGCTCAAAATAAAATTTTACTATTAATTTGTTGTTGAGGTGATCAAATGTGGGAATCCCAGTAATCTTGGGGAGCCTGGAACAAGAAAAGATGTGGACCAAAAAAATGCTTTTAAATTGAAGAACAAAATATGTGCAATGAACAGCTCAAAGGAAGGGGTCAGCAGGAGGGAGTGCTCGAGGTGGTGTTCTCATGATGCACTTTGAGTAGAACAGTGTCTCAGGTCACACTGAAACAGAGCTGCTCTTGTGATGTGCCTTAAACACAGAGCATGACATCTGTTTCCTAAGGCTCAGTTTTAGGCTCACCAGTTAATGATCTGGTGTGTGCTCAAGCCCACAAAGAGTTTTTGTTGCCACAACTGAAGAGACGGGGAATTGCAGCATGGAGACTTCTACTGAGGCCAGCTTTGCTGCCAGAGCCAGCATTTCATGGAACCATCTCCCTGAAGGGTTTTGTCCTGGGGTCACAGCTCAGTCACCCTGTGTTCAGAGATGTAAATATACATCCTTCTAATGCAAACTTCATTTAATCTGACTTTTTATAAGATGCTTTGTTTTCTTCTCCTAAGTGCTTAAACACATTTTGATTGGCATGGTGCTGTATTTGTACATCTGCTTAGATTTTGTCCATGGCACAAAGGAGGGGAAGGTACAGAAGAAGCTTGTCTTACCTGGTTAGAATATATTTAAATAATTTTAATGTGGAATATACTGTACCATTCTGCTTTCACAAATTTCACAGGATGTGGGAGTAAGATGCTCTGGTCCTGTGTGCAGAGAGAAGATGAATTCATACGCTGTGTATATCTTCATTAAAGTTTAAATATTTAAAATCAATTCTTAGTTGTATTCATCATGGCTTATTTTGCTCATGCTTCCTTGAGAAATATCTTCAGTATAAAATGGTGTGATAGTTACTTCAAAGTAACTTGCAGCTTCCAAAAATCTAAATGGAGATGTCTGTGTGACCATGGTAATTGATGAATCATCTTCCTGGCATAGAACTGGAATATCCTATGCTGTTTCTGAAATGCAACCTGCTTTAAATTTCCCAGAATTTAGTCTTGTGCTCAGTGTTCTGAGGATCTTGGACAAGTACCCTGACATTCTTCTGTGGCTTTGTGCAGGACCACAACCCAGAGGAACTGGAGTACAGTAAAGCATCATTTAAATACAGTGCACAACTGCTTTTCAATGGAAAGTGCAGAGGTAGGAGGGAACGTGGAATAAAGGACCCTACACTAGGCAAGGACAATGGAAAGCATGAAGCAGGAAATAGGTTATATGGTTAAGGGGGGGGACACAATATCCTGAAAAATCCTATTGAAATTTTTAAATGCTTGCTTTTTGTTGCAGATTAATCAGCCACTCGATGGGGATTAACAGTGGAGCACCTCTTTGTGTCGCCTTTCCACCTCTGTGTAGCACGAATAACAACTTCAGCACTTCTTCAATAATAATTATGAAACTGGTATTAACTGAATGGCAATTATGGATTTTTAACTCTAACTCACAGTAAACCAGCAAGCCATATGTTGAAATTCCTACCAAATAGCTTTTCATTCTTAATGTCTCGTATCTATACAAGAAGTTGCAAGATACCTGTTTGTACAAGAGGAATATAAGCATTACTTGCCTGAGGAACAGAAGCTGAAAGAGAAGACACCCTAACTTGTTTGTGGAGTTATGGTAGTATTATTTATAGAGATATAACAAATATATATATTTTTTATGGTAATGAAAATGGCTCCTCAGAATGCTGACTCGGAATCTATGCAAGTTCAAGATCTACCTGTGGCACAGCTTCAGAAACCAGAGAACAAGGAGAATGAAAGCAGGGAGGAGACCATCAGTGAAGGATCCATAGACCGGATACCGATACGCCTGTGGGTGATGCATGGTGCAGTAATGTTTGGCAGGGAATTCTGTTATGCCATGGAGACAGCTTTGGTAACACCTGTATTGTTACAAATTGGTAAGTGATTATCATTTCTGTGAGTCAAAGCTTTCTATGTATTTTTGCATTGATTGAAGCCAGGCAAAGAGGGAAGATGCATCTGCCAACTAAAGGTACACAAGGTAAAAAGGATTTTGGCTTTTTTCCTTAGTGTCTGTAGCACAAATTCCACTGTGTGATCATGATTAAATGGGAAGGCCTTCTACATGCATTCATCTTCTAATATTGCTTCTCTCTGTAAAAAATGTAACCTGGTTTAATTGTAAAATTCTATGCTACAAGGTAAGTGTTCTAGAAACAGCATTGGGGTATAAAGGATTGCAGTGAAATGTTTTTTTTAATTTATAGAGAAATACTTCAGGTTGAAGTACTACTTTAGAATATCTGAACAGTTAAATTGTTTTTTCCAGTGAATTATTGCATTTATTTCTAACCACTAGAGAGTCTTGTTTTGTGTGATTAATCTGCAGTTTATAGCATGTGAATACACATGAATAAACTATGATGCCAGTTGCCTTAGATGATAATGGGGGGAGTGGTGGGGTTAGAATAGGGGTAGTCAGTGTTAAATTTCATGGTGAGTATTGTCATTAGGTTTCAAATAAACTGTTTACATTATTAAGAGTATCTGATATTACCTTTATCAAGTACAGAAATTGTCAGTCATATATCAAAAAATATTACACAGCATGGAATGGAAATGCCAGACTGAGTGGGGAGCAAACCAACCATGTGTGTGCACTGTATAATTGTCTATATATTTGTATATTATATGTTTGTTTTGGCTTACCTGTGCAGGTGTGCCTTACAGCTTGCTCAGCTGTGGCCAAACAGAAGCACTCAACCAACTATATAATAATATTCAATGAATACTATTTACATCATTGTTTAAAATTTTCCAGGTTAGCATCTTGAATGAAACACATGGGGGTTTTTTGTTTGTTTGACATGAGAAAAAGGCATTTTAGATTCAGCTTGTGAGCATGTGATGTTACAAGTCCTTTCATGCAGTCTTTCTGCAGTTAAAAATGTGTTTCCATATGAAATTGCTAGTTGGTTTATTTTGAGTGAATGGAATGAATAATCAGTGCAGTTAGTGCCATGGGAGATGCTGATGAGTTAAGCCTCTGTTTTCCTGAAAATTTTAATTTTCAGAGCTCATCAGATGGTCTTCATGGATCTATTGTTTGCATAGTTAAAACAGATTCTAAAAAGCTCCAAAAAAAGAGCTTTTCTGATCAACCTGGCTTGCCAAATAAAACACATGCAGCTTCATCTAGGAGTGTTTGTAACAGTCATAATTTGTTCTGAGGCTTTCCCTTTTGGGTAAATTGATATTTAGAGACTTCAGTCCCTTGTACTGGCAGCATTAATTCAGTAATTGTCTACCATAAACTTAAAAACTTGCATCCTGCTTTGCATGGAGAGGATCCCTGGTTTTGTAAGTGACGTTTTTGTTTGCTTTGTTTGTGCTGGCATTTGGATGATTAAAATGTATAGCTGGCTAAGCTGACTTTACCTTACCATAGGGTAAGGTCAGACAGTATAAATAAACTATTCTCTTAATTACTCACCCGTCTTCCAGTTTACATTTCTTTTGTGAGCTTTTCTAGCTGTTTCCTCCAGATAATTGAGAAATACCTCTTCCCTTCCTTCCCTTACCCAGTGATCAAAATAACATTGGGATTTGGGGGAAGGTAAGAGGAGGGCTCTCACTTCTAGAAAAGCTGCAGATTGATAAAGCAATGTCAGAGTCTGTGGGGATGCAGCAATGGTGTTCCAAGCCACAGAGATAAGAAATGGAAGTAGCAGTTACACGTGTCAGTGCTTTTGGAGCCAGTTGAAATCTTTCTGCTCGGCTCCTGTGCCCTCAGCAGGGCTAAAAACAATGTTGGATTCACTGAAGGGTTAAGTTATTCATGGGTGACTTATCTGGCCTCTTTGTTGATTAGCTCTTACATGGTTCTGTTTACCTTTATCAACCTCAACATCTGTCTGCCTCAGCATGAGCTGTATTTATTCCTCACTGGAGGGGGTTGCAATATAGCTGTCGAACTGATGTAGTATTCCCTTTGCTTCTTGTTTTGGTAAAAGCAAAGATCAGTTTCTGTGAGATTAAATTGGCACCTGGGGAGGTGTGGTGACTCAACCAATTTTGCTTATAATACACTGAAGAACAAGAAGCCTTTTGGGTATCCAAAAAAAGGTGACTCTTCACAGAGTGTATTTAATATTAACAATTAAACTTTACAGTGTATGCTTGTGCTTTTCTTTACCTGGGAAAACTTTGGTCACTGAAATAATCTGACATTTTTATCAGATACCACCATGAAAACCTTAGGAACATTAGTATGGTGTTACACACTCTCTGCTTGCGAGTGTTTGACTTTCTTTGCAGTTTGAGTACCCTGGATCAGAGGTGTAGTTATAATTTGGCAGATGACCAACCTGTCCTACTTGTTCTGTAACCCAGGAGATTTTATCAGCTGAAGGAGATGGTCCCTTTCCAGTTCAGTGGTGGTTGAACTCATCAAGTTTCCTGAAGTTCTGAAATCTTAACAAGAGAACTGGAAAGCATCAGTGAAAGCTGTTTGACTCAATGCATACTGTGACTTGGAAAGGTGGTGAAGCACCCAGGTTACTGCACCCCTGCTGGAAGAAGTTCTGATTTCTGACTTTAACAATTGTCTTTATTGCTATAATTCATGTTACATTGCTGTGTCAGAAATGCAGCTACAGATCTATAACAGCCTTGTAGTCATAACTGGGCTTTAGTAGCCTAGCAACAAGTACAAGCCAAATATATGTTACATGTTTTTTTTAATTCCAGCTTGCTCTTTAATTTCTTAGTATCTGCAGCTTAAGAATTGAAAATGAAGCAGTGAACTTGTTGAGAATTCAAACAATGTAAAGTAACGCCAAATATGAGAATTCCAGTTGGAGTCCAGATGAAACTATATTAGTTGACACTAGCAGAAGTTATAATCTCTAAAAATCTCCATTAACCTTTTTGGGACCTGTTCAATAAGCAGTTTCTCCCAGCCAGCATTAAATTTTATCAGAAAATAAGCTTTCAGTCCCTTCAGATCTTAAGTTTTACTTGTTCACGAGTCCAAGGGTTTTGAGAAACTGATTCATGTTATTCTTGAGTATTAACACTGCTGTTTGCTTCCCCTGCCCATAAACTGCATATTCCATAGGAGCAGGATGAGGCCTTTGTCTTCTGAAACATCTGGCACTTAATGCTGCTTATCTGTGAGAGGGAATTAAAATCCCTGCTATTGTTTATAAATGACAGGGTATATTCTTCTATCATTAAACTTGGCTTCTAAGGATTAAGTCTCCAAAATCATTCCCTTTTCATAAATTCACAGAAGATTTGGATACATGATAAAATTATTTTGTACAGGATTTTGCTTGAATAAAAGCAAAAGGAGAAGAAACCAAAGACTGGTGGGGTGTAAACTTGGAGAAACTGTTTTTTGAAGAAACTTGTTCAGTGAAATCACAATACCTTAATTCTGTTAATAACACTTTAAACCATTAATAAATGCATAACTCGGTAGTTTCAGATTATTTCTACTTTAATTCAGACAAAATTGTGGTTTTATACAAGATGTAAATCCATTTTAGTTATTCTGAAAGGTGGGATCCATGTACCTGTTAGGACTATGGAAGAAAAAAAAAAATCTGTATTTTGTGGCTTGGGGTGGCTGCTGCTTTCATCATGAAGAACTCAATGTCTGACTAATGAGTAGTGGTAGCTGTAAACATGAAATTTCACGTTTTATATTTAATATGATAAAAGCTTTGTCAAGCCTTTACTGTTACTTCAAAGGCTCTTTCAATGCTATTGAGTTTTTTATGCATAGTTAATAGGCACAGAAGTGACTGTCAGCACCAGGGCTGTTCCCCATTCCCCTGCATAAATTAAATATATTACACTGGTGCTCTTTAACAGTGCCTATGTACATTTACGTAGTTTCATAAGGAGACACAAGGAAAATGAGTTTTCATGTGCTGCTTACCTTTATAATGTCACTTAAATTTAGGGATGTTTGTCTGGTGTGCTGCAGGCATAGTTGTGGTTTTTATGCATTTCATATCTGAGTTCCTCTCTGTGATGTCATCACTTTGTTTTACTGTGAGAGTTAATGGGTTCTTGTAGTAAACACTGGCTAGTCTAACATGAAACATATTGAAGTTGGTCATTTTAAGCTTAACCCTGAACATTGGTGTTGTTTTTAGGGAACTACACTGAAGAATAGAATTTCTGGAAATTGAATATTTCACTGGTAATTATTAGATTTTACTAAAAAGAAAGGCTGAGCTATACAGAGCAGAATACTGTAGATTATTTTTGTTTGGAAATTATTTCTCTCATTAGATCCTTTCAAATCAGCAAAAGGTTGTAGTTGCTCTGGTCTCATATATGTAGGAAAGCTGTTCAGGGGTTTGGGCTGTTATTTTACAGATAGATACATTTAAATATAATATCTCATTTAAAAAATAATTATCTAACATTCAAAATTCATCCAGCCTAAAGCTTAGCAGACTATGCATAAAGGGTCTTGAAATCTAGTTCATGTGAAATTGCCAGTATGGAAAAAGTGTGTTAAGCAATAATTCAAACTGCTGATTCTGACAAATCTCTGTGGTAGCTGAGAACTCATTATGCAGAAGAGATTCAATATTTCAGAGTGAACTCTTAGTTTGCAGTAGTGACTCTCCCCATTGAAAGGTAATGTTGATACCTGCCTGGAAAGAATGCTTGTAGGTAAAGTGAGATTATGGAGATGCATTTAGAAACCAAGCATGAAATGTTACAGATGAATTGGCTTCTAGGTCTGTTTCTTCAAAGGAATTAAGGTATCAATTGCTGACTCAATTCACTGTGGAAGCAGATAGCCTTCCTAAGGCTAAGCCTGACATCAAAGGAAATCTAAAAAGCTGAAAGATCTCTTGGGGAAGAAGGGAGCAAAGGGTTGGATGGGCTGTTAGAGGCTGCCTATAATTTAAGTGAAAAAGAGCTGAGTGGCTGGAAAGCCTCTTGCAGATGGAGGAAGCTCTTCAACACAAAGCAGCACTGAGTCTATTTCAGCTCAGCTCGAGTAGTTGAGTTTATTCCTCATCTCTGCCAGAGGTTACATTAAGGTTATGTATTTTTAACTGCCTTTCTGCAAAGCTGCATCTTCCATTTCAGCTGTGTCCTACCTTACTTTGTCTTACCACAAAGAAGTTGAGTTGCTATAACCTGTCCTTTGACTCCCAAAGTTAAATTCCTCCTCAATCCAGCTGCATCCATGCTCCCAGGCATGGCTGCATTTCATGCTGAGAGTGAACTGAAGGATCTGAATTTCTCTTTGGAAGAATTAATGGCTTGAGAGCTGACCTGTCCCAAGAGAGGGCTGTAACACAGCTAACCTGAGGGCAAGAACTGAATATACAGTGGATCCAGAAAACCTGGAATAATAAACAATTAAATCCTTTTTTCAGCCTTGTTAGCTTTAGAGTTAGTCTGTAAGAGCATGTAAAGTGTGTATTCACATCTCATGTGGTAGAATGTACAAGACTGCAAATACTGTGCCTGAGGCACGTCTTAATTGCTCTATAAAACCTCCCCACCCATCTTTTTTTACTTATTGACTAATTTTATGCCCACTAAGGGGTTGTGTAAGACTAATTTTACTGTACTTTTTTTTAAACTAACAAGCAAGTCAGGCTTTCATATCATGTATCACTCTTACATAAAATATCTTTTGACCTCGAAGCAATAGCAGCACAGATTTTGAACACAGATAGCCCTTAGTGGAAGGTTGGGTTAAAAATCTATTTAAAGCCCTTTTAAAAGAAAGATGCTATGGAACTGTTAAGATTTTTAATCCTGGGGGCAGTTAGGAGCATGTGCTCTATTTCCACATGAAGGCAAATGCCATGTGGTTTGGCAGTTGTGCAATAGCTGTTCCTTACAGCATTTTTTATATCAATGTTCTGTTTTTCTTTAAGTAACACTGAATCTGGCCTTCAGAGGCACCACTGATGACACATGGCAGATTTTCAGCTGGGTAATGTGAGGATTCCTGCTGGCTCTAGGGTCCTACAGCTGGTGAGTTTGGATGAAAAGGCTTTCTAGGAGAGGAAAGTTGTGTGCAAATGGTTTGAGAGGCTTCTCCCATAGCACGAAATATGTTTCCTATTACTGTTTACCAGTAGGTAACTTTTTGTTCCCTTTTTTTTTGGCTGAATAAGGCTTGCTGGACAAGCTACTTCTAAAATAAGATTCATACTTATTATGGTGCTGCTCTTTCCCATTCCAAATCTTTAACAGCTTTTAATTGTGTACTGTGGGAATGTTAATATTGGTTTGGGTTTGGTTTTTTCCCCCCTAGCATAACGTGTGTTCACAGTAAAAACTGTTGAGTGAACTCTCTTTGAATCTTCAGAAGTTTTCATTTTAAGAGTTTGTGTGGTCTGAGGTTAAAGCAAGTGACCAGTATATGACACAAGAAATAGGAATAGGTCTGAAAACTGTGGGCTGATAGAAGCAGCACAGTGGAGGGTAAAGCAAACTGTGTAAAAATACAGGCTGTCAGTGAAGAATGGAGGTTTAAAAGCAATTTTTGATTTCATTGTCACCTCTGTTCTTCAAATACTTTTTTTTTTCCTGCAGTAATAGACATTTTAGTCTGTAATTTGTCAGAAGAGCTTGAAGCCTCCAAAAATAATCACTCTCTAAGAAGGGAATGTACATCTCTATCCTTAGGTAGCTGCTTCTTCCTACCTGTAAATATTTCCTGTCCAGCATACTGCCTACCTTTTATCTGGAGTAGCCAAGGGTTAAGAGAGGCTAAACTATTTAGCATGACTTAGGTGTACTTTGAGACCTCTGTTCCCCTTCTTTCCCAAATTCCTTTTCTCCTGCCCAAAGATCTAGTAAAACACAGAAATAAGGATTAATCACTGTGAGAAGCTAATGGTGGTGAACTGGGTATGGGACCATATTAAATTAAAGCACTTTTTAAAATTTTAATTTTCATATCAGCCACTAGCATTAAATTCTTTTTTCAGTCTATTGTAAACAGTGTTTTTACATCTCTCTTATCATTGGGTCACCAAATTGACTTGAAATTCTTTCCTCTCACACATACCAGACCCACCTTGTTGTGAGGCTCAAGGCAAGCCTTTCTGCTGCTTTCAAGGGCAGTTCTAGAGTAGAAGTGGGCACAGATGGGAATAAAGGAACTGCAGGATCCCTGGATTTTTACTCAGATGTCCTGTGAGTAGAAGTAGGGACAGACTTTGGCCTCCTGGAAATGTGCTAAAATTGAGTGGTTTTAAACACACATTTATGCAACATCTTTCTTAGCTTAAACCCTTCCTCTTAATCTGCTTTCCACCCACATGCCCAACATCTCTTTATACTTCTGTCCAAACACCCTCATCTGGAACAGGATGTCAGGAGAAGCCTGGAATGTACATGCATGAGTTTTTCTGCTCAGAATTTGAGTTTGACCCTCAGCTCTGACCAAGAGGTAACTTTACTATTGCAATAACAGGTGAAACACTATAGTGCTTCCATGCTTCTTATTACAAAGTAATTGCCACCAGGGCAATTTTCCAGCAGGCAATTGCCTGCTGTTTATTGTAAAAAGAAACCTTTCAGCTCTTGGATGGGGCTCTGGTGGCAGAGACTTGCAGATGCAGAACTGAGATTTGGATGCCCAGCATTGGAATTGGCAACCCCACAGCTTTACTTCAGTGGGTTTCTGTTGAATGTGGACTGTGAGACAGGTTATGAAAAGGAAATAGCTGGGAACTCATTAGTGAAGAGGAGTCTTACTTTTCAAGGAAATAGAATTAAAGCCACTTTGGAAATGAAAAGAGTGTCAGCAGGCCAACTCATGTAATGTTTTAATACAGGATTGTCAGAGCAGCAGACCCTTGGGGTTTGTTCCCCTCAGTCTCCTGAGTGCTCCTTGCAAGAGTCTTTCTGTTGTGATGCCCTTCTGGGACCCCATTTAATCATCCTCTTCACCAAACAACAGTTGAGGAGGTTTCAGATATACTTCCTGCAGGCTGTTTTGCAAGAAATTATTGGAAATGTTTTGTGCTACTGATTCAGTTTGATAATGTTTAATACAAGTCCATTTAACTAAATAGGGAAAATCCATGTTATGGATTATGCCTGCATTGGTTTGGATAAATCTCCTATAGCTCATGTAACTCCATAAACATCTTCCTTTCCCTGAAGTCTTGAGTGGCTGGCTACAGAGCAGCACAGATGCAGATTTTTCCAAAAATAGATGAATTCAATTCTGTTAACATTTGGTGATCTTTAGTTGAAGCCTCCAGGTGAATTTTTTTGCAGTGTAGTAGATGCAGAACACATAAACTGAAGAATTTGAATCCGAGTTTGTTGTTTTTAGGGAATGGTGACTGCTGGGCTACAGTTTTCTTCAGTGAAGTTAGGTGCCATCTCTCCAGGCTTTTGGGAGTGCTCCATGTGAGGAGAGACCTTCCACACTCAGTTCCAAAATGTCTTAACACACTTCCAGGGCAAGAATACTTTTCCCCGGGGAGGTGCTGGTACAGGGAAGGATCAACAGAAAGGCTCAGTCCCTACAGTGGCCTGGTTCTGTCCTTGCTATCAGCTTTGTCTCTGGCAAGTGTCCCACGAGGCAGTGCAATTGCTTTTATTATGTCAGTAAATTTTGTATAACTTCTGCTCAGATCATCTTCACCGTGAATTTCTCCCCTCCCCTGAATCCCAGTGTCTGTTCTTTCTGGCTCAAGTGATAAACCAAGCTGGATCATTTTCTATGTGTTCTCTGTATTGGCTGTATAAAAACATGAATTTCCTGCTTTTATCAGTTGTGCTGCTCTGTAAACAATGGTCTTTCAATAATTCAGTCTATCAGAATTGAGCTTACCCCCCCTCCCCCAGGATAATCTGCAAATTCCAAAAATATCCTGCTTTAAATGAGCTCTTGATCTGGAAGTGTTTTAATACCTCTTACAAATGTTATATCTGGACACTTCTAGAAAGTAAGGTATTTCTTTGGAGAACAGAGATCAAGTTCATGCCCTTAAGAGTTTGTGTAGGTGGCAGGAAAATAAATATTAAATTACATATTCTAAAATTAGTGTTAAACTTGAGCACTCTGGGAAAAATCTTCATGAGTTAAAACCAAAGTGTCTCGGGTATTCAGATAAATGATTGTTTACTGGGGTTAATTAGTTGTAGTGGAGACAGTTGTGGTATTCATTTTGTTTTCTTTGCCTGATTTGGAAAGTCAGAGTCAGTGTCCTACCAAGCCAGACATTTTCTGGCAAGGAAGAGTCATTACAGGCATACCTGCTGCCTTACATGGACTGCATCAGGTGACTTCAAAATGATTGTTTATCGTAGTCAGCTGCAATTTAAACAATTTCTGCAGCGATTGGATGTCACTGAAATATCTGATCTGCTGTTTTCTTCCAAGCTGCAGCAGAAAAGAAGAGCAGATGCACTGTGCTTTGCTCTTTTTTTCTCCCCTTAAGTCATTATTCTGCAAAACTTTAAACAAATAAATTTCTGGTTGCTAGACTTTGGTGTCAGTGTATCACCTCTGTAGTGGTTCTGCACTACATGTGCTGTTTTAGCAAAAAGGTTTTGGGTATTCCTGATATTAATGCCTTTATAACATAGAATCCCAAGAATGGCTTGGGCTGCAAGGAACCTTCAAGACCATCCAGTTCCACCCCCTGCCATGGGCTGGGAGCCTTCCACTACACCAGGGTGCCCAGAGCTCTATCCAGCCTGGCCTTGAACACTTCCAGGAATGGGGCAGCCACAGTTCTCTGGGCAACCAGTGCCAGTGCCTCACAGGGTAGAATTTCTTCCTAATATCCAACCTAAACCTACCCTCTAACACAAAGCAAATAATGCTTACTTTAAACTGACCTTAAATAACAGCAGAAGGAAACTTTGTCATCTGTATGAAATTAAAACAGAACTTTTTAAATAATTTTCTTTCCTTTCCGTTACAACCAATAGAACCATGCCAGAAACAGAGTTTTCAAGCCCAAACTGGCTGACATTTGGAGGTCATGGCTAGACCTGTGGTGAGCAGCAGTGTTGACTCCCCTTCCTCAGTGACTTGCTGGGTCCCCCCAATGTCATCTCGCTGTGTCACAGTGGAGAAGCTCAAGAAGTAGTGCAGGGGGAGCCTTCAGGATATTTGAGGTTGGCATGAGAAAATAAGATTATGTAATCAGTTAAAAGGCTGAGGGTGGTTCTTTCTCTGTAATTTAATTAAGCAGTGGCCTACCAAGTGCTTCCTCTTCTCTCAGGTAGTCATAAATTTTGTGCCAGGAACTCCATCAGTCTGGAGAGCAGTCAGCATGTGCCAGAGGTTATGGAGATAATTGGAGAGGAAGGCTATTTTTCTGCACTGTGTGTTCCTACCCTGTTGATGTTGCAAATGTGTTTAAAATAAGTTTTCAAATGTTTTTAAGCTGTAACCTTCAGGAGAGGAGTTTGGTACAACTTTGTCAGGTATCAAAGGATTGCCAAATCTTGCAAATTATTTAGGTTCGAATCTTAAATTATTCAGGTTCTTTGTTGGATGACTGAATAATGCTATGTGGCTACACCTGTAACATATATATATAATTTGTATATATGTATAAATAACATATTTAACATATATAATAATACATACATGTGTATATAATATATAACTTGTTCCATTCTTTTATAAATTTAAATGGCAAGAAAAAATTACATGCAGAGTGATATAAAAGAAGACTGGTTTTCACAATGTAATAAAAATACTTGTCTGATTGTTGAAATAGAGTTCTGTTCTGCTTTCTCCCCAGTGGGGTCTAACTCTCATAATTTGCACATTTGGAAAGGAAATGGTTGCTGTCTTTTGTGCTGGTTGTGCTCTGGTTGTTTAACTTCAGGTTTTATTGGTAAATTTATTCTTCCATGTGTAGTTTCACTGACTGGGCAACATAATACATGTGAGTAAAGATCACATTTAAGGATCTGCAGTAAGAAGTCTTATTCATCTTGTATTATTACATTTTATTCCAGACTATCAATTCCTGTTATTTGGTGCAAAGGGACTCCGTGGGTCTCATTATCCTTCACATACAAATGCAGTTTTAAAATTTTTAAACAGCTGAGTGAGGGTGGGGGAGCCACATCTCTGGGACACAGCAAGTGAGTTATTTGGAGTGATGCCTGAGTCTCTGCTCTAGTTACTAAAATTTCCTATGAGAGCAACTCTGTAGTATGACCCTGCAAGCTCAAAATACTAAGATCAAGGGTTTTATTAATTAGAATTTAGAAGACTTCAATGTGAAAGCAGCTCTACTTTTAAATCTCCCCTGTTCATGTGTAGAACATGTTTCGTGTATGTTACTGTTCAAGCCAAAACATGCAACTTAGGAAAGTTTGAAAGTTTGAGGCAGGTTCCATAACCACCAACCCTGTCTTTAATCAGCCACAAAATTTCATCTGAGAGGATGGTTTTCTATAATACTTTACCACAAGGCAGGTGGTTGGTGGCATGAATAGCTACAGAGAAAACCCACATTTTTTGGCAGGGAAAATCCCCAGCTGATTAAAAACTCTCTCTCTGATAGTCCTCATTCTTATATCTGGAGATTGTTACAACCTCTGGTGACTGCAGTGTTTATCCTGGAGCAATGTACATGGAAAACTGTGCCTGCAAACTCCAACATGCTGTTCATTTGCTGCAGCAAACGGGGAAAGCACTAATAGGATTTCTGTTCCGCTTGATGTAGCCACATGAGGAATTAACCTCAATAAAGGCGACTGCATAGAGGAGTGTAGTTTCTTTTTAGGTGCTTAGGATAGGTTATTTGCAAAATTTGCCTGTTTGGGATTTTTTTTTTTAAGCAAACAATGAATAATGAGTTAGACGAATCAGCGCGTTTCTTTTTATATTTATTCATATAATTCAGCAACACTTGATTTAAAACAGCAAATAATTTAAAAGCAAATGCTGTGTTACCACTCTCTGCTGACTTTCTGGTAGAGCTTCCCAGTAGCACAGTTGTGACCAAAATGATCCCAAGCAGTGTGTTTATTCCTGTCATAAACAAACCTGTTGTCCAAAAGCTTTTAGAAAGTCCAGAAGGTTGATTTTTCAGCATGGTAACAATTAACAATACACTTTTTGTAAGCCTGTCATGAGAATGGTGCCTTTTTGGGAGGCTTTGAGTATTGAGAAGGGAAGTAAAGCACTTTGAGACTGCACGATGTCAATGGCCAAGAGTGTAGGTAGGATCAATTCAGCTTTTTTCTTTTCTGGCAGTTTAAGGGGAAAATGGCTTTTGTAACAGGAAATGTATATTGGGTAGCTATAACATTTATTAGTTATTATGTTATTTTTCTGTTGGGTCAACCAGGGTAATTATAGAAGGAGCTGCCTGCACCACCTTCTGACCCTTAAAAGGACTATGAAAATGTGATCCCAGCTGAAATGTAAAGATCAACTGTCTGGTCACTAATCCCCAGGAAGAAAAAGGTTCTCAGATGGTGTCTGCGGGGGTGCACAGGCCAAAAAACACCTCCTTAAGTCACTGTTTTCATGTGACTTCCAATCATGTAGTGAAGTCTAAAAACTGGGGAAGGAAAGAATTATTTTTATCAATGTGCAGAGACAAGCTCTTTGCATTTTAGTCTTGAGGCTGGAAATGAACTGTTTTCTTTGCTGCTTGCAATTCAAGGGCGCAAATATTGTGCTGACCGGATTCTGTCTGGCTGCCTGCTCAACAAAAAATTACTTTTTTGGCTACCCTCAGGTCTGCTTGCCTTCCTTTTTCTGTTCCTGGATACACTGAGCAGATGCCATACTGGACTATGTATATGCCAGTCATTTGTTTGGCAGGGTGAACCAGATCCTTCATGATTCCCTAGGGTTTGGTGGGGTGGAACAGACACATCGGGGGCAACTTCTGCTGCAGTGAATAGGAATTAATACCTTGATGATGCCTTCTAGCCCAGTGTTTGCTACAATGGTGGTTTAAAAGTCTTGGCCATGAGCAAGTCCCAGAACATTTGGGATTTTCTAGCCCTGCTGTTCATCTTGCCCTTGCTTAGTTATGTCAATCAGAATTTACCTACACTTGAGGTCTGGGTAGAGCAGTGTGGAATGGTACTCAAAGCTTCCTTTGGGCACAAACTCCTTGCCCTGTGGAGCAGAACAGCACCAGAGCAAGGAGGGCACAGGCTGCACCTACTGCTGCTTCATGGTGCTGCTGGGCAGCCCCTATTGAATAGGTCTTTCTTAAGCCAGTATGATTTTAATTAAAAAATAGTTCTTAAGGTGAAAAGTTGTTTGTTGACCAGACTTTTTTAGGAGGTGGGAGGGTTGCTTCAATCTGGGTTAAATACCCAGAGTTAACAGTTCAGGTTTGACTCTACTTGGAGTTAAAACTAGGGGTTAACACAAACTTTTTGGTTGGGATTTGACTCAGCCACGGAAGTAGATGGTCATATTCCAGGGCATTAATGTGTTAATCACTGCAACAAAAGCTCCACTGTTGATTAACGGAACAGGTTGCTGAAAGATTCTCTGTTGTGTGTGTAAGAACCTCTTGGGTTTGGGAATTTTCAAGGAATTCGAGCCAAAGTCCTGTGTTTATAAATTTGTCAATATTCTAGAAACAGTGACGAAAAGCCCTATTGAGCTTTGGATAAACTGGGATGCTGCATCTCTTCAGGCAACACATGTCACAGTAATTGATGTGTAATCTTGCAGCCAGAGGAGCGGGAAGTGCTGCAGCGTTACGTAATGTGCCGAGCCCAAGTGGGGCATCGTGTACGGCTGATGCCTTTTAATTACATCCCATAAGGGCCAGGGAAGGATCAGTGTGGTGAAACAGCTTATTGATTGCTGCATTCATACATGGGCCTGCATGCATTTAGACACTTAGGAGCAAAGGGAAATGGATGCTGATGTTGTGTGTGTGACCTTTGAGTCCTGTGTCTGCAGCTTGCTTAACTGGGCAGCAACAGGAGACAGGCTGGGAATAAATACCCTGACATTGTGAAGTCAGCTTTGGGTGGTTCTATGATACAGAACACAACCTTTGTTTTTCTGGAACACTGAAGAAAGTTTTCAGTTTTTTACTTGATGTAAACACCTCTGTTACACCCTTAAAACTGCTCTGCAGTGGTGGTTAAAAAGAGGGTTTTTTTTATTAGTGCTGGTTCAGCACATTTGGAAGTTGCATCAGATTTAATCTATATTCCATTTCAGCTTGTTAAACGCTGTGATGCAAATTTCTTATTAGTGTCAAAGTGATATATTTCTAAATATTGGTTAATAAGTGAGAGAGCAAGAAAAGTTATAAACAAATTTCCCAAGAGCCAAGAAGGATGGCATAGATAATCTAGAAAACTTGAGCAAATCAGCTTCAGCAGTAGATGGAAGCCTTTGGCAATGTTGTGTTTCCTTGCTCTCTCTGCCGGTTATTTTCCTGCTGCAGCATGGGGAAAGCTTGTTTGGCATTCTCAGTGTTGGAGCATTAAAGGTTCAGCTTCTGTCTTAAGTAAAGCTGGCACTTCACACTGTACCCTGGCAAAAATAAATACCCTGAGTTTGATAAGGATATAATTCAGTGGAACCTATAGGAATTGCTAATTATCTACAGTAAAAAAAAAACAAACAACTACAACAGCAGTTGATTTTTTGGCCTTTCCTTGAGCAGGGCAGGTCATATGCATTGCTTTTGATTCTGCAGCAGCAGGAGTAGCAAATAAATCAAGTAATAGACATATGTGTCAATATTGGATAAGGAAGTAGGAGACTGGATTGTTATAAAGGCAGTAAACTAGAAACAGTGTTCTACCTGAATTATCATAAGTTACCTCTGTGGAAGTAGGCTAGTAGGAGGGTTAGAAACTTTAAAATAAATAATGGAAGCTTTAAAAGCTATGCTTGACAGCATTTGTGATCATGCTAAAAGGAAAATCACATTTGCCTGCCTGCAGATCAGCCCATGTGTTCTCTCTCTGATGCCTCAAACCTCAGCTGTTCCCAGGCTTTTGCTTCCCCTCTCCCCCTTCCACACATACCTTTGGCTCACTTCTCTTAACATACGCTTCTCTTTCCTGACACAGCACCATAAAACTGGGTTATAAACCAGAAATTGTCAGGAAAGCCACATAAACCTTTCTACAACTTTGGCAGAACAGCCATGCAGCAGCAGGGCTTAATGAAACACTAATGACTCCCACAGTTGCCAAATATGAGAAGGGGAGGACAGTTGTAGGAGGCTGAGAAGCAATAATTGAGCAGAGACAGAAAATGGGAGAGCTGGATGATGAAATCCTTTAAGAGGCCTGTCACTTATTTCCTTAATTCCATTTTCCAGGAGTGTTATTTAACCCACCGTGGTTGCTGCTCTCAGGCTATTGCACAGGGAGTTTCAAAAGGCAGAATAGCTTTGCCAGAAGGAGATATTACTCTTCTGCAGCTTAAAAACACCTCCAGAACTCTGCATGTGAAACACCACACTAATATTTCTGTACTGAAGCTGTTGAAGAGCAAGGGCTTTGTTTTATTACCACTTTAGCTGGTCTTTCAAAACGGATGGCTCTAGTCTAGGTGCAGACATGGCATGAAATAGTTTCCAAATTTTTGGAAGTTAATTCTGCTGTCACAGTGTTGACTTGTTCGTATCCAACTCCTAAGGAAATCTAAAATTTGAAACACAAGTTTTAAGGAAATGTCAGGCAGTTTTCCTACATCTCTAACCTAATGTCATCATTTTAATTTTCCTATTAATTATTTGTTCCTTTTTCTGATGTAGATGGAGATTTTGTCTGGAGTCCTGTACTTAGGATAGGGAGTGACTAAAGCAGAAATGTGTGTGCATTTTAAAGGCCTGAATGTACTGCAGAAGGTTTGAATATCACAGGAAGCAGGTTCCAGTCCTAGAAGACAGACAGTTCCCCAGCCCTCTCCCCTGCAAAGTGTCTCTTTGGTCCTCTGGGTTTTTCCTGACCATTCCAGTGTGGCTGCAGCTGACTTCTGCTGGTAGTTTTGGAAAGAATTTTCTGCTTTTTGCCCTTGGATGTCAGGTTTTTGCAGTGCCATGTTTTTCATGTCTCTGCAATATTCCTATTAATTATTTGTTCTCTTGCTTATCACTCTCCTCAGTGCCCATAACCCCATCCAATGGAGAAATCACACTTTATCCCTCCAGTCTTGTGTCCCACAAAAAAATTCCTTGTCTGCACAGAGGAGGCAGCCCTGTATATCATCCAGAGCAGTCACAGAGTAGCTGAGTGAGATGAGAGCTCAGCATCCCAGCCCTTGTGCAGCCATCCCTGCTGACAAGAGCTAAGCAGGAGGGGGATGAGGGAGAGGAGAGATTTCTTGCAAGTGGGTGATGTTTGTGTTCCCGCAGTGCTCGGCTTGCAGAGCGCACGTACTCCAGCCTGTGAGATGTGGCTATGTGCTGACAGCTCTTGAATGTTGCAGGCTAAGCACAAGAGCTCTGATTCGACAGGCACAAGAGGAATTTCAGGATGTGAATTTTACCAGTGGGAAGATTGAAGCCACAAGTTTTGAGATGCTGTTTATGCAGTAGGTTGTTCCTGAGACACTGATCAAGATGCCTGACAGCTTGTTGGGCAATCATTTTAATGTAGGAAGCTAAGCAGCAATGAAAAACCTCACAGGTTTGTTCTGAGTTCTTCCATCTGCTCTCTTGCAACTGAACTGAGGCCTGTGAGCACAAGTATTGGTCAATTTTTCACCAGTGTTGTTGTGCTGTTTGCTGCTTCTTCCAAGCAGCTTCTGAGCAAGTGCTTGGCTTGAGCAAGTGCCTTATACAGGCTGGGCAGGAGTCACTGAATGAGAAGCAAAATTTTCACCTAAAAGTCAAGTCCTCTATAAGCTTCATTTCTTCTCACCCCAGCAGCTGTAAAATACTGTCACATTAAGAGTGCAAATTAGAGGCTGTCTTGTCTCACGTGCTACCAGATTCTGATTTCAAAGAAGTACTTAAAATTATTTCCTTCTTAAAAGCTTGTACTCTCACAGTGCTCAGATCATGGTAATGGATACCAGGAGAAATTACTGTGCTTTTTTTTAGCCTTTCCCTGTTGGTCATAGTTCCTGTTTCCATCCAGAAGTTAGAATGTGGTTTCTCATGGGTGCAACAAACTCTGTATACAAGTGCTGACTGTACCTCAGTAGTGCTCAGACCACTGGTCTGGCCTATTCCAGTGCATTGGTTCAACATATGTTGGCTCAGGTATGGTTTCTCTGGCAGCTCAGGGTCCCATTCTAAGCCATTAAAAGTCCTAAAATCTGAAGGGAGATAGCAAGAAGCAAAAAATATATTGTCAAAGTTTCATGGTGTCAAAACAGGCATTGCAGCTTGTTTGCAGTTTCTCTGGGAGACACAAATGTGTGGCAAGTCTATTTTTATTTTAAATAGAAGGGAATGCATATTTGGCTGAATTTACGAGATTATTCTGAAACCCCTACTCCTCATATAGCTCCTCCAAAGCTAAACTGCTTGAGTTTGCAGTGGTTCCTGCAATTTTTATGTATAAGATGAGAAACAGATACCAGAGTTTGAACTTTTTCACAGCTTTTTGACAAGCATTGGTTCTGCTTTGTACACTCCTTAAAAATAGTCTAAACAAAGCAGATTGTATAAGCAATGCAGTTTTAAACAGATCAATGTGAAATATTTTTAGCAGCACGCAGTATTTTATACAAAGATGAAATTGTGGAATAGAAAGCATTTGCAGGGCATGACAGCTTCTTGTGTTCGTTCAGAAAATTGTATGGTGTTTATTTAAAGTGTATAAACAAGTCTCTAGGTGATGATTTCTAACAAATGAAAATAGGACCTTAGCATCCTATTCCCATATCAGATCTTATTGTTAAGCTTATAAAGAACTATTTTTCCCCCAATAGAACTTATCAAAAAGAGATTTTGAATAGAAACTGCTGCATGTGACTTAATCTTTCTTCCATGTAACTCGTGACCTCACGCAGCCCTTAGACTGATGGTGACACAGTGAGCATTTCCTGTGAACCGTGAGCAGTGCTGGTCCCACTATTGTTGGGCACTTTTTTTGTCTGGGAAAAAACAAACCCTTATTTACTAGAAGCCAGTGTCCTGTTTGTTTGTAGCTGGCTGGGAAATGCCATATTACAAGGGTCTCAGTGGCAGTCGTCGCTCCTAACAGAAGCTGTTGTTGTGTTTTGCTCTTTTTCTCACTGATTTGTATGAGACTTCTGAGTCTGCCTTCTGACCTGCTCCACATTCATTTCACGCCACAAATGCTAACCTTGTTTATCCAATATGTTTTTTCCCTCCTCAGTGTTTCCTCAGATTAGCTGTCAGTAAAAGGCTAAATAATAATCCTCCAGTTATTATTCCTCCCCCGTGAGGCCACCAGGCTGCTTTTCCAAGTTGGCGGATGGTGGTTTGCTGTAAGAGCTGCTACCTGGCAAGGCAAGTGTGGAGGTGGAAAATTACAGACAAAATAAAGGAACAGCATTAAATTGGTAATGGGATGCAGCTGCTTTGGCCTTTGAGCCTGTATGTGAGTCTCAGCAGCCTTTGGTAAAGGCTTGTGCTGCATGGAGCTGCTCTTGGCCATACAAAATCAGTCCCAGCCCAGCAGTGGTCTGTTCTAGGGAGATGCAGCAGCCCTCAGCACTTGGGACATTTCACTTTTGGCTGTGAGAGGTTGTGGACAGGCTGTCACATGGATGACAATTTCATAGCTGTGCTGCCTTGAAATCCAGTCCAAGCCAGCATCCGTGCATCTGTTGTGCACGTCAGAGACTGGATGCTGCAGGGCTGCTGGCCCAGCACGTAACCATAGCCAAGTTTATTCAAAATACACCCCCCAGCTGAGTCCTTGCCACTGAATGGGGGCGTCAGGAGGAACTTCTCGGTGTCAAAACATTCCCTTTGTCTCTACATTTCTGCTTATTGTTGTCTTTCCTGCCTCAGCTGCCTTCTGAGCTGTCTTCCCATTTTAAAATACTGCATAAAATGGTGACATTCTGTAGGTTTAGCAGCATACATTTACAGAGAAAGGGGCCATTAGTATATGCAATTACCTTCCTCAACTTTCTAACGCCCTTCCAGACAGAATTTTCATCAAGTTTCATTTTTGGAGCTCATTCTTGTGAGGCAGAAAACCTCTGGAAGACTAAGGGGGGGTTTCTGTTTAAACACAGACACATACACACATATACACACACAATTTCTTTAAGTATTTCAATTTTCAGTCTTACTTTTTTTGCTTCTCCTGCCAAATCACACACGCCAACCCAAATATGCATATCATGTATGCAGACATTCAAGATACTGAAACCAGAACAGCCTCTTTTAAGGGAGGAACAGTATTTTGGAGTTGGAGTTCTCCTTGTCTGTCTGGAATATTCCCATTTATATGAAAATGTCTAGCACTAAAGCAAGCTGCTGTTGAAATGATGTAGGTCCTGCAGACTCTGCCAGCATGAAGGGTGAATTTTAGGAAGAGCATCTGTGAGGTACCTTTTGAAGTCTCACTTCGTGGGACAGTGGAGGTCATGCTCAGTGCCTCAGAAAGCTCTTTCCTGGAAAACTCCTGGTAGAACATGGCTGTGAGCTTTACAAAAGTCTGATTTCTCAGCAACAATGCAGAGCACAGACATCAGAGGTGACACCTAAATCTGTACAGAGAGAGAGCCACTAGAGCTGGCCACTAGAGCTCTTCAGAGTTTTGGTTCACTGGGCAGTCTGAGCTTACCAATTACACATCTCAACTTTCAGATCTAGAAAGCAAACAAACACAAAATGAAACTCTGGATAATTCACTTTCCTGCCCATTGCTACATGCTCTGTCTGCCCATGCATTGCTCAAGTGAGGAGTCTGTCAGGTTCAGGAGGAAATTCTCCCAACAGCAGATTAATGTTATTCCTGTACTGCGTTTAGTTTTCATGTGCACCCACTTCCCACCAGGAGTCTTCTCTAACCCCACTCAGTTGTTTTCCACTTGAATAACCAACTAAATTCTGATGTGACAATCTCACAGTTTACATACTTACAGTAAAGCCATACACGTCACTTAATAAATGGTAACAGTTTGGAATTCTGCATAACTGTATGTAAAACACACATGATGATTTTATAAACTGCTGCCCTACTCTTGGAATGCAATTTATCAAGGCCCTGCCACTTAGCTTATGGAAGCAGTCCCATGGCATGGCTACTCCAGCAAGAGAGAAAGCAGGTTGTGCTCATGTCAGTGATTCCTGCCATTACCCAATCTGTGGGAATGGCTCATGTTTCACTTGAAAGTTATCCCTTTCCTGTTTACTTGGGGGAGCACTCAGAGCCTTTTAGAAATTCTTCCATTTCTCTTGGCATGGGGCTGTTAATTCTTGTATAGATTTTTATCGTGCCCTCTTTTTCTAAAGATAGATATTTTGGCTGCTAATGAGTAGTTCAATAAAAAAAAATATCAAAGTGGTTTTCCTAAAGAAGAATCTTGAAACATAATGTTCTTGGGGTTTCAAGTGTCCTTTTTACCCTTCCATAAAAGCTACATATCCATGGCTCTGTTCTGAAATCATTGAGATTCATGTCTTCTGCAGAGTAAGCCATTTTCACTGTAAATATTTAGATTTAGGCTTTTATTTATAATACTTAGATGTTAGAAAGATCACCCATTGCAATAAGTAAAAATAAATTCTTCCCAAGAAAGCATTTCAGCCTCTCTCCTCTGACTCATGCATGAAAAGATAAAACTCATTAATTTTAGTCATGTGTCAGAGGTTGGGTAAAAAACCTTTTTTCCTTCCTTTTACTGACCTGTAAAATCAAACCAGACCTTAATCTGATTTTGAGTTATTACATGCAGAGTTGATCTTGAAAGTACTTGAAGTCAAGTACTGAATTTTTTTTAATAATTTTAGGACATTTTTATGACAGTTAGCTGTGCCTATAAAGCATAAAAAATATCTATCTGTTCAGTTTAGAAATGTGCAGGTTTTACAGTTGAAGGAGAAATATTTGTAAACAGTTTTTAGTTCTCTGCAGAAGTCATTTCAAATCATCATTTCAAATGGTTTGTGTGTTTTGGGGTTTTTTTGTTAAGATCTGTATACACCACAGAGAAGTGTCATTGCAGACTGGAGACACAGTGGTGGCCTCAAGGACAGAGGGACAGTGAGCTGTGCCAATCCCTGGTGTCCCTGATTTGCACTCCTATTCTTGTCCCCAATCTACCAGTGTTTCCTTGTTGTTTCTGCTCAGAGTCTCCATTAAAACAAATGGTTTGTCTCAAAGGATGTTGGATTATTGAAAGAGAATCTTTGTGTCCATTTTACTTAAATAAGTCTATTTGATTGTTTATTCACATGAGATGTGATGAAGCTTGTTATGCTGATGACAGAGCTCTTGCCAGCCTTCACCCCGTGTTTATTTAAAGTCTCTGTATGATTTACTGCAAAACCTTCCCAGCGTCTCCCAAGTGTTTACTGATGGATGAGCTCAATTGAGATGTCCCAGCTCATAACTCACAAGTCACAGCATAATTCAGAAAAGAAATGTCTGCTTTCAACACACAGCCCTCGTGCAGTGAAATGCTATCAAGTTATTCCAGATGTTGATGATCGCTGCAATGAAGATCCATGACTTTGGTTAAGCTGCAGCCTCTCACTGTGTTTGAATCAGACTCTGCAGGGACTTGGCCTCACACAGTAGCAACCTTGGGTGCTTAACCAGTGCTCCCAGGATGGCTCTGTGCAGGCAGAATGGGATGAGTATTTACATATTGCCCATTTCTTCTGTGTCCTGCAGAAAAATCATTCACCCTAAATGAATCATGCCCAGCCTTCAGTTTTACTTGCCTTGAACCAAATGTTTCCTCTTCACCATCATTAATTAATTTATTAGTCAGCTCACGCACTGGTGTCAGCATCCTGGAGCAGGTGAGATGCCAGTTAAACATCAGGTGCCTGATCCTGTTTGTGTGCTTGGGAAGCTGTTGAACCTGGTGAAGTTAAAGGGAGTGTTAAAACCACAGGGAGATGGAAGTTTTCCTTGCACTTCTGCTTGAATTGCTGGCTTCCTAACTTGCATCTTTGATAGTGTTCATGAAGAGAAGCTGGATGGTGCAAATAAATGTTTTAGTCTGGAGACACCATGGCTTCTTGAACAAGAGCTTTAGGTCTAATGTGTAAATACACACAGAGTTACATCTCAGCTAAAACTTCCATGTCAGCCAAGACATCCCCAAACAGCAGGAAAAGTTGAGCAGGAGATAGTGATTTGATTCATGATGTGAACACAGTGCCACCTGTACCAACACAGCCCTTTCCCAGTTCCATGGTAAGTATTGATGTGGAGTACTGGCCTCAGTACAGGCCTGCAGCTGCCTGTAACAAGGAAAGGTGGCTGAACCAAGATGCCATTCCCTGTGGCACAAGGTTCATGGCACACACAGACTGGGAAGTTTCAGCAGGGGCAGGTCTCTTCCAATAACTCTGGACTCATCAGGGTAGCTGTCACTGTTAGCTTGTTCATTAGCCAAAGTTGACTGAAATCACACAGACCTTGGCCTCAAACCTGGATTTTGAATCCTGATGATGAAATTGGTTATTCATGCCAAAAAATAGCTTATTTTCCATAATATAAACTCTGTATCACCACAGACTATGCAACACTCTTGGGAAAATCTGATCTGTCTCATGGAAGAAGTCAGTCTTGCTAGTCAAGATTTGGTGCTGCTTTAAACAGCAGCAGATTAGACTTCCAAATTTGCATCAGAGGCTATTTTGGGCAGGGATTGGTATAATCCTGCTTGGTAATGGATGCCTCAGTGTGCTGAACAGGGAGCACAAGGTACAGGTTGATCTCGCCAGCAAAGGTCAAATGCTGCTTGCCCTCACCATATATGGGTTTAGATAATAAATGGTTTTCCTTCCTGGGATAAAGACACTGAGTTTTTCTGTCTTGGCATCAGTTGGACTGCAAGAAATAGATTGTTTTGTTTTTAATGTTTTTCTAAGAACCGTATCAGAGTGTTACCTGCCCTGTGCTGATAAATGCGGGAGGCAGGTCCCAGAGGAGCCGGCCTGGCTGCTGCTGTGGCCAGTCTGCCATCTGCAGGTCACTGCTCCGTGCTGGGGATGTGCAGAGCAGGGTTTGGAAACTCTTTCTTCTCCAGAAATTATTTCTAGCAAGCTGTTGTTTTCTAGTAAGTGCTATGTAGTAAATTTTAACTTTTTCCCATCTGATCCTATGAGTAGTCATCTCTGTTCTTAAAGAAAGCAAAGACAATGGCGATGAGCAAACCTTAGATTTATTGAAGTTGATGAATAATTACTAATTGTTGTTTTTATTGTCTGTTGTTCATTTTTGTAAGTAAACATTTTTGTGCTTAGAAATGGGACATTTCATAAGACATTCAAATTCTTGTCCTTCACTTTCAGTCCATTAAATCTTTAATAACTCTTTTGTGGGAGTGGTCTTAGATGAAAACAGCACCACTGTAATGTTCAATTTTGAATCTTAAAAGCTTTGTTGAGCAGAGGATCTGTGTGTATGACAGCCAGGCAGCTCCCAAGCACCCCAAAATCTTTGGGTTTACGTTCCATCAATCAATAGAGGATTCAGTAGCAGAAATACTCCAGTTGTTCCCCTTCTTATTGCCCAGGTATTTGAAAGGTAAATCTGTGCTTTCCTTAGCTGTTTTTTTAACCATTGCTAAAGAATCTTAAATAAGTTTTTATTGTAGGAGACAATTCACTGTAGGTAGATTACCCCAAATTTACCATTTTCAGTGCTGTAATAAAACTTAATGTATGGAGTGAAATGTTTGGTGTGTACCACATAACCTTTCCATCATTTCTGTCTTCGTTTTAGGTCTTCCTGAACAATACTACAGCCTCACTTGGTTCCTCAGCCCTATCCTGGGCCTGATCTTCACTCCGCTCATCGGTTCGGCCAGTGACCGCTGCACGCTGAGCTGGGGCCGCCGGCGGCCTTTTATCCTCGCTCTCTGCATTGGTGTCCTCTTTGGAGTTGCACTTTTCCTTAATGGCTCTGTGATAGGTAAAGAACAAGGAATTCCCCTACAGGCATCCCCTGCTAATGGACCTGCTTTGAGATTTGAACGTAGGAAGTAAAAATAATGTTCTGCAGTTGGTTTGCCTCATATTTCATGTTAAAATCATTAGAAATCTCCACAACCCTGCATTTGAGCTCTGTCCATCTTGCCTGTTATTATTTGAACTCAGGAGTTACAGCACTGTGCTGAGCATTGTGCAATCGTAGCTGTAACTGGTATTAATAACAATGTTATTAATACAATGGTTGCCAGCATAATGTTTGCAGTCCCTGAGACGAATTTGGTCGATCCTTGACATGGGAAAATTGTAGCAACCTGTTCACAGGGAAATGTTTCCTGTTGTGATCCATTTTCCCTTTAATGCATATCTGGCAACACATCCTGTTTCCAGCATTATTTCAAAAATTATCTTTTCACTTTTTCTTGTGCTTTTCTTAGACCTGGTATTGAAAAAGTCCAGAACACAGTTAATATTTGTTTATCAAAAACTATGTGGGAAAATAATTTTTCCTGAGCCCCCATCAAAGCTGGTAAAAATAGTTTCCCTTGAACATAGTTTACTACAAATTTAATCTACAATCTCTTTGTAAATTTATTGTAGGAGAGGTGACAGCAAGTACGTTTAGGAAAATGTTTACAAAATGATTAGACTGATGCAAACAAAAGGAACTTAGCACCTAATAACATCCTCTTGGCTCTCTTTTTTGGGGTTAGATGCAGCTGAATAGTGAAACAGGTCTACTAATTGAGGGAAATGCATGGAAAGTTACCTTGGCTCAGCCTATTAAAGCCAGACTGGAAAGCCAGGCTTCAATTCCCTGCAAATTGCAGTGGACAAACTATTAGATAGATGACAATTAGTTTGTTTTTTAATTTATCCAAGCAATAAATATTTATTTCAATTGTTATCATATGGCATTGTCCTGGGGTGACTATATGGTTTGATATTAATTGTATTTAGTTGTCATCAGTTGTATTTTGTTGTGTCTCCAAGACTTATTCCTCTTCTTCCAGATGTTTGCAAGATGTTAGACTGCAACCCTTTTACAAGATTTTAAGTGATAAGAAGCTCTCAGTTCCATATAGTAGTTTAGGTCATGAGCCATTGATACTGGCAAGCAAACCTCTGGCTCAGGTTATAGGCTTATTTTGAAGCCTTCTAATAAATCAGCACAAAATGTTGTCGATTTTCCTTCTTCACTTTCCTATCCTTAGTCTCCAGGATTTGCAATCCTGATTGCAGTTTGGGACAATGGGAGATGCTGCAAAAACCGTATCAGAACTTCTTTCATAACGTGGCCTCTGGCAGTAGGAGTCATAGGGAAGGGAACCAGGAACACAGAGATTGGCTAATCCCAATTGTAATACAGCCATGTCCCAGGAGAACACCTTACCCAACTCCTGTTCTCTCCTGCCCTGCTCAGGTTTCCAGCAGATCTAAAGCACTGTTTGTGTTTTCTGCTATATGGTTCAGCTTAGTGTGGATCTCCTAAAAACTTCTTTAGCCTTCAAAGGACTTGGTATAAATGAGGATTCAATATGCAGGAATCAGCGCTTGAGATTTAGATGACTTTTGGTGGCTTAGCCAGTTCATCTTCTTCCACAGACATTTTAATCAGTTACACTAATGGTTTTATCAGCCTTGCATGTGTAACTTCTAAATCTCTGATTCGAGTAATTCAGGCTTTTGTCACTGGTTCATCTCATGACAAATTATCCAGCTCTGCCTTAATGCTGCCTTTCTACTCTGTAGACAAAAAGCATTTCATCTCATGCTGTCAACAGAAGCTGACTGATGCTTTTTGCAATGCAAAATAAATTTGTGTTGCTTCATCCTTGAAAGTTTTGCTTATACAAATCAATCTAGAAAATAAGAATGTTTAAGAAAAGCAAAGAGAGAGATGAAGGGGTTAAATTTCACTTCATCTTGGTGTACTTCTACTACTGCACACTAAGCATCCTGTCAGGAATGCTGCCAGCAGTGCAGTTACCTGTGGATGTATATGACAGATGAAATATGTCTTTTGGATGCTCCCCTTTCCCACCATGGCTGTCTTTTATAAAAACAGCCTTCAGCATCAGAAGGAAAATACATGGGAGGAATACAAAATAATATCCAGTGCTCCCAGAGGTTTTAGAGATGCTTTATAAAATAACATTTTGATAAATGTCAGCCTTAAGAACATAAAAACCATCCATGTCCCAGACCTTCCATGATGCAGTGCCAAAGAGCTGAAATTGTCATTTTGTTCCATAAAGGAGTGTTTGCAGTGAGCATGTTGGCCACCTCTCTCTTAAGATGTTAAGCTTGTTCTTAGGAGTTTGCCCTTTTTAAATGAGATGCTCAGATACCTCTCCCATTTCTCCCCAGGTCTGGCTATTGGTGATGTCCCGGACAAGCAGCCCATTGGAATAGTTCTCACAGTGCTTGGGGTTGTGGTGTTGGATTTCTGCGCCGATGCAACCGAAGGGCCAATTCGGGCCTACTTGTTGGATGTGGTGGACAGTGAAGAACAAGACATGGCCCTGAACATCCATGCATTTTCAGCTGGTAGGGAGTTAATTGAGATGATTTTGGCAGCTATTCAGTCTTCCTGAAGGCTGGGTTGTGGCTGATTTGATTTTTCTTGAACTCACTTCTCACTTTTTTCTGTTCCACAGGTCTTGGAGGAGCGATTGGTTATATGTTAGGAGGGCTGGACTGGACACAGACCTTCTTGGGTAGCATTTTTAAATCTCAAGAGCAAGTCCTTTTTTTCTTTGCAGCCATTATTTTCTCTGTCTCCGTTGCTCTCCACCTTTTTAGCATTGAAGAAGAGCAATACAACCCTCAGCAGGACAGGATCGATGATGAAGGAGACACACTTTCCAGTGCCAAATTCAGTGGCAGTCTCCCTCCTTTGAATCGGCTGAATGTAATTAGTGAGGAAGAGCCGTATGGAGCTTCCATGTTCCATGATGAGGTTCAGTCGGAGCATGACCTCAACATGGAGTTCCTTGAAGTGAACATTGTGAGAAGCAAGAGTGACTCAGTTCTGCACATGCCCGATGCCACATTGGAAATTGAATCGGAGCTGCTTTTCCTGCATGACATCGAGCCCTCCATTTTTCAGGATGCTTCATATCCAAACACTCCCCACAACACGAGCCAGGAGATCATGAAGTCCAAACTCAACCACCTGTCTGCTTTCCTCAGGGAGAATGAGAAGGAGGAGGAAATGTTGCTTGATAATCGTTTAAATGAAGATAAAGTCCCAAACATCAACGGCTCCCTACCAAAAGAGTTCCTCAACGGACACGCCAGGATAGGCATGAAGCAATCCAGCACTTCCAACTCCATGCGGCGGCGGCGGCACATGTTCTACCGGCAGCCGTCCTACACCTTCTCCTACTACGGCAAGATCGGCTCGCACCGGTACCGCTTCCGCCGGGCCAACGCCATCGTGCTGATCAAGTCCTCGCGCAGCATGAACGACATCTACGACATGCAGAAACGGCAGCGGCAGCGCTGCCGGCACCGCAACCAGAGTGGCACCACCAACTCCAGCGGGGACACGGAGAGTGAAGAGGGCGAGACCGAAACCACTGTCAGGCTCTTGTGGTTGTCGATGTTGAAGATGCCTAAGGAGCTGCTGAGGCTGTGCGTCTGCCACCTCCTGACTTGGTTTTCCATCATTGCTGAAGCTGTGTTCTACACGGATTTCATGGGACAGGTCATCTTCCAGGGCGATCCAAAGGTAGGAGAGCAGTTCCCCTGGGCAAACCTGCTCAGAGTCCCTTGTTTCTGAGATGTGCTTGGTACAACAGAGTGGTGTTGGCCTTTGTGTCTGTTGCAGGCCCCTTCAAACTCGACCGAGCTGCACGCCTACAATGCTGGCGTTCAGATGGGATGCTGGGGGCTGGTGATTTATGCTGCTACTGCTGCTGTTTGTTCAGGTAAGAGACTGTGCAGTCACACAGTGGAATGCACCTCATTCATTTATTTCTAAAAAGTAGGATCATGGAATATTCGGAGTTGGAAGTGACCCACAAGGGTCATCTAAATCCTAGCCCTCCTGAAACAGTGTTGCTTCAGTTGGCATCCACCTCCTTTTTGGGGTAGAAGATATTTTAGAAAAGCATTTCTTGCGTTCATAAGGGGAAGGGCTTCTTTAAGAATAAATATTAAAAAGTTCCTCCAAATGTAGAGGTGGAAATGAACAGATGGTTAGGTGGCATAAAGCACAAAATGAAATCAAAGGATATTGAGTGGCATTTAACAAGCCTTCAGGAAACTAAAATCATGCTTGGTAGAAGATTTAAGCATATGCAAGAGGGTCTTTGCAAGGACTGTTTTTAAATCAGAATTATAAATATGTATTTCTGAAAGTCATTCTGCAGATAATTTGAGCTTGCAATAGACTTTGAAATTGAGAGGTTTTGCCAAACTTAAATTCTACCTTTTGCAGCACATAGCAGGAGTGTCTGCACAGTTCAGTACTGTGGGGATGGGCTCTTTCTGAAGCAGGAACACATCCTGTTCCCAGTGAGGGCTGGGCTGTGCTGGTCAGACAGCCCAAATATGAACATCCGCCTCCTAAGCAGGGTATAGAGCTGCCATGGCCATATCAATCCCCTAAAACTTTAGTGAGTAAACTGATATGTAAGAGGAAAGGGCTTCCAACTGAAAAAAGTAGGTTTAGATTGGATTTTAGGAAAAAATAATCCCTGTGAGAGTGGTGAGGCACTGGAACAAGTTGCCCAGAGAAGCTGTGGATGCCCCGTCTCTGGAAGTGTTCAGGGGCAGGTTGGATGGGGCTTGGAGCACCCTGGGATAGTGAAAGGTGTCCCTTCCTGTGGCAGGGGTGGTTGGAACTGGATGGTCTTTAAGGCCCTTTCCAACCCAAACCATTCTATGATTCCTGTTTTATTCTTTATCCCTGCAGCCTTGTTGCAGAAATACTTGGACAACTACGACCTTAGCATAAAAGTGATCTACATCCTGGGCACGCTGGGTTTTTCCCTTGGCACTGCAGTGATGGCCATGTTCCCCAACGTGTATGTCACCATGATAATGATCAGCACCATGGGAATAGTCTCCATGAGCATCTCCTACTGCCCCTACGCGCTTTTGGGACAATACCATGAGATAAAACAGGTATGTGGAATATTCAGAGTATATATGTGAATCAAGGCAGAACATTCATGTTTCTCTTAAGATCATGGTGGCAAAATGGATTTGTTAAATCCCATTATTGAAGATACCTGCTTTGTTGAGATGTGTGCCAAAGCTTGAATGGATAGTAAATAGCAGGAGCTGGTGCTGAAATTAGATAGTCTTGGCATTGAGCTGGCTCAGAGGGGGTCATGATTACTTTTACCTATGCTGAGGTATAAAAGAATCTGGGTGCATGTTGCTGTAGGATGCGAAAGAAAGATGAGAGACTCCAAATATTTCAGAAGGCAAAGAGCATAGAAAAAGCTTTTATTGTCTAATTCTTACTACCTTTTATAAGGTGTTCCAATACAGACTTAACGTGATTGGTGAATAGGAACGACACCTCTCTAACCCCATTGGTTAAACTAGAGAAACAGCAAAACACCCCCTGGAGAAAGAATGTTTTGAGAAAAGATAGTTGTTTGCCAAGATTGTTTTGAGAAAAAGCTTTCTTAAAAATTTTTTCCTTGGGAAAAAGTTAGCAGCTGCTAGCAGGCTAAAATCTCTCAGGCCTACAGGGGTGTATGGCAGATAAAGAGAAATTAAATTATTATTGGAATATTTACTATATATCTAGTTGTTACTCCTGTCTTGGATGTGGTATGGTAGTGTTACTCAGGTTTTTCACAGTCTTAGATTTTGAAGTGAGTCTGGAAATGCAGCTGTAATTTTGGGAATGTATAAAGCAAAACAATTCTGCTGGAAACAAGGACAATTTTACTTCCTGACACTGTCATTCCACTGTTCCATTTGGATTACAAATTACACGAGGAACATTTATTTTAAGTCTCTGCATTGTGACTGGAAGGGGGATTCCTTTTTATGATCATAAAATTAATGTTTCATGTTAACACCAAATGTTTAATGTAAAATTGTTTTTACAAAACCTAATCTTGGGGCTGATTTGGGCTAGGAGTGACCCAGTCAATACCTGCCTAGTGCAGCAGGGTCCTGAGGAGCATCATGATGATGAGCAGATAACGAGGCTGTTGCTCTGGAGTTGTGTCGTGGTGCTGCACAAAGATGAAGTTGACTGTGGGGCTGAGAAATTCAAGGAAAGTTCTGGTGTTTAAGTATTGCTTCCATCCATTGTCTTACCTCCTACCACGTTTCTTGTCTTTTTGCAGTACATTCACCACAGCCCTGGGAACTCAAAGCGAGGGTTCGGCATCGACTGCGCCATCCTGTCGTGTCAGGTTTACATCTCCCAGATCCTGGTGGCCTCCGCGCTCGGCGGCGTGGTGGACGTGGTGGGCACCGTCAGAGTCATCCCCATGGTGGCTTCAGTGGGATCCTTCCTGGGTTTTTTGACAGCGACTTTCTTGGTGATTTACCCCGAAGTCAACGAAGAGCCAAAGGAAGAGCAGAAGGGACTGGGTCCTCCAGAGACAGCCGAGGGCAGCGGCACGGGCACGGAGAAGCCGACGGTGCTGAAGCTGACGCGCAAAGGAGCCGCGGCAGCGGAGCCGGAGGGCGAGTCGGCCGTGTGAGGCCACCCACGCTTGTTCACCCACATTCCAAGGAGTGCAGGTGCAGGATCAAGAACTTTTGTTGTGCTTTGTTTTTTTTTTTCCATGAAAGCAAATTAGGACCTTCACTACTTGTAGCTAAAATTTGCAGACGAAAAGGCAGTTTCGCGCAAAAGTGTAAATTAAATTCTGTAGTCCTTCCTCTAGGTTTGAGCAGGTCGCTCTGATGCTAATTGCTTTCTCTACAACTTAGAAATGTCATTTCTGAACACTTTTTTATTAAGAGTACATTTAGATTTAAAATAAGTTTTATTAATCTGCATGAGACTCACAGTGTATACAATTAGCAGTTAGAAAAATGAAGTTTTCGGCTGTTTTTAAACTAACAGAAAATGGAAGCTATCTTGACCTATAGTCTCTTGCCATTTTTTTGTCTGAACATTTCAGATTTCACTAGCATAATAACTGAATCAAATGCTTAGACATCAATTGATTTTTTTCACAAGCATGATATTACTGGTCTGACAGCTACATTAATTTTAGACTTCATGTTTTTGTTAGTGCAATTACTGCAGAATTCTTTTATTTGTAATTCTTTTCAAGGAAAAAAAAAGCAATTACTGCGGTTTCTAAGAAACTGCCGTGAATTCTTTTACTCATACTATTCACAACCACTCCCAAATCTGCTGCTTGTCAGGAGAAGGTGACACTGGGTGCTGGATGTCAGCTGTAGATGGAAGGAGCAGCAGCTGGGAGAGGTGACCAGCACTCACAGGTTTCTTTATCACAAGTGCTGCATTTTATGAATGTCGTTGGAATACGCTGTGACAATTTTTAGCTGAGAGTTTCACATGCTGGTGAACTCGGGGGTTTTCTCAGCATTTAAACCTGATCATCTCTGGATGAAGCTGCCGTGGAGAAAGGGCATCTCTGTGGTCAGCTTCATGGGAGGGGCCGTGCGGATTCTCTTCCGTAGGGAAAGGAAGTTATTAATTAATTGCACTTTTTACAATCCTTTAACCTCCTGGCTGGGAAGCAGCAGCCAAGGTAAAGGCACGGGGTCAGTACAACAAGGAGAACCCAAGGCCTACCTCCGTCACTTTATGGCATAGTCTGGGTGTATAAAAATCTGTGTCAGAACAGTTTTTAGGCCTTAAAATTCAAATGTTGCTGTTCCAGTCCCTGTGTTGGAGGAACTGTAGGCCAGAGCTCTTCTGAGCTGCTGTACCAATGTCGTCAGCACATCCTCCATGTCCCCTTCCATGATTCAGGACACAGCTGCAGTGCAAAGATACTTTTCTGGAAAGAGGTTGAAAGAATTGTGCTAACTTGATTTAAAATAAGTTTGGATCATTATCCAGCAGCCATTTAAAGCAACTTTCAAAACTTGTGTTTCACAAACTTCCAATTGTCATTTGTAAGATATGTTTGTGATGCTGTTGACTCATTTTGGCCCCCCAGGCCGCTGTCAGTCCGTGTGCTGGACAGGCAAACACAGTGCGGTGTGAGATTCCTGCTGCCTCAAACTCCTCATCCTCCAAGACTTGTAAATGCCTGTGTCAATCATGCTGCAATCCAGGCATTCAGACAAAGAAGCTATATTTTAATATGAAAAGCAGTTTTTATTGAATTACTTGAATTGTCAGTGTATTTGAAAAATGGATGTTTGGGTGTATTTGAAGGTGGCATCCATGGGTTTCCCTGAAGGCTTCCAGTCAATGCGTATGGCCTCTGCTATCAAAGGTGACTGTGTTTTTAGGCTGGTGACATCACAGAGCACTGAAGTACATGTAATCACACAGGACTTAGGGGTTGCGTTTGTTTTTCCAAGTGTCTTGAGGAAGTCTTTTTTTTTCCTATGGTGAATATTTTTTTACGTAGAACATGTACTGTGAACTGCATTCAGCCAGGGGAGCAATACTACTGAAGAGTATGAGACTTTACTGAAGAAAGCAGTTGTGAGAAATTCTGTCGTGAATTTTTATCATCTCAGTTACATTTAATATATTCTGGTGATGTTCATATGTGAGAGACAAGTGTTGTGTTTCACCCTAGAACTGGCATTCATCTAAGTTACATGCTGAGTTACACATTTTAAAGTGGCTTTAATATTTTAGTTTTGAAGCGCCTCTTGAAGATTCTGCTTTTGGTTAAATAGCCACTGTCAAGTACTCCTTATTTTAATCTCTACTGCTGGAAAGGGTCTTCAACAGTTCAAAAACCTGAATCTTCTGAGTGGTGCCAGCCTTACCCTTTTCCCAAGGGTTCCATGGACCAGCATGGATCAAACCTCCATTGCTCCACATTGCACTTTGGAAGCCAAGATCTTTCACTGCACCATCACACTGACCAAGTAGCTGCAGAGAGGGAGGAGAGGCTGAAGGAGTGGCCTCTGACTTCACATCCCACAGAGGTAACATGAGACCATTTTGGGGGTGAGCTCACCCATGTTTGTGGAGCTTTCTCAGCCAGAGAAGGGCAAGGAGAGAGGAAGGACCTTTCATTTTGAACCCAGAGGCTTCAAGCAAAGGCAGGGCAGAGCCAGTTTTGTCAGGGACAGCGTTTGGCACGGCTTCATTTCTAAGAACTGGATGTTAAAATCCGTGTTTGGAGTTGTTTATGGGGCTCATAATGCAGGAGTACACACGCTGCCATGGCAGGAAGCTGATTTCACTCCCTGGTAAAGGCAAAGGAAATAATTATTCATTGTAAATGCACTGAAGTTTTTGTAGTGTTGCCAGAAGAATTAATTTGGGGAGCCCCAGCCAAAGCATCTCCTCCTGTCCTTGGGACAGCCTGGGAAACCCCCACACTGGCTTCACCTGCTGAGGTCTCCCAAGAGCTTTTCCTTGGATGTGAAAGTTTTCTTTCTAGCCCCAGCATTTCTCATGGTTAGAGTGAGCAATGATTTATTTCTTCATCTGTCCCTTACCTTATCTTTTGTTACAGAAATGATTTTTTTTTTTTTGGTCACAATTAAAGTAGTGCAGTTTCATGTGTTTGTTGCAGAGCTTGTGGAAAGAGAAGTTTGAAGTGGCTTTTTTTTGTTATTCCTGGTGACAGTGAACATTTTTTTTTGTTTGTATTCCTCTCTAGTTGAAGTCATCCCATTGGACCTTCAGTGTAGTAGGACTAAGGTTTAGTGGTTCAATTCTGTGTTGTTCAATAGCATAAACAATTTTAACATGTTCTGCTGCAGTGATGTGTGGCACAAGGCACTGCTAGTGCTCAGACCCTCGGGGGCTGTGGTTGATCAGCTGCACATCTCAAGATGTTTCATGTGAGAGCAGAGAAGCTTTAACTTTCACCCCTCGGAAAGGCAGAGTGTGGGTTTGGCCCTGTTGGGTTATTCCAGCAGTCCAGTGAAATCTGTGCTGTTTATGGATGGCAGTTTCAGACTACAGAAGCAATAACTTCTTAGGAATGTTTCTCTTCCTGCTGGTTTGATGACTTTCATAGAGATTTATTGCCTAAATAGCCTTTTAATAACACAGATCTGGTGCTTTGCTGGCACTAGCTGTGAGCAGTTGTGGAAAGATAGGGGTTGTTCATCATCAGGAGGGAGGAGGCCAGTAAATCCAGCAGAGATTTGTGCTCTTGAAACATACAGTGCCCTTTTCCCCTTTAATTTGGAGCCTTTTTCTAGGCTCTGAAATATTCCCAGCACTTCTGAAAGGAAGTCTGAAAAGAAGGTGGATGCAAATTTACCGTCCTGGTTTTCTTGCTGAGGCCAATGCTGGCACTCAGACCCCAGGATGGAACAGGCTGCATGTGGTTTTTCTCATAGGCAAGGGCTGAGTCTTTCTTATCCCTCTCCCACCTGATCTGAACCCCCCAGCACTTGGAATGACAGCAGCAACCGTGGTGTTTTTTGCCAAGTACCTCATTAAAACCTCAGCTTCATCATTAAGAACTTGCTCCCTGCCCTTGGTCCGGGGTGAGCTTGGCTTCCTCCAGCATCCACCATAAAAAACAGGATTTTCCTGGCTGCCAGGTGTCACAGCCATGCAGGTTGAGGTCACATCTATGAGAAAAGTAGAGAAAGTCACACTTCGTTCCTGGGAGTGCTGGGACATCTGGGCAGGAGGGAAGCACAGGAGGCAGGTGCTGAGATTTGGGGTTTTTTTAGGGATGTGTGTGTGTGTCTGTACCTCTGTATTTGTACACTTCCAGACACACTGCTCAGGCCAAAATACCTTTGAGGGTTGTGTGTTGCTATCACTGTACTCCACAATGTTTTCAACTGAGTTCTTCCAGGTTTCTCTCATCCTAGTCTGATGTGAGACAAGCTCAGCTATAAATATGTATTTTATTTAAATGAACAAATGAACTCCTGCATGGTATTCCAAGCACATGTAGCAGCTTCGGCATCTGAAGTGTGTCGTGAAAGAGAAGTTGGTTTTCTTTGCAGCTGTTTTGTCCTCGTTTCCTTTCAATAGGCCAAATAAATGTAATGGACACCAAATGTTGCACAGAAATGTTATTGATGACTGTGTGGAAGAAAAACCAAATTTTATTTTTCTTTGCAGAAACTTTATGGTTCCAGACAGTCCTTTAGCTGTTTTCCTTCCTTAAATGACAAAGCTGAACGTTTGTAAAGCATGTCACAAAATGGTCATTTGGAAAAAGTGGAGCTACCCAAAGTTTTCTCTTTGTCTTGTTGCATCCAAAGGAGCTACAGAAGCTCAAGCACCAACTGGGGTTTGAATTTGAGGCTCAGCAGTTCAGAAACTGCCTTAGAAAACAACAAAAATGCTCAATTCCTTTTCCTGGCATGGCACTCGCACCCATTGATCTGCTCATTAAGGTGTTCCAGGTTTTCCTGTCATTTAAATTAAAATCGCTTCCTGGAAAACCGATTTGGTTTGGTTCCTCAACCCGAGCAGCTTCACCTGAATTTCCACCTCAGCTTCCCTCGCCCCAGGGAGCACAAGGGGTGCCCAGGAGGGACAAATACATCCCCCACCAAAAGAGCACATCTGCTGTAATTGAAGGGCTTTTGATGCCCTTGCAACCTGCTAAAAATTTAGGAAAAATGCAGAGCATGGTTCAATTTGACCCGTTCTGCCTCATTTATTCTTAGATTTGGAAGTTTGGGGTGAAGCTCTGGGAGCATTTAGTCAAACTCAGTGTCACCTTATTTACTGTGCACCTACTCAGTCCTTAGCGACAGCCAAATTGTAATAAATAACCCCAAAATCCAGACTTTTCTCTCAACAAATTAGCAGTTCCCAATGTGAATTTGTTTTGCCTGATGTAACATGAACACTAAGCCCTTTAAGTAGCCAAATGACCAGCTTATTTTAAATGCCTCATATTACTAGAAAGCTGCATATAAGCATCTCATAGCGGGGAAAAAATTTAAAAAAAAAAAGAAAAAAAAAGACAAAAAAGAATATTTAGTTCCTTTGTGAACTGGCCATATGACAACTACTTTTTTATCAACTTATTAAGTTGGGGCACTATAATAGCTCTTGCTGAGTTTAGCAATGTTTATAAGCATGTGTTAAACACATAATGTTGTTTTATGAGGAAAAAGGGATAAAGAAAAGTGATGTCACAGATGAATGTTTGAGTGCGTAGATGGCATAATGTATGTATGATTTTTATTTCTACACTGTTGAGCTTATTTTCTGTTTAAAGGTTAAAAAAATTGTTGCATGAGAACTGTTTTATTGTGTTCTGCACTTTCTGTTCTTTTTGTATAATCTTGATTTTTTTTTCATTTATGCATAGAAAAGAAAAAAATCAGTTTAGAAATATTCTACTCCACGAGACATTGTGTTCCAATCCATTGTTCCGAAGTTCGATCTTAATAAACATTTCAGTAAGAGTTGGTGGCTCGTGTGCCTGTGGTGTTTGTGGGGAAGGTGAGCAGAGGGACACCTGATCCCTGAGCTGTGCAAGGCAAATAACACTCACCTGCATGCCAGAGCTTCATGAATATTTCCAAAAATGCTACTGCCAAACATTGCCTGGCAAAAATGCAGGTGTTGCAATTCAGAGATGGTTCTAAACTCACCTGACACTTGTAGAGTTCAGGTGTAACCCAGGAGAGAGCACAGGTGGAACAAAATGGGGATACCTGGGGCAGGTGTGCGTCCCCAACTCCAAGCTCTGCTCTGACGAAGAGTGGTGGCTCTCAACAGAATCTGTCACCTCTCATGCCATCACCAGGGCTGAGGAGCTGAGGGTTTCCACAATCACCTCTGAGCCTATGATTTAGTAGCCACAAGCAGCTCCAAAGAAATCAGTTCCCATCCAAACTCATCAACCTCTCAGACCATTGAGAACAGGAGGGGAAAGCTGTGGCCAGATCACAAACACCAGCTGATGGCTAAACTTGCAGTGAAGAGCTTGCTTGTCCCATTTCATTTCTAGTTTCCTTGACAGATTTCATCTGTGATTCTTCCTAAAGGAAATTCCTCAGAACAAGTATCAGCAGCTCTGAGAAGTCAATGCCCACCTGGGGTTTGGTACGTTTTTCATAGAATCATGACAGAATCGATTACACACGAAAATACCTCCAAGATTGAGTCCAGCCTATGACCAATCACCACCTTTGTAAAGTAGACCAGAGCACTGAGTGCTACATACACTCTTTCCTTAAACATCTCCAGGAACCATGAATCCACCACGTCCCTGGGCAGCCCCTTCCAGTGCATGCCCAGCCTTTTCATGGAGAAATTCTTCCTAATACCCAATCTAAACTTCCCCTAGTGCTAGTAGAGGATATTTCTGCTTATCCTGTTCATAGGATGAACTTGATGATCTCCAAGGTCTTTTTCAACCTTGTTGATTCTGTGAATCTATGCTTGGAAGTAACTTGGGAGAAGAGACTGACCCCACCTGGCTACAACCTCCTGTCAGGAAGTTGTAGAGAGTGACACAGTCTTCCCCGAGCCTCCTTTCCTCCAGACAGGGACCCCACAGCTCACTGATATGCTCCTCACCAGGCTGGTACTGCAAAACCTTTCCCGGTGCCGTTGCCTATCCCTGGACAGGCTTCAACACTTCAATGTCCTCCCTGTTCTGAGGCGCTAAAAACTAGAAATAGCGTGCAAAGTCTAGGATCCCCAGTGCCCAGCACAGAGGGACAATCCCAGCCCTGGTCCTGCTGGCCACACCATTGCTGACACAGAAGGCTGGGGGGCCACCGGCCTCCTTGCCCACCTGGGCACAGGATGGCTCATGTTTGGCCATTGTCAGCCAGCACCCCCAGGGCCGTTCCTGCTGGGCTGCTTTCCTGCCACTCTGCCCCCAGCCTCGGCCACTGCAGGGGCTTCTTGGGACACGAGGGCAGGGCCCAGACTTGCTCTTCTTGAACATCCTGCTGGCCTCACACCATCAGTCCAGCCTGGCCACATCTGCCTCTAGAGCCTTCCTACCCTCTGGAAAATTGACACTCCTTCCCACCTTGGTGTCAGCACAAATTTACTACTGAGGGTACTCTCCATGCCCTTGGCTACATCAGCAGGACACACACGGAACAGCAATGGGCCTAGGGGACACGGCTACTGACAGGACACCAAGTGGATGCGGCACCATTCCCCACCACTCTCTGGACACAGCCGTCCTCACCGTTCTCAAGCCAACAAAGACTGCCCCTGCCCAAGCCTTGGCCTGGCGGCTTATCTACGACTGTGCTGTGGGACACAGAGTCAAAGCCTTGGCTCAGCTCCAGGGAGACTCCACCCACTCATTCATATTCCCTCAGCCCCGAGAGGGATCAGCCACACCTCCAAGGAGATCAGGCTGCTCAGGCAGGACCTGACTTCCCTAAACCTACGCTGGATGGGCCCCATCCCTCACTTGTCCTCTCTGGGCTGAGTGATCGCCCTCACGATGATCTGCTCCTGAGCCTGGCCAGGCCCCGAGGTCACACTGACAGGCCTGCAGTTCCCCACATCTTTCTTGCGCATGGACGCCACACTGCCACCGCCACTCATATGGGACGTCCCTGACTGGCCAGGAAGGATGACAAGAAAGGATGGGAGAGCAGCTTAGTGAGTTTTTCTGCCATCTCCCTCAGAACCCCTGGGGAACACTGGGCCGAACCCGTAGACTTGTCAGTGTCTCTCAGTGGCTCCGAGGGTCACTAACGACATCCTCCAGGATGGCTGGGGCTCTGCTCCGTTCCCCGTCCCTGTGCGGCAGCGCAGGGGACTGCTTCTCCTCCGCATAACCCATCTGAATCTTGAAGATGGAGGAAAAGAAGGCATTCCCCACCTCAGCCTTTTCCTCAGTCCCTGTGAGCATATTCCCCTCATTGCCGCATCACTTAGAAACGGGCAACTTTCCGTGGCACTCCTCTGTTCCTAACCATTTCTGTCAAAAATTTTTTACTGTCTTTTAGAGTAGTGGCAAGATTCAACTCAAATGGGTTTTTTGCCCTTCCGATCATCTTTCTACCTGGGGTCAGGGCAGGGACACATGGTGGGTTGGGTGGGAATAACACTTGGGCATGGCACAGAGCTTCTTTGGGGATGTTTAGGAGAGGAACACACAAGCTCTGGCAAAGCACCCTCAACATGTGGAAGCAGCAGGAGGCGAATGCCCATGGCCAGCCCCGTCAGGGGCAGCCACTGCTGCACAAACAGCGTGCGTCAGCAGCAAGGCAGGCCCTTCGCCTGCCACCCGTGCAGCCCACGCCTGGCGGGCCGCTGTGCCCTGGGAGCCGGCCGGCTTGGATGCACCTGGGGCCCTCTGAGACAGAGGACCCCATCAAGGTGCAGCAAGGGCATGGGGACAACACCGGCAGCGATCTGCTTAGAGACCTGGGCCCGTATCTGCGTGAGAACAGGTCCCTCGAGTCCACCTTGAGAACCACCAAGTTTTTGAGTGGACGCCAAGAGGCGAGGGGAATTTGTCGTCCAGCCCAGCAAACGGCGCCTCGCAAGCGGCTGTGCCAGGAGGATGATGACGAGGCTTTGATGCGTCATCTGGAGAAGCTGGAGGACAAAGCCTACGATGCGATGTTCAGAGCCATCTTCACCATGCATGACAACGAAAGCCTCAGAAAGTCCAGGGATCCACCATGCCCCACCCTGCAGCCACATGCAGGCCCCTGGGTGCCGCACAGCCCTTGCAGCGTTACCGAAGACGCCGCAGCAGAGACACCAAAGGACTCAGAACTTGTGTCTCTTGACCAGCTGTTGGCTGAACTGGGCCCTGTCTCGGACAACTCGCTGTCCTGTGATGCTCTCGTCAAGGACTCCGAAGGAGAGACAGACAACAACGCAGACATCGCACATCCTGACCTGCTGACACAACTGTGCTCTGTCTCTGGCGACTCACCATCCTGCACCCTTCCCAACGACCTACTGGAAATGTGGGAGGAAGAGGTGCTCCAAGACAGAGCAATGCCAGCAGAGAGGGAAAACCAGCCAGCAAGCGTGTTGTCTCTCCCTCTGCGAGAGCAGGAAGCAGAGCCACCAGCTGCTCCCCTGGACAGCGATCCCTACATCAAGCAGCACAGCGAGCCTCTCCCCATGCCTTCGCTGCTGGAAGACCCAAATAGGTTGGCGGTTTGTGCCTTGACTGCCAACCCTGGGGATGAAGCCAGCAGAGCAGGCATGCAGGCTGGCCGTGCCCAGGCCACCGGTCCCCAGCAGAAGCCCTGCGGGGATGAGCCGCCAGCAGGGGCTTGCCCGGAGCCTGCCCGGCCCCCGGCACGCAGCGTTCCCGCTTGCCCCGCTGGCAGCGCAGCCGTCCCGCAGCCCCCGGCCCCACGGCGCTCCGTGGTCAAGAGGGCCCGGCGGGCTCTGCGCCGGCTCTTCTCCTTCAGCTGCCTCAGGGGACAGCCAGAGGAGTGAGCCCGGCTGCCGGCACCAGCATGAGGACAGACCTGAAGGACCCAGATGGACCCAAGTGTCCTGGACTGTCCTCTGCTTGACATCTTTCCCACCTCACCCCCGCCCTCATCTTCCCCATGCCTCACCACCCTCACTCTTCCACACCCCACCCCATCATATATTGTCCTCATCCCAGCCCCACACTCTTCCCCCTCATTCCTTCTGACCCTCCCCTTTCCTAGCTCTTTCTATCCCTCTACCCCACATTTATTGGTTAATAAATTCCCTGTTGCTCACTTGGAGCAATGGTCTCATTGGCACTTCATTCGTGCACAAGCATCTCTCACTCATCGCATCTCAGCAGGTGCACACATCTACACACAGCACTCCAGGTGTGGCCTCCCCAGTGCCCAGCACAGAGGGACAATCACAGCCCTCGTCGTGCTGGCCACGCCATTGCTGACACAGAAGGCTGGGGGGCCACCGGCCTCCTTGCCCACCTGGGCACAGGATGGCTCATGTTTGGCCATTGTCAGCCAGCACCCCCAGGGCCGTTCCTGCTGGGCTGCTTTCCTGCCACTCTGCCCCCAGCCTGGGCCACTGCAGGGGCTTCTTGGGACACAAGGACAGGAACCAGACCTGCTCTTCTTGAACATCCCACTGGCCTCACACCATCCATCCATCCAGTATGTCCACATCCCTCCACAGGGCCTTCCTACCCTCCAGCACATCAGCATTCCCACCCACCTTGGTGATTTCACCCAACACGGCCCTTGGTCTTAAAAATGCTGGGGAATGAAGCCACCAATGTACTACCTCTCACATACTAAGTGAGCAGTATGGCAGCTGAGCTAATTCCCCTTATGCCTAAACAAAGCTCATCCACACACTTTCCCCTGCAGATGAGTTAAAGGAAGAAGTGAAAACATAAAACACAGTAATTTGTACATCAGACCCAGCCTATGCATTTGCTTTTTCACCAGTACAGAGAGGAGAACGGGCACCTCCCTCACTGGTGCAGGAGCCTCTCCAGATACGTACAGGACACCTAGAGAGGGTCCATGCTGGGTTTGGATGGGATAGAGCTGAGTTACTTCCTAGTAGCTACTCTGAAATATGTGAGCTAGTAATGAGGGCAAGAGCCTCCCCTTCTGACCCCACTCTGCCCAGCAGAGCCTTGGGCTCATCCTCACCTTGAAGGACTGTATCTGGAGAGCCCAGAGTTGAGGGGAGGATTAAGTACCAGGGATTGTCCTGTGTCCCTGTCTTCTCCTGGCACAGTGACAAGTGAAGGGGCCCTGTGCCAAGTGGAGGAGGAGGGGAAGTCTTGATCCCTTCCAACACCGTATCAGGATGAGGCCTGGAGAGAGGGACAAGAAGTAGAAACCTCTTGGGTCCTGTTGTTCCTCTAGGGTAATCCACCTGCTCTGCTCAGGGGATGTGACTCATCCCTGGCCCTGGGAGTGGGACTGTATGATCCTTGTCCAAGAGAAGCAGGTCCCTGCCTAGGTTGGGCATGGGGGTGTTGGGTCTGGGCTGGCTGGAGCACGCTGTGGTGAGGACAGTGGACCTGGGTCACTCCCTGAGCTGTTGCTCATTGCAGAATGACCCACAGTGGCCTTGGAGTGGTTCGGAATAGCCTGGAGAGGAGCTGCTCCAGCACTGCCTCTACTTCCCAGTCTGGACCAAGAACAACCAACAACCAACCCAGTATCATCTCTCCCCCAGCCCAGTCTGCCCCAGTGGGGCCAGTCTGTGCATTCTCCAGGCTTTGCAGCAGCCAGGGGATCTCCCATGCTGGTGGGTGGGGGTGGCATATTGTCCCCACATCCACTGGCACATGGTCCCCATGTCCATGACCAGCCGAGAGCTCGTGCACCCCCAGACCCCCCAGCCCCCAGCAGTGTCTGCCTGGCTGTGTCACACTCACTGCACTCACTGCACACAGAGCTCATTGGGGACATGGGCTGTGCCTGTGGGATTTCACCATCTTCCAGGTGGCCCCCTGACACTGGAGTCCCATGTGCTGGGCAGCCCTTCACATCCCAAAAAGGGGCAAGGGGCAGCCACCCAGCTGGGCCAGAGATGACTTTCAGCAGGACAGTGGCCCAGATACTGGGGACAAGGGTGGCTGTTGGCAGCATTCTGTGCATTTGTGCAGCAGTGTCTCTGTCCTGACAGCTGGGGTGGCACAGGGTGACCCACTGCTTCCAAGAGCAGGGCACCTGTGCCAAGACACCAGGGAACTCACCATGGAGAAGGAAGCAAGATGCCCGGAGGAATCCTGTAGGGTAGTGGCAGATGAAATGGATGCAGACAGGTAAGGAATGCACATTATGGGGGAGGATGGGGTTTAGTTCCATTTGCCTCCAAATGGACTCAACTGGCACTGAAGGAAAATGGGGCCTGGTCCCATGAAACCCCCCAGCAGACTGTGAGCACGGGCTGGGAGGCAGAGAAAGGGGCTGCTTCCTCCCTCCCTGCATGGCCCTACTGGGGAGATCACAGCCAGCACAAAACAGCCTGAATTTCCAAGCAGCTCCCATCTTCACAGCCAGGTTATTTCTGAAAGCAGACACTGCCATCTCTTGGTTTGATCAAAGAATCACAGAACAGCTCAATTTGTAAATGACCTATATGGATCATCAAGAGCAACTCCCTGCTCTACACAGCACCTCCAAAAACTGGACCATGGACTCCTCGCAGGTCTCTCTGCTCCCCTCAGGTTTTTCAGGTCGGGAGACCAGGAAAAAAAAAAACAACAGCAAAAGGACCTGAACAAATATTAGCCTTGAGGTTTCCAAGAAACAGGCAGCATTTCCCTGAGAGAGAAGACAATGGGATGACAACACAAGCTGGACTCAGAGTCTCAGAGGCTGACCAACCCCAACAGCAGCACAGCCTTAGGGCCAGAGAGGGGTGGAGTGTGCTCAGTCTGGTCACTCACAGCCTCCTTTCTCCTGCCAGGGGCAGCTCCTGCTCCCTTTTTCCCTTTGCTGGGAGGCAGTGACTGAGAGAGGCAACTACACCTGGCCAAGCTCTCAGCTGGCAGCGGCACCAGGACGGGCTCTGAGGAGCTCAGAGGTGCCTTCCCACCACCAAGGGGCTCATGGGAAGTACCTGAAATTCTACTGAGAACTGAACAGAACCTCACAGTGCTGTGACTGCAGGTCCATTCCCTCAGCTGAAATCCTGGGGCAAAGTTGAGATAGTCAGTGAGCACCTAAAAACCAGCTAAGAAGACAAAAACAGATTTAAAAAGTATGCCAGGAATGAAAATCAATGAAGACAGCAGCAGGTGGGCAGCAGGTTGGTGCAGCTGGTTCATTTCTGCAGCCAGGGGAAGTTCCTGAATAGCCCTTGTGTGTCTTTGAATTCAGTAAATAATTCCTTACCCCAAGCAGCCTGGCCAGGGGAGCAAAGAAAGAACCTGAAAATCACAGATATGGGGCTCAAAAGGGGACACGTTACAGCAGAAGCTGTTTTAGAAAGGAGGAGATGCAGAGAAAATACCCTAGGCAATTATTCTTTACAGCAGACAGAGAGGATGCAAGCCAGTGCTAAAATCATCATTCTCAAGTATCAAGTTACACATGAAAAAGAACAAAGTACAGAGGCCAGAGTATGAATATAGTGTTTAATATTCTTAAATTGATACAAAAGCTAAAAAAGTAAAATTTCTGTTACCATGATATGATAAAAACTTTTATCAGCAGAAATACTATACAGAGTCATAAAATTTCTAGCCATAATATTTTCCCATTGTTTATAACCTTTTATTTAGCCCTACACTGGTTTATATTTATTTTAAAAAGTAGCAGCCCATTTTGTCCTTCTATTTACAGTCTTTTAGACACTGTTTTCCACTCTGCACTGATGCAGATAAAAGTATTCTGCACAGATTTATTGTTTTACTTGCAGATAAATGTCACCAGTGGAAAAACCACTGTGCATCAGGCACCAATCAGGAAATGCTGCTCTTGAGACTCCTCCAGGCTGCAGCCCCTGGTGCTCACTCCAGGGGTTGAGGAGGGGTTTCAGGATTGTGCAGGTTAAAAATTAAGCAGGTTCTACCCAAAATAACAGCAGTTCCTCTGATTGCAGAAACAGGAACTGAAGGGAGGAGGGGCAGAGGTTAGTCTGCACAGAGACTGAGAGGTGCTTCCAAAAGCAAGTATAATATATACAGAAATTAAATAAATTAATGCTTCAGATAAAAAATAATAAGTTTCACAAACTGTTCCAAATGCCAAGTGCTGTGCATTGTTTTCAAAGAAAAAATACATTTAAAAACTAAAATATTCATTGGAAATACCTTGTTTCAGCTGGAGGAGTTTTCAGTGCTGTTGGGGAGAGCCTGTGTGTGTCTGCATTTTAAACAAAACAGCCCCAGAAATCCCACCAAGGGTAAGGGACACTGAACACCTACAGCTCTGAGCTCAGAAAGATGATCACAGTGACAACTCTGTAAGTCCAAATGCACTTGGTTTTTTCCTTCCAGTGCCCTTTTCCACCTATTACAGGCTGTAAAGACACCATAAAATCCATTTTTTAAGCAACCTTGCAATGCTGAGAAAGAGCTCCCATGGAATTACTGATTTGGCTCTGGTGTTCCCAACGTGACCTGCCCCAGGCAGGTAACCCCAACCCTCCACATCACCTCATGTCCAGTTTGAAGACAGTGACCTGTCTTCTCCCATTTCTGTTCCTTTACCAAATGTGCAGGAGCAGGACAAGGTGTGAGGGGAGATTTGCTTTGATTTCCATTTTCTACAACATAGGGACAGAAACCCAATAAATAGAAGACAATAACACTGGCAGGTGGTTAAAATAGTTGCAAAATGCTGAAGTAAACACAGTCCCAGGTCTTTGCCTTTGCCCAGAGGAGACAGAAACATTAGGAATAGCTTGTCTATCCAGCCTTCCAAATGGCAATCTTCCCTTCTTCCTTCCCAGAGCCACTGAGGACGTACCTGTCCTCCGCCGAGCACAGCGCCTTCACCGCATCGGCGTGGCCGACCAGCTCCTTCTCCACACTCTTCCTCTCAGCACTGACCACGTAGATCTTCCCTTTGCTCTTGCCCTGCAGCTTCCCACTGCTGCCAACCCACAGCTGGGAGAACAAAACAAACCCACAGCCATATTTCACATTTCAGTCCAGGACACAGTTAAGGAGGTTTATGTGGTTCATTGGGACAGTGAGTGTTCCCTCATGCTTGGCTGCAAAAGGGAAACACTGAAAATTTTGTCATCAATATAAATGAGGGGCTTGGCCACCATTGGTCCTGGCCCCCTCTAGGTCTCAGCTGCTGTGGCATGAACTGAGGACTCCTGGTGGGTGTCTCTGCTCCCTTCTGGTTCCCTCAGTTCAGGAAAGCCCCTGTGCCCCACGCTGGAATGTTCAGCTGCTGATCGTGCCGGCAGTGGAGCTGCTCTCCCTTACCCCTGTGTAAGGCACAGAGTGCCCCTGCAGAGCAGGAACAGAGAAAATCCAGGGACTAGACTAAAAGTGCCAAGGAATAGCTGTCATATGAGCAAAGATCACAAAATGGCTTAGGTTGAAGGGGACTTTAAAGATCTCATTTCAACCCCCTGCTGCCATGGTCAGGGACAGATTCCACAAGACCATGTTGCTCAGAGCTCCATCCAACCTGGCCTTGAACGGGATGGGACATCCACAGCTTCTCTGGCAATCTGTGCCAGGGCCTCACCATCCTCACAGGGAAGATGGAAAAGCCAAGACTCCTTAGGTTGGAGAGAAGGCAGGTAAGAGCCTTTACAAAAGGTATATGAACTAACAGAAGTGCAGATAAGCTGAATGGAGAACCACTGTTCCACCATGAAATTAAGGAAGTCAGGGACATGTGGGAACCAGTAATAATTCAGTTTCACTGAGAAGAAAGTACTTCTCTGTACAGGGCTGGCAGTGAAATTCATGAACCTGCTGCTCTCCAGGGAACTGTGGCACCAGCAAGTCCAAAATGAAATCACAGCCACAGAGATTGGGTCAAATAATAGGTAATAAAAGACATAGGCCAAGGTGCCAAACATCCTATTTCAGATAGACAGCATGCAGCTGGGTTTCTCTCCAGTTTCCTAAAGGAAAACAATGGCTTGTTTTTAATTAAAGCCTGTGACTGACAGCCCTATCAATGTTGTTGTCAGCCTTTGCCAGGCTGCAAGTTCGCTGTCCATAACTCATTGCTGTGCAGAAGGGACAGAAGTGCCAGTGGTGGCACAGGGTCTGGTTGGAGCCTGTCACTAGTGGTGTCCCAAGGGTCAGTACTGGGCTCAGTATTGTTTAACTTATTCATAAATTACTTAAAGAAGAGATGAGAAAGGAAGAAAGTTCTTCAGTAGAACAGAAGAGAGCTTAATGCCTTGGGAGTTCCAAGCAATCCTCTCACTCCCTTGAAACAGAGGTTAAATATATCAATCTCTGCCTTGGGGGAGAATATCCCAAAATGATTTTCCATTGTAGTACAAAAGTCTAACCAGAGGCTGAATACAAAGAAAACTTCCCTATTCTATTTTAAAAAATCATTTTTGAGGAAAGAAGGAGGGAAAATCTGAGAAAAAAAGATTCCAAAAGTTGCTTTCCCAGCAATTTTAACTATCACATTATATACATTAGCTATTTATTTGCAAAGTAACTGAATGAGCCCCTGTGGTAGCACAACTAGAATCATTTGCACAGCTACTGATACCACATAAAAGCAGGTACACAGAGGCCAGTAGTGACAGGGACACAAGATGCCAGCAGGAATCCATCAGATCCTTTGGTCTGTCCTGAATTAGGATGTGGCAACTAATCAAGGAAAAGGTCATCTACAAAAACAGGCCAATTAATTGGCATTTGTTGTCTGTCTGGTAACCTTTTTGCAAGGCTGAGTCTGAGAAGCCCTGAGATAAAATATCAAAGGACCTAAACTTTCAGTTTCTTCAGTTCCCTGGAAATGTCAATGGCTAATAAATGTCACCACACATTTAACTGCTGGCGAAGAGATTTGCTTGCTATGCATTTTGAGGTACACCTACAACAGCCATTTGTGTTGGGCAGTCTTTAGTTTCTCTGATTTCAAAGAGAAATCAACATTCCAAACCTTGTGTACTTCTGCACACACCCAGTGAAGAAGCAGTGACAGCCCGTGACAGATGCAAACAATCAAAACTTCAGTAAAGAAATCCACAAGAGGCAAAACCAGCCCAGGTGTCTCTCACCTGATATTTAACTCTTATCATACAAGTAATCTCAGAGCAATCCTGGAGATGAATCTTTTGAGGTGCACTTGAAAGGTCTTTGGTGTTCCAAATGTACAGGTCACTGCTCCCGGAGTAAGAGGCCCACAGCTCGTCTCTCTAAAGCACAGAAAGATACATTTAAGCACTGCTGACTTGAAATGTATCAAAATAACCAGGGCTTGTAAATGCCACATGGCCCTCCCTCCTTTAAACTGTATCAAGAGTAAGTGCAAATACCTCTGGAAAGAGCTGGAAGCCAAGAAAAGAGGAACACACATCCTTCAGGTGGTGCTCGATTTTCATATGAGGTCGAAACTCGTGAGTTGACACTACAAGAATGCAATTTCTGGTACCTTCAATATTAATGACACAGAGTTAGTAACAGAGGTGCCCACTTCTTCCATCTCTACAAAACATGGATGAAAAAAGCAAAATAAAATGGAACATCCAACAACTGTCTTGTTTCTTTATGTGAAGATGATTTTTTAATTATTACGATTTGAAGAAGGGACTTACAGCACCACAGTTGGTCATTATGAAGCTTCATAGAGGTGAGATTTTGGCAGGGGAGCTGAAAGACTCGGTTCACTTTGAGAGTGCTGATGTTCCAAGCAATCACCATTCCATCTAAACTGCTGGAATATGCTTCACTGTTGGCACAGATTAAAGAAATAAAGAAGTATAGTGTGCATTCATGTCCAGAATAGAGTGCACACACAGAAGAGACTTACTTGCAAAATAACCAGTTTTACAGTAAGCCAAATTAATGTTCATTTTTTAATGATCTTCAAGATTATCCTTTACAAACTCTGTATCAACTAGAAACACTGCAGGGTAACTCAGTGAATGAGAGCACATTACATCATGCACGAGGAGTAGAGCACAACAAAACATTCCCTGTAATTCCTCTGAACAATCTTGCCTGGTGAATTTTCTCTTGAGTTAGAACAAAAATATCTCAAAGTGTTCTTCTTTGTTACTGCACCTGAGAAAACAATTTATAGTATCCCTTTTCTTTTTACCTTTAACATTTGTTGTCCTAGAATGAGCAAACCTTTTTCAGAAAGTTTCAAAAACACTTAAATTCTTCCTGGAAACCCAGTTACACCTGCTGCACGACTGGCAGACCTATTGAGCTTGGAGTTGCTTTTCCCATGGGAAGACAGAAGGTTAAGACCTTCAGCCAACACTCTTCCCAGTGCTAGCAAAAGATCAAAAGCATATTGCCTGAACAGAACAATAAATGCATTATTTCTTTTATTATCAGGCAGGAAAAATCCAGAAGGTTCCTGTAAATATATAGTCAATTACGTGCTCAAAGCAGAAGTGAAGTGGTCTTTAAACTGCATCTGTATCAATTTTTCACTGGATGCTGCCAGTTCTTGGCTGTTCTCATCCTCATCCAAAAGAACATCCCTTATCTTCTTTGTTCCAAACTACACAGTGCTCTCTATTTAAAAAGGAAATTCTTAGTTGACATACATAATATGGGAGCTACAAAAATGAGCTAAATTAAGACTTTATTAGCAGAATAAACCCTCCCACTTAAAACAGGAAATTCTTTCAACATCTAGGAAAATCAAATTAGATCTACCTGGGTGTTCCATTCTTCTTCTCCACAACGATGTCTGTAACATCAGAGCGATGATCGTTCAGTTGCTTATTACAAGACATACTGTGGGTGTTGATGATATAAATAATGGAGTCCTGAGAACCAATCCACACTTGACTCTGTTCCACCATCACCATGCAAGTCTGGGGAGAAAAAGCTGAGTTAAATAATGCCTAGAAGAGAAATCAGTCTTAAATGTAATATGGAAAAGGCTGTATTAGGATGCTACAGCGTGCTGGTGATCACTGTAGGAGATGAACACTTGGCTCTCCAGTGTTCTATCCTTTGCTCTGCTCTTTAAATAATGAGAGGACAGATCTGTTTGCAAAGTTTATCCTTCAGTATACAGGATTAATAATTTATCTTAGAGACTGACTAAAGGTGTGCTTCCTGACCCAAACAAGGTAAAAGTTACAGAGGGAATCAGGGCAATCACAGAAGTTAGTGTGCTCCTTTCCTCTGGATTGGAAGCCAACCTAACTGTCCAATATATCCACACTTCTTACTTCAGCTGAAACCAGTGTTTGAGAAAATACTGTCTCCTCTACTGTCTCTGGAATGTCCTTCCCCTCCATCACACACTCTTCATTTATCTCCCTCCAGCCATCACTTCCCAACTTTTTTTGTCTTCTTTCAGGTATCTGACTCTTCTGGAATTCTATTTTTCTTCCACCCAGCTCTTCACCACCAGCTTTACCCCTCCCTTTTTGACTCTCTCCCACACTCATCAACAGCAATCTCTCTTTTCTTTCACACAAGTGACATGTCCAATTCCTTTTCCTGTGTGTTCTCTCTACTGTGTGTTTTTCACCCAGGCTGCATGCCTGGTTCAGATTCCCTTTTCACAGAGTTACTCTTTCAGGTGGTCTTTCACAAACCACTCCCTCCCACCTGCTGGTTGAGACACTTTCTTTTAGAGCTCCATCTCTCTTTCAATAGCATCTACCTGGTTTCCTTACACCTCTTTCCAATCTCCAATTTTTATCTATTCCTAGGATTTCCCTTCTCATCTTCTCTTTGGGTTAATTGTCTTTTATTCTTTCTCCTCAACTGTTTCAACCCTGCTTTCCTGCCCCAAGAACTCATCAGGCCCTCCCAAATCCAACCATCACTTCTCACCAGTCAACTTGTTTTATTATTAACCCATTTAGCCTCCTTTCATCTTTCCTCAAAAATCTCCACTTTTCCAGGTTAACTAAAGCCCAAACAACTCAACAACTTTTAAGGAACGATGTGATTCAGGGTCAGACAGGCTACAGCAGCTAAACCACACCCAGCTGAAGCAGGAACTGTGATCCTGTGCCAGCCTTACCAGTTTAGAGCGGCCCATTTTGAAGCAGTGCTGCTGGATAGACCAGGTGGAGGCATCAAAGACCACCACCTTCCCCTCATTCAAAGCACACCAGAGTTTTGGATGAGCATTGTCCAGTCTTTCTGAAGGATCAAGATGCCCTAGAAATAAAGCAGAGAAGATGAGAGAGGACAAAGAAAACAAAATACTTTTGGAGACCTGTGGGAAAGCCATTATTAGGCAGAGCAGGTTTATAATGAAATGCATCTTCTGCAATTTACTTCATCAGTTATTGACTGACACAGTTCTCACAATGCATTTGTGCTTGTTATCTGTTTGCTGAGTTCACCCAATGATTTAATCTTACACTCCAAAGATACTCAGAGCAGAGATAATCTCTTTCATTGATGACTAAGAGCTGAGCTCACTGAGATTGCAGGAAGGTTTTTAAGATCTATAAATACAACTAATAAATCTACTCACTCTTGTCTACTCCATCAAAGCCTCTCATGCTATGAAGAAAGGAAGAAAAGCACCACTGAATCCAACACCCTCCACACTATTCCTTGCACTGTGGTTCAAACTAACTCCCCCATAGGACTCCACTGAAAAGTAAAAACCTAACAATGAATATTGATCAATGGGGGAACATCATCCATCCACCCACCCGGCTCAGCAAGTGAGCCAGAAATCTTAATGAGAAATCAGCCCATTAACACAGAACTGAAATCTGTGATAAGGCACATGTGCAGAGAAAGGCAAATTAAGACAGTGAAAACTATGCCTTGGAGTGTCTTAATATGCAACATTACTGTTCTTCTTAAATGATTTTTCTGGTTTAGTATTCAACACACAACCAATCCATGTCAGAATGTGAACACATCAGGCAGGCATAATACCAGGTGTTGTAAGATAATGTGCTTTATGGGCTAATTAAAGCTGGGCTAACCTAAAGAGAGCAACACATCACCTTACCTGGAGTATAAAGCAAAACATCTATTGCCCGTGGAAATGTCTCACCAGCTGAGGGGTTGATCTTGTGCTTTAGTGTCTCTGAAGTTGTTTTGGGGACCATCATAGGCACTAAAATAGATTTTTAGAAAGTAATTAGGTGCACGCTTAAGTCTGAAATAGAACTGCAATTCTTATGAGATAGCAATTCTACACCATTTATTCACATTTTTCACATTTTTCCTTCCCTCTAGCTTTAGCTGAGAGGCCAAACACCATTTGTATAAATTTTGGTAGCAAAGACATCCACCACCCAAGGAGTCTAAAAAATCAAGACAAAAATACAGCATCCAAGATGGAGACAGAAGCAAAAACCAAAGCAAAAGCCAAAGCCGAAACCAAAACAAAAAAACCAAAACAAAACAAAACAAAAAAAAAGAGGGGGGAGGGGGTAAAAAGGAAAAAAAAGGGAAGAACAAACTCTAAGCTTTCTACTTACTATTAAATAAATTGCATTTGTGAAAGTACAATCAGGCTAACCTCTTTTTGTATTTCTACACATAACCAGTTTGAAAAACAGAATACACACTGAAAGAGCAGGAAGAGATGATGCAACACCAACAGGCTTTGTTGCATTGCTGTGACTGACCTTCATTTTTCATCCTGTCAAAATAAGACAGTTTAGAGGCTGCATAGATGCTTTTGGAGGACTGCAGGGCACCAACCACAGCATCCATCAGGAGAACATTTGTCAGTGCTTGCTGGATATACTGAGGATCCTAAAGACAGAAGTCTTACTGTAGTTTATCTCTTGCTCATTATTCTTAGCAGACACCATGCTCAAAAATCACAACATGTGTCATGCTTAGCACAAGCACCAAGCAGTTGCTCTCTCTGCAGCACAATTCCTGTCACTTGGTGTTAGACCCCACTCTCACACCCCATGTTCCAAGCCAGGTTTTGGAGTAGGGAGTCAGAAGCCAGTGTTATTACAGGAATACTTCAGCTTGATGCAGGATATGCACAAAACCATATGAAAAGATATAGCAGACATAGGATGGATACCCACTTCCAAGCTGGATCTTTCTTCATGAGAGAGAAGCACCATGAAATTCTGAGATTAGTGCATGAATTATTTAGAACAGACACAGAAAGCACATTCTTCATATTATTTGGTTACTAATTCCTGTATTTATACCTTGTGATCATATGCCATTTTCTTTCCAGCCCACATTTCTTTCACTATCAGATACCAGAGATCACACTCAGTTTTAAGGTTGGCTTCAAAGACTTCTTTTTTAGATAATGTTTTAATCCTCAGAGTAGGTATTTTCAAAAGAAGGAAAGCTACAGTTGTGCTCTTAACATCCTGGAAAGTTACAGGAAAGAGAAAAGAAGGAGAATGTACCCAAATAACACATAAAATTCAGCACTCAACCCACAGGGCAGCTTTCTCTAATTACAGCTAATTATTTCAGTTGTCCATACACACCATTAAGCAGAGCTGGATTTATGAAAATAAATTTAAACATCATCATACAGCCTTGGCTCCACAGTGGATATAAACTGACCCACTGATACCTCAGTCACATGAGCACATTTAATGCTCATGTTATCAAACTTATTTACTCCATATCCTATGTGCTGCACTCCACATTTCTCTGAATTATAACCTCTTGATTTTCAGTCATGAAATTTTTGGTCCAAACCCCCAAAATTTTACCTAATCACTTACATAGTGACTTCAGCAATGTTTCCTACTCTCCTTACTAAAGCTTTATGTTGAAAGGCAGCTCATTCTGGAGGATGGGACATATATCCACAGGCATGCCAGAGGACAGGAAGCTGATGCTCACCTCTATATCCCTGAAAGCAGCAATGGGGACGTAGCCAGGATGGCCTCCTTCAGTCAGCAGGAACAAACGCTTCTGGGTCAGAGCTATTTTCCCTACACCATAGTTGGTTTTAACTGAGCAGGACAACTTGTAGACACATTCATTTTTATCCAGATGCTCAATTACTGCTGGTGGCAGATTCACCTCTTGAGCTTCTGCTTCAGTTTCTTTCCAGTAGTTGTAGAAGTCTCTGAACGTTTCAGGATCAATTTGTTTCTGCTGTCCTAAAAAATTTTTAAAACCCCTTTAGTGTGAGAAACTATCACGCAGATTTGTACAGGAAGATGGGTTTAGAAAGACAGTAACTGTCAAATTGTGCCTCTATTGTGCATATAAGTATAGGCATTCTAGACACATGTCCCCATCCCAAGGGTATCTCAGGCACTATCCTGAGATACTCCTCCCAGGTACAACCACCCGTCACTGGGTAAAATGTGTGACTAAAGTCACTCCAGCTCCACTTAAATGTAAAAGAATAGAATAAAAGAACTGGGGAGAAGTTAGAGAAGACTCCATATAAATTCTGGGATCAGTCAGCAGGCTGAACCTGTCTTTTCCCCCATAGGATCACCCACTGGGTAAGAATCATACTCTAGGCACACTGAATAATTATTTCAAGCTGACTTACTGGGGATTAGAGCTTGTCCATATAATGCTTTGAATTAATAGATGGCTTTAAATGTATTTTTGCAGTCAGATATTACAACCAGCAATTCTCAAACTTTAACCTCTGATAATTTTACTAATAGAGAGTATCCTTCTTTAAGCTGTTAATGTGAGTCCTGCAAGGGCACTGGCAGTGGCTGGCAGTGGGTAAAGGACACCCAAGAGAGATCTCTCTGTTTGGCAGGTGACCCTGGACAAGTCAGTGGAACCTCTCTCCATGCAGCAGCTGCTCAGTGAAGGGCCCCCACAATGGAACACTGACAGACAGGTCAGGCACAAGGGGCTCAGCTTTCCCAGGGCACTGACAGACCAACCAACACTAAGGGTTTGAGTAAATCTCCCTTTTTCAAGTGACAATGCTAAAAAATAATCAAAAAACTCCAACAAACCTATACTCACCTACTGTCAGGGCATCGAACAACCGGTGGATAGTGTCTATATCCCTGACAATCCCAGACTCCTGGATTCTCTTCACAAAATCATCCAGCTGCATGTGTGTTTTTGGCAATTCGAAATTTTTGACGTGGTCATCCATTTTCAGGACTTCCCTTTGTTTTTCCATCACTTGACTTATCAGCCTCTTGAGCTCAGGTTTGCGGTCTGCCTGCAAGCGCTCCGAGCGAGGCAGGCTCTCCACTATTTTTCTTACAAGATCAGTAGGGAAAATTCTTAAGTCTGTTTTTTCTAGGTTCTGAAAGTCAGAAAGTGCATTTAGTAGTTTCCCTTGCATCAAGCTAACAAGGCCCCGGAGGTAGAAGTACCTTGCCAGCAACGCGGAGTTCTCGGGGGGTAAGGTACTGATAGCTTTGCTGAGGTGGTTGAAGAAGTCTGTGTAGTAGGAGTGAACACACTGGAACATCAGAGGAAAGTGAATTTCGGGGATTTTGAACGTGGTGATGGATTTGGAGGGAGTTCTCATAGCTAGAAACAAACACCAAGAGAGTACATTGATCAGGGAAAGGAGTAGGAGTGTAAACATCTTCACAACCAGCAATACTACAAACAACAAACAGAATCCCCATCACAGCAACAAGCAATTACAAGAAACAAGAAGGATGACAGTTGTGCTAGGGACACAAATACATTTCTGTATCTATCACCCCTATTAGGAGAATATTCCCTAATCAGATAACATAAATTCTGGAAAAGTTAATTTAAAAAAAGAAAAAAAAAAACTCATGGGTTTCTTTTTAAACAATGATAAGCTTAAGCCTGTGTTTAAATTAAAGGTAGTAGAGAACTGGACATAAGGTGGGTGAGGACTCAGGAATCAATTCTCCAATATCAATCCCACTGGGACCAATCACACTTTTGTGGTCCAGCAAAAGTTACAGCAGGCTACAGACTGACTTCACAACAAGGGGAAGCACAGACAGGCCCCTGCTCAAAGTGACTCAGCCCATCATTTCTTCCCAGCAGCTGACAGTCTTTCTGTGACAATTACTCAGTGATGTCACCCCAAAAGACAACAGAAGTGTCTTTGTCCATCACAGTCTTCCCTTACCAACACCTGCTTCTGCTTTTCCAAGTGGGGGGTTCCTGGTGGGGCCCTCTGGCAGTTTGATGTCCTGCAGGTTGGGCATGCTGATCACCATGCGCCGGCTGGCCTTGCGCTCGGCACTCATTCGCCTGGAGGCTATTTTCTCTATGGTCAGCCTTCTGGGGGTGGGAAACATCAAATCCAACCTGAGGAAAATAAAAATAACACAGTACTAGTTTCAGAACTTGGTACACACACACAAAATTATTGCCTGTTTTTCTTTTTTGCATAATAGTATTAAATCTATAATTTCAATAGCCACCTGTTCACTGTTCTTCATCTGCGACCCTTTTACAATAATCATAATTAAATGAGTTAACAATTAATCATAATCTTATTTATAGATGACCTGATCTCACACCAATAGAGTCAAAAGGACTTTTATCACTGATACCAACAGAAGATTCAAAACCAGAGTAAGAAATTAGAAAGCTCTACCTGTCCTCTTCAGACTGAGTACTCAAGTCAAGCCAAGCAAAAGCATCCATCTTTCTGTTCAGACGAGCTTTAAGGAAAGAGTGAAACATGTAGGTCTCTAAAACCTGTAAAACACAAAGGAGTTAACTGTAGATCATTCATAAATTTACATTTTTATTAGCATGTTTGCTCATTTTTATTACCTTTACACAGGCAAAACTGAGACCTTCCAATTTAGCAATCACATAAATAAAAAGATTGAAAGCTTCAGAAGAAAACTAATTAAGTTTCCATTCACTTTCTGAACTTTGATGATATTTGCTTAGTGGCAAACAGTAATCTCAAACTGCCCTCCAAGAAGTGAAACCAAACAAAAATGAGAAATACTGAGCAAAACAGAGCTGCAAGTTTAATATTAGTTTTTCTAACCAAACCAAGTGCTGATAATACTTTCTATGGTTCAGAATAAGAATTTTGGGACAGCCTAAATTAACATTATGTCATCATCCTAAAAAGACAAGTGAATCATCTTTTCTTCTGGTAGCCCCCAAAATTGTTTCCTGCTCAGGTAACTATTCTGGTGTCATCCAGAAATAACTTCTAAAAGATCAAATTGCTACTTTTAGGATAAAGGACACCACAAAAAATGCCAGGTGTGAATTAAAAAGAGGGAAAGCCACCACCTCTCATCACTGCAATGTTAAACAAGGTGAAATCTGGGATTTGAGGCAATACAACAGGTTTATTATATAAATGTTTAAATGCCTCTTACTAATCCACTTGCAATACCCCAATGTAAAAGAGCATCTCCAAAAGTAGTAGGATTCCAAATTTCCAGTATTCCTCCAGTAGGTGGCATATTTTGCTAGCAATTGTATGTCCAGGAGATTCCACATTTAGTCCTTTCTAATGGATTTTTTTGAGTTTTCCTAATACAATTCCAGAGACCACTAATAACTTCCATATTGTGTTATTTTCTAAGATTCACTTGAATGCAAACCTGCCACTTTGCTATTTGGTATTTAAGTGAGTCAGCTGCTCAAAGCTCTTCTTAAATATGTACATCTGAGTTTTAAACTAATATTAAATTTCAATTCATAAAATCACTACCATTTCATTTATAGCATTAGAAATTGCTGCTGAAAATATTTTAATTATTTCTATCTATTATTTTCATCTGAATCCTGGTCAAAAATTTCCAATCAATTCCTCTCTTTAGGATACATTAAGAGGTTCCTTTTAGTTCTTCCTTTTAGAGTACTTGTTTTTAAGAATGTTTGCACATATTGGAAGCTTTATCCAACAAACACTGTTTCTCGTCTAGGATTCATCACTTTGTTACCTTTACATTTCCAGATATTGGCATTAATCCCAAAATACAGATTTATTAATAACATATAATCACAGCACTGACTTTACCTTTTTGTAGAAAGGCTGGTCTCCGATTGCCCTTGTTTTCAGAAATTCTTCACTGTTAAACACTCTGTGTTCATAATTTAGATGGTCTTTTACCTCCCTGGAGACAAAAATAAATAAATAGATAAATCTGCCTGGAGATTTGTGCACAAGCAGTTTTTGCAACAGCAGCAGCTTTAGCAATAGCAGCAGCCCACTGGTACTACTAGAAATATGCTACAGCATCAGAAGAATAGAAATGTGCTGCAGCATCAGAAGGCAAACTCAGTTTTGATGAACAAGTTACTGAACCATTGAAAAAAATTCTAATTTTTTAGAAGTAAGGTAGTCTATCTGCTGCCAAATTCACTTACACTCTGTGAGATTTAGTAAACCATGAGGGAGAATCTGTGTAAATCATGACTTAGGCTTCAATCCTGGAATTCCATTTACATATACAGTTCTTGAATCACACACAATCCATTGAAGCACAAAAGACAAGTGCACATATCATGGGCAATTTGAAAGATGTGACCAGACCTCACACTGTCCCATCACATTGCATCTGTAACAGGCACATGAAAAACAGGGCTCTTACTACATCTTGTTAACAGTTTATCCAACCATATGGGGTCAGGAAAAAGAATGGTCAATAAAAGTACATAGTTCTATGTAATTCTATATAATTTAGCACTGTCTGCTTTAAACATGAAACCTCCACACACACAAAATCACTACAGTGTTTTGCTGAAGACAGAACAACTGGCAGCACAACTGCATCAGAGAGTTACTTTCCTTCATGCCTGGATGCTGGTAGAGTTAGAAGATAGAACAAGCAAGGCTGAAAAAAAGAACAAAGAAAAAGTTTGAAGGAAAGGAGAAAGAAAGCAAAAGAATCAACCCCTTTGTTGATCAACCCTATTATCTCTTAGAGAGCAAAGCATCTGTTCATTTTTTGCAGCCAAATGTTTAGTGCATTAAAGGGTTCAAGCTGTTATGAACAAAAATGCATTTCTCCTCATCTTTGTCTGGAATTATTGTTGCCAAACACTGAAATCCACAAAATCCCACTGTGGAAATAAATGCATTTCAGTTTCCATAATCAGCTATCTGTAAAGGCTGTTCTATTGCCCACACCCAGCAGCTACTGTTCTTCATGGAGGGTCCAGACACTTGCAGGAACACTCCTTAAGCTGATCCAATAAGAGACACCTGGCATTTGGACTCTGTAAATTAAACCAGCACCTCCTGACTGGAAGTGTCAAGAATTCCCATGAGCAATTCAGTAACTGATCTAAAGGGAAGAACCACCTCCAGCAAGAGGCCCCATCATTATTAAAATGCCAGTCCCAAACACAGCCAATACCCCACATTTCTTACCACAGAATTATGGAATACCCTGAGTAGGAAGGGACCTACAAGGATCACTGAGTCCAGCTCCTGGCCAACTGTCCCTTCTTGTGCCAACACTTTGTCCTTGAGCTTTAACAGCTCCTCGTCCTCCTTCATTCTCAGGTGTTGCTCTTTTCAGGTATCTCATTCATTCTCAGTCCAGACACACCCAGGTGTTCTGAACTCTTGTTCCTGCTTTCAGCTCTTCTACCCTGTCCTGGTTTGAATTCACGTGCCTCTAACAAGAGTGACCAAAACTTGACTGATATCCCTGCTGGGGATATCCCTACTGATATCCTAAGCTTTTCCAAGGATTGCACTTCTCTTCCTGAAATCTTCCTACAAAACACAAGCTCAAAAGCAGAAGATTTTTATTTAAGATACTCTAGCAATGTATATATACATCAAAACACTAATGACTCACATTCCATCAGGCTACAGGACCTCCTTCTCATATTCCCTAACAAAACCTAAGCTCTACAAAATATCTATAAAGTCAGACAAAATGAGAATATTTTCACTGATGCTAAAAGTGTCTGAAGCATTACCACATGTTCTTATAATAGAAAATACTACACCCACTTACCTGAAGATATTCACAATTAACTGCAACATGGTTTGCTGCACATCCACGTTCAGTTTCTGCTGCCAAGCCCTCCTGCAGGTTTGGAGCTCACCAAGGTCCGTGCTGGTTCGGAGATGGCAGAGCTCCAGATCAAAGTGCAGCTGCAGACCCTCCACTCTACACACAGAACAAAACTATTAACTTACATCCTAACACCTACAATTTTTTTCATACCTTTAAAAAAAAAAATCATTTAGGCCTATGCATCTTACAGCTCGAGAAGTGCAAGATTGATTTACAAGTGCTGACAAGCTAACAAGATTCCAGGGAGTCTCACTCAATTAAATTACAGTGCACTCAGTCTTCTTTGTAAAGTTCAGAGTATAATCTCTATCAGTAATAAAAAAGAAACAAGCATTCCAGTTGTTGCAAAATAATTTGGTGATTATGACTGCTTAGAGCAACTTCTATACTAATTAATTGAAATTTTCAATTTGCCTTTTTAAAAATACAGTGGGGTTTATACGAATGAAATAATAATAATAAACAATACAAAATAAAAAAACTTGGAGCATCAAGCATGATTTATGCACTAAGACAAACACATCCTCAAGATCTTGTCACCTTTTTATGAAAGTTTCTGCTGCTTGTGCTGGAACATCTGGAATCTCAAGTTCCTCTTCAACCATTTTTGAACGTGAAATATCTCCATTATCTATATTAATTAGAATTAAATCTTCACCTTCCTTTTAACAAAAGAAAATAGAATGAATGTACATATTACATACATATAATATTGTGAAAATATTTACTTCTCATTTACATACTCCTTAGACAATTTCATCAAGGAGGTAAACCAGAAAAGGGTTGAATTTTTTTCCACAAGCAGAAAATTGTGGATAACTGAATTGTGGATAATTAAACAATTACATTCAAAAAAAAATAAATGCAATTGCCTTAATAGATGTTGATTCCACTACATAAACACTCAGTAATCTAATATGCTCTAGTATGGAAGGGGACAAATGCACTGCAAGTAAAACTCAGGAGTGGTAACAGTGTAAAACATACCGTGCTCACTTCATCAAAATGATCAATATGACATCCCATGAGGAAAGATGTTGGAGCCATCACAAAATCCAGCATTTGCCGGGACAGGATAGGCACAAACGTGTGCTGCCATTGAAGAGGGTGAAGGTACAACAAAAAGCATTCAGCAACCAGTGTCAGCAGGGCCCAGTCAGAAGAGAAGAAAACAATTCTCTGCTCAGTCAAAATACAGGTCATAATCTGGAAAACAAACCCAGAATGTTAAATATTTGCAAAGAGGTATCCAGGACACACTAGAAATGCAAATATTTCACCTATTTGTGAGAGTCAACCTCAAAATGTTCATTTTCAGTAGCTACCTTACAGATTGATAAAATGAAATTATGTCCATTTCAAGATGCATCAGCTGCAACATTTAGGATCTGAGATACTTTTACTCATAACATCCATGTGTGGGCAAAACCCCCCAAAAATAAGGCAGAACTGCCAACTCTCATGATTGAGGAAGTTTCTTAGAGAAACTACCTCAGATAACACTGATGACCTTAAACAACCTAATTTAACTTCACAGGTGGCCTGTGAGCAGGGAGCTGGATCAGGAAACCTACAAAAGAACACTCCAGGCAATATTATTGTAAGAGTCTGTGAAGAACTGAAAAAAAAAATCTTTGCAAATAGCTTTTTGTATTTTCTATTTCCACACCATTTACACCTTATTTGTAGGAGTACCAATTGTCATCAATCCTTCTCACAGGCTCCTTTCTTAAACATGCAACAAATTATTATAAATCTTGTAGAAATGCATGTAGTGAAAATTCAAAATAAAATCTGTCAATTGGCTTGGGTAGTTACATTTTAAAATATATTCTTAAGAAATTTGGCACCCATTTCTAGACCACAGGCAAAGAAATGCAATATGCCTTAATCTAATCTGGTCTGCAAATACCAAAATATCTTAAGAAGAATTGTAGTTTATTGTGCCATAGCTGTAATATTCAGAACTAAGACTATTCAGAATTCCTGGCTTTATAAAGTTTTTTGAGTAAATAAACATCTTGATTTTTTCCTAAACTACAAATTACCAGTACTGTCAATGTCTAAAACATTTTAAAGTACAAGTTAGTTTTACCTGCAGCACCTGCTCTGGCTTGAAGCACAGCAATGGAAGATGGAGATTCAAGTCAATAATTGGACTGTCCGGATCCTCTCGAGAAGGAATTATTATTTGAAGGGGTTTCATATGAAATACCTGTAATAACAGATGGTCTCTGTTTGCTCCTTAATGAAAATGTTCCCACATCACATTTAATTCACGATTTTAGTACCAACCACAAAATATTAATTTTAATTGAGAGCAAGAAGACAGGTATTTGCAGACTGCAGAAAAGTGAAATAAAAGAAGAGGGAAATATTCAAAGATATAATTACTGGTTTGATAGATTAATATGAACTTGTCTCCTCTCATTCTCATAGGATGATTGGCCAGTAGAATTTTTTTAGAAACATCTTTTATCAGAATTAAACTTGCTTTACTATAAGCATAACAAAATCATTGAATTTATATTTGTAGATACAACTGGGAAATCGAAATTACTGATAAAATTCACATTGGAAATAGAAAAAGAAAACCAAAATAAGTGAGTATAGGTTGTCATGCTAAGAAAATAAAACAAGCCAAAAGGAACAAGGTCTCAGTGTTTCAGATATTTCAGCTCAAATCTCTGGGGGTCAGGTCCTGCACCTGCTGCATATTTCAGCACTCACAGCTGGTTTAGCCAATCACTCAGATATTTTTCAGCTATGCTGTTTTTCCTCCACTCCTAACCCCTCACCCCAAGGTCAAGGAAAGCAGCTAAGGAGAAATCCATGGCCAAAGTTCTGCTTTCCTGGAAGCCATTACAGCAGGTAACAGTGTGTGTGCTGAAATCACTGACCCAGCTGACATTTGGCTTGACTTGGGAAGGGTCAGAAAGGAACAAATACACAGCACTGAATACAAATGTTGATGTGAGTTTCCCCTCTCAGCTTGGTCTTATCCAGACAGCAGACAACTCAACATTTCATCCACTTCACTCTGTTCTGCTGCTCCCAGACCTGCCCAGGCATCATCTCAGACCACAAATAGTTGGTGTGAGCCAAAGCCTTCCCAGAGGAGTATTGAAAACTAAAGAACATGACTGGTCTGCCAGCACTCCAGCCTGAACTCTGGTCACACTGTTATTTTCTCTCCTAATATTGCATAGCCTGATTTTTAAAGCACAGGTATTGACAGCAATTTCACATCACCAAGTAATCTCTGACCTGACACTCATGAATGTCACCCAGTTTATTGAAAACAACATCTTAGGATCTTAGAAGACATAATGTTTAAATCATTATGAAATTCAGGAGGAGTAATTACCAAGTGGAGAGGTCCTGGTGGCGGGCTGGGGATTAAAAACAGCTTTGCTGCAAATTCTTTTATGTGCTCCTCGACATCTAAATCCCTGAAAGGTCGTAGCTGCACTAGTAAGCTGTAATTAAATGATAGGAAATTACTTATCAATAGTAACATGCAAACACAAAAAACTCTTTCTACTGATAATCTAGAAAAAAATTATTAGGAGTAATGAAGCTATTATTTCAGCTAATTAATTTCTAATTTATTAGATACTTGAGCAGCTTCATTAAATTTTAATGATGCTGCTGTGTCAGAAGCAGAGGTTTTTTGTACTCCCATGCATAAAATACTGCTGTGTTATATCCATCAAAGGACACAGCACAGTGGTTTGATGACCAAAGGAAACCAGGTGTGAGGTGAGATGGTGAGGTGTAGCAACAGGAAGTGTCTTATAGAGAGGAACCAACACCCACAGCTGCAACACTGCCTTGGGTGTTCCTCCTATCCCAAGCATCAGACACCAGCTCCGAGATGGAAAACAGCACCAGAGGAAAAGAGAGGCTGTAGATCTGAGTTTGACTGCAGAGGAATGTGAAGCAAAAGCCATATTGAGCATAAGGCCTAGGCCTGTATGGACTCTGCTCTTTGCTGTCATTCCTGCCCACACAAAGAATAAGGACATTTTTGCAAACCTGTCAAATGTTTCTGGTTTAAAACTGTGTTAACCTAACAAAGGTCACATGGTTTATATTATACACCAAATCAATCCTGGAACATTTAAACATACACATTATCAAGACTGAAAACTATGAACTATATGCTAGGAAAACTATGAACTATATGTTCCCACAGCATTTCTGAAATGTAACAATTACCAATTCAGATATTTGTGGTCACAAAGGGCATTTTGTTCAATAGAAGATATATTTGCACATTTATAGCAAAAACCCCAAATCTTTACAAAATCAGAAATCTGGACCTGCAAATCTGTATACACAGAAACTAGGAACTGAAGATGGTTGTCTTCTCCCATGAAGTTTTACTTCAGTTTGCAGTTTTACTGGTTTCCTGCAGAAGAACACTTGCTCTTCAGGAAGGAAGCAACTGAATAGGTCAAGAGATATAAAAGGATCCAGAACACCATATCTGTGTACAGCATTTAGATTCCAGAAAGAAAACATATTCTGTCCTATATTACTGCACTTCTAAATTAAATACTGAAATTCACTGTTTTCCTACATGAAGAAAGCCCTGGGCTGTTACATACATATTCCCAAAAAGTCCATCAGCTCTTCAGGGGTGCAGAGAAAGCGGAATTTAAGAATTATCAAAGAAAACCAGACAGCAGACCCATCAATTTAAACATATATTCTGTCACACTTAGTGATGCCTCAGATTTGGCTCAACAGAGTAAGCAGACCTGTCTTTTTTTCTTTCCTTTGAGACAAAAAGCTCTTCTCAAGACATCCAGTAAATGTCACAACAGAAACAACGTGACTGAGAAAGCAGCAGATATACAGAGAGGACACTCAGAGCTCCCTAATCAGGACATGGTGCCCATTAATACAGCCTAACAGTGAGCTGACAGATCTGCACTGCAAACGTCTGCAGAAATAAATGAAGTGATCTCTGAAACACTCAAGTGGAGAGCTAAGGAGTTTATGAACCTTTCATTACAGCTATTAACTGTCCACAGACAGGTGTTTCAGAAAGCAAGAGCAGCTCAGAATAGGCCCTTTGTACTGCCTCAGTGCTGGGAGCTATTTGCACACTCCCACCTTTTCTCAAGGCAGCTGAAAGGACGAATACACAGGTTGGAAGATTTACTCTTTGAATGGAGCCTATTCATCCATCCAAGACAGGAGTTCATTCAGGAGATTACTGCCAGGAATATTTCACTTTTCATGCAGTATAACAGATTGAGGTAATACTCCATATGCAAAGTGCCAAAACCTCTCAAGTTAAACTGAACCTTTTCAAAAAATGTAGAATAATCCAACAGCCACCGTGCTGTGAAACCATTTAGGTGCACATCTGCTTGCTTTAGGGAAAGGCAGACACACTCCACACAAAATGTTCTGGATTTGGAAGCACTGTGTGCTAGCAGTATGGAAATTAGTTATAAAATTAATGGCACAGGATACAAAGACCTTCATTACTATGATGACAGCTTGCAGATTCCCTTGCAGTTCAAAGCACCTGCACAGATTTATAACTTGATGTTGCCTGTGCATCTCAGCTTGGTTCAGTTTTCAGTTGTGATTTCTACTCTGCCACTTGAAAAAGTTTAGGAACCTGGATTTTATCTAGGAATACTCATATAAAAAATACTTTTGATGATTGTTCTGACTGAAAACAAGTACCACCTCACCTATAAACAATTCTGTGCACTTAGGTACTGAAGAAAACAATATATGCACAGAATGCTGGAGGAAAAGGAAACCTTTTGCTGCAAAAAACCATCCTGAATGGAAGCAGAACCCCTTTAGCTGCTACTTAAACACGAGATCTTCAGGAGCAACAGCATTCTTGCACTAGGTATCACAATGATAGGCCTACACTCTAGAAATAGGTGGTTTCAGGTCCACCAGCAAGTGTTTTCAGAACTCCTGATTGGAGAATGATTAATCAGTTGAAGCATCCTGCAAAACACCTCTGTAGCATACCAAGGATACAAGTGTGCTGTTGAAGGTGTTATTATTTGTTAAGTATAAGAGGCAGTGCTACCTGAGTACATTCAAGCAATGAAAACACTTAATTAGATTTTTAACCCATTGGTCACCTGATGACACACAGTAACTCCCTTTCTGGTTTACAGAAATACAATGTCAGTGCTTTGTAATGTCCCAAAAAGTCAGAACATCTCTGGCTGTACAGGACACTACACTCAAAATACCTCATAGAGGTCTTGGCTGCAATTGTTTGTGTTGTATTCAGAACAGCCACACACTCCAGCAGCTGTGTCATGCCACATGGAAACATTTCAGTGGTAAAACCAAAATAAGGAAAACTGCTACCTCTCCACCCCGTCCCTTCCCTCCACCCTAGTGTACTCTGGCACACTGAAACACTTTTTCTAAAAAAACCCAAGACACCAAAACCAGAAGAGCAGACATTCTGAAATGAGCCATTAAATACTAACAAGAAAAATGAAATTAAAAAAAAATACAGAATAAAATTTAATGGAAACCAAATCAGTTGAGTTCCCAGTACCGTGGGAAATGCCAACACCAAGTTCACCTCTGTCACTGGCATTACCCACCCCCTCCTTCCAGTTACTCACACTGCCATCTCACAGATGCAGCAGCAAAAAGGAGAAGAGCAGTGCAGCTGTGTGAAAAATCCCCCTGTTAAAAGACCAGGACAATACACAAGACTAATATGGAAGGTTACTGACCTCTTGAGCTTCCTTACAATTATTCACATATTTACAAATAACTTTAAGCTCAGATTGTAGGGTACTGATCAATCTGAACTCCTCTCAAAAACAAGTACAGACTCAAAAGAGAAAAGCCTGTGGACATTAATGCTTAAAATAGGTACCAATCCTACCATATTTGATCAAGGCAGAGGTGTTCAATTATAATGTTTAAATAATTATAAAGTTTAAAATACCCACCCAGAGGCAGAAGCAGATCTAGAGGGTTAACTCTTATCTGGTTACTGTCTCCTCTAAACAGATACAAGAACTAGAAACACTTTTACAACATCTGGAATTTTCCATGGTTGTCCTGAAGATTTTCCCACTTTTCCCTCAGTGGGCTCTTTCAAAATCCATTTTCCAATTGACTGCTTCTCCCAGCTCAGAGATGTCTCACTTCAGAGGAGAAATGACTCACTTATGAACACTCTACATAAACCACTGAGGAGTACTGTAACTGCCAAGCTGAACCCATACTGTTTCCTCCCCAGTGGAAAGCTGGTGTGAGGTGAGCCCTCTCACAGGTTGAGCTCACAGTACAAAAGCAGCAGGAATCCCACTATAAAAGCTGGATGGAAACAGTAGCCACAGCTGCAGCCACAGCTGGAAGAGTTCCATATGCAGATTAGCAGTGACTTGAGATTTAAGATTTATAAAAGGCAGCAGTGAATCAGTTCCTGCAATACCAAGGGCTGATGTAATTCACTTAAATATAAAGGGGGGGGTGGGTAAGGGGGGGGGCAGGTGATCTGTGCAGGAAAGGAGAAAGGAAAACAAACATTTCCTTTTTATTTCACTGAACATTTATTTTGATTTCACACTGACCTGAGCACATCCTGTTCCCATCATGTTGATATCCCTTGTCCGTGTTAAACCCCTTCACTAATGCTTTAAAAATTACAGAGCAGAGGTCTATCAGAGCCCTTAAAAGGGCTGCCAGAGTGACTAATTTCTGATCTCACAGCCTTTTTGAGTCAGTGTCTAAAATGCTCAGGAGGAAGGCACTGCTTTGCTCCTCCAGGAGTCTCTTCATGCAACCCAGGGAAAGCCAGTCTGAAGATCCAAACCCACAGCACATGGAAGAAGAGGTGCATGGGGTAGGGAAATGAGTGTTTTGGTCTCATTTGGTCTGGAGCCAGGTTAGGGGCTGGGGATGCAGCTCAGCTGGTACCCAGAGAGTGATCCCTTGCTCATCTGCTCAGGATATGAGCACCAGCAGAACAAAGGGGAAGACTCAAGCTCCAACCTAAAACCCCAACATCTTTCAATTTATGTACAAGAAGCAAACACCTGCAACTGGATTCAGATTTGACTCTAGAAAGCTTGAGTGAAATTTAGTGAAGAAAACCTCTTCTACCTTTGGACAACAGGTCTGCAAGTGAAGACACACAGTAATGTCCAATGTACACAGACAAGTTCTCCAGTGTGAGAAGTTTTAATCCAAACTAGATGCAAATAGCTCTTAGTAATTTAACAATAAAGTAACCTCAAAATAAGTGAAATTACTTAATAATAAGATAGACCCATGTTCACTTACCTTTTAAATCATCTACACTGCAGAGTATTTGATTGTTTCTAACCAGTGTTAGAATCCTAAGAATTTCTCTCCTAGCTCTACAACATCCAAATAACCACTCCACTTCCTCAAGTGACTTGGTTTATTTCCCTGAAGTGTCATTAACTGCTTATTAATACATATATTCATGTTCTTATGACATTTATTTGGTGCATTATAAAAAGCTTTTTGTGCTTTGAAGGCAATTTTCATAAAAGTAGCAAAATTACAGCTAACCCTCTTCCAAAAAAACCAATAATATCTGTAAAATATCCATTCCCTACACATTAGCAAAAACTCCCAAAGGAAATGAAGACAACATCACAACTAATTCCCTTGGTGTTCAGAATTTGCACTTACTGTCTGGGCAACATTGATATGGCTGTTCTTCTTCTCTCCCACACAACCTTAACATAAAACTAACCATTGCTTTAGCATCACACAGCTCTCCTGACCACACCAAGCAAATTCAGGTATTAAAAACCTGCAGTCATTTCCAGCAGAAACACACAGGGGAGCAAATCTTACCAAGAGAGACAGTCCTTGAGGGCACTAAAATATGGGTATCTGGATATGACACAAACAGCACAGGGCACAAAACAGACAGGAACCTTCCCAGTCTGCACAGGTTCCCAATGGCTCTGCCCATTCGAGGAGGTGGAGACATCCTGCAAGAAAACTGCACATTAATATCTTGATGCTAATCATGAATTTATGGCTGATATTTTCTTGAGAACCTTAGAGATGTGATATCCAACTCCCTCTATATTTCAAAGGGATTTGAATGTCTGTCTCCCTTTAGGTCTTCAGAAAGATGTCAGCCTACAAGATTTAAACAACATTAAAAAGAATTTCAGCACAAAATGTATTTAGAAAGAACATCTTTCATTGTTTGGAAAGAACAATCATTACCAAAAAAACATCCAGGGGATAAAGTCTCCTCCTAAATATCCAAATCTCCTAAATGAAATCCATAACAATTTTCCTAATGCAATGTGTTCCAAAGTACTTAATTTAAAATGGCAATATAAAAGTATGATTTGTTCTGTACTCCTTCTAACATAAAACACACCTGTTAACTAATTCAATAAATTAAATCTCACATTATTTTTAAAGTGTTTTGCTTTTATATATTTTAATATGTTTTAATAGAAGAAGGAGTTAAATAACATACTTGTATAGACTGGTAGTACTGTGCAACAACACCATATGTTCTGTTCCCACAGACGTCAGTGAAGACCAGGAAATGGATGTGGTCCTCTTTTGATTCAGAAGTTACATAAAGTCCTCCTGAAATGAAGGCAGCAACCATATTTTTAATTACATATTTAACTAGAGCTATGTGAAAGACAATTCATGACAAATACTGCACATTGCCACTTCATTTCAAGAGAAACGTTTTATTTTCAGGGATTAAAATGTAATACACAGTCCACTTGAACTAAAGGTTGTTACAGAGGCTGTAAGCTGCACATTATTGAAGAATCAAAAATGAAATTATTCTGCATTTTCAGTGACAAAATACAATAAATGAGTTTAAATCACTTTTTCCCCAAGATATGAAAAAGGTCTGCAATAATAACACACATATTAAAATTTCTCCAATTAACCTGGAAGAAATATTCACTACTTCAGGTATATCAAAACACCAAACAGAAAGTGAGAGAGTACTCAGCCATTTTGGGGTGAAAAATAATTTTTCACATGTATGCATGTTTGCACTTCACTCAAACCAAGATTTACCAACAAGGGCTAAAATATAAGGGTTGAACTATGGGTTAAGAAATATTTACATTAAAACAGTTCTCAACAGGAAGTGTGAACCCTCATGTACCTGGGAAGCAGAGCTGTGGCAAAGCAATAAGATCAATGTCCTTTGGAACTGTCACATCTTCTGTGTCAGGTGTTTTCTGCCCCCCGTTGAGGCTCTTCACATTTTCAATCTTGGGTCTCTCTTTTTTCTTTCGGAAGGAGCGGCGTTTGCTTTTATTCAAGTTATTACCAGCATTAATCACCTGAACATCATCTCTGCTGATAAATGGAGGAACAAATACAGAAAGAACTTCTGGATCAAGGGGAGGAAGACTTCTGAGTTTTCTTTGAGTGCCCTATAGAAAAAAAAAAAACAACAAACAAAACAAACACTAGGTTTACACACATCCTGATATGTGGGGTTTTTTTCATGATTTTTAACTCTATTTTTTTTCTCTACGCCTAAAACTGTGGGTTTAGAATATACTTTTCTGCTTCCTAAATAATTGATTTTTCCTTTTAAGTTTTTGTTTTGTGTATGTTAATGCAAGGAAAATAAGCATTTTTAGCAGGAAAGCAATTCTTCATCATTCAAAATGCCCCATATCAGTATTATGCCTTTGGCAAAAGAAACTAACAAGTATCAAATACCATATTTCCTCCTTTTCAGTGTTAAGATATACTTAAAATAAACACTTGCAATAAGAGAAACCAGGCAGTAAACAAACAAAAAGAAAGAGAAACAGCTGAGCCTCTTAGATAAGTCTTTGTTCAATTTCAGGAAAAGCTTCCTTTCAACTCAGATAACGTGTACCAAAAAAACCCCCAAACAACACAAAGACAGACTTTCACAAGACAACGCTTAACTTTACAAGGCAATTCTCAAAGCACAATTAAAAAACCACAATCATTGTTAAATAAACAAAACTTCAGGACACTGAAGCCATGAGAATTCCTCCATATACTGATGACTCAGTTGAACAGGCACCCCAAGAGCACATAGGAAATTACAACATTTCTCATAAGCGGCTTTGCAAGGTATGACTGGCCTGAAAGCCCTCACTGCCCTGCAATCAAAAGCTGAGGAGGAAGTGATCAGAGAGATCTCCTTGTACTTGGGAGCACTTTTTGTATTCTTTGACCATATAGTGGAGCCAAGTAGCTGCATTTCCAATTACTTCATTGCGATTTTAATTCTTCCTGCAAGGTTAAAAAAACAAGTACAAGCTTTGTTTAACCAACGGATATTTGGAAACAGGAAAGGCGAGCCCCACTGTGGTAAAAAGTTGTTTCGTTTTCAACTTTTTGCAAACATCTTCAAAGTCAAATGAGGTGAAGCACACATGCTGCTTTTATCACCAGATATGATGCAAGATGATCCTTGAGAACCAGTGCTGGCCTCACCCATCATTTCCCTATTTTTTTTTTTTCAAGAGCTACAACATAGAAAGCTCTGTTGCCAATCTTCCATCGTCCAGGTTTTGAGTCTCAGCTCTTATATCCCAGTACACTAATATAGTATATATATATATAGTGTGTGTATATATATATATATATATATATATATATATATATACTATATATAATATATATAGTATACTAATAGGTTTTTTCCCACATTTTTGCATCATAGGAAAAAAGTGAAGGAATGCTTCATGATATATTTGTTATGGTGTCTTAAATTCCATAAACTACACTGTACTTATAACAGGACACTCTAGAGAAATTACTTCACTAAAAAAAAAAAGAAGTGAAAAAACACACTTTTAATGAACAAAAAGCCTGAACTAGAAGTAAATTGGAGTGGGAAAGAAAAGTTCAGGTAAGTATCCAGTGGGAAAGTCAAAAGATAGCAATGACTTTAAAAAGCACATCACGAATTGGGGTACCGAGTGCCACATCTTCCCATGCTAAGAACTTTAAGTGCCATTTCCTTAGTTGGCAGCTGACAACCACAGTGAAGAAACTGGAAACACAGATAAATTCACCATCATCACCCTCAAACTAACACGCAGCTGAACATTTCAGGAGGAAATTAAGAAGGCTCAGGCCTGAGGCTGTTACGCAAGAAAAACACAGACATACTCCAATAGTAGCAATCTCAGCTTGGCAGATTTGCCCTGCTGAGGTTTTCATACAGAGCTGCTTTGACAGGGCAATCCCTGACTTACACTGAGGCATCTCTGTGCTCCAAAGTGCTGGATGGCAGCCAGCGATTTAATGGCCTCACAGCCTAACAGCTCCTGAAATGGCAGATCCTTGATGTCTTGAACTACTACAGAGACATTAAACACCATTTTTCCCCACAGAACAGCACTGTCAGCACTGTCTCTGACCCACTGACTCAGTCTCCAGCATTTGAGTCAGCTCACATTAATGTCTTGGCCAAAGTCACATTTCTTACTCCTTGAGTTCAGGGACAGTGAACAGGCAGCAACAGAACAATATTCACTTGTTTCTGCTCTGCTTTGAACATTTTATCTTTTCTGCTGCTACTGTTACTTCTTCACTCTGAAATACTTCCCTTTTGTAGCTTCTTGCTACCAAATCTCCTTGCATCATACATAGCTTCTTACAAACTGAAGTGGGGGCTTTTATTCCATCCCCATTTGCTGATGGTGTTCCTGTAACAACGTTGCTGAAAAGGACACGGATACAGACAGATTTTTACAATGACTACACTATTTAGACACAAACAGAAGTGTGTTGAAACCACAAATGAGGGCATGACTTCAGCTGTCTGGTGTTTCCTTGAACTCATTCCCATCACTGAAGAAGTTAATTTCACTTTGAATGTCATGAAAGAACTGGTTTCTTTAACAAATAATTGGGCAGGGAAAGTATGAAGTCTCAGAAAAATTACACTGGGCAGAACAATTAGGATGTCATAATAGGAAAAAAGAGAATGGTTTTAAATCAACAGAGGGCAGGTTTACATCAGCTATTAAGGAGAAGTTCTTTATTGTGAGGGTAGTGAGGCACTGGAACAGGTTGCCCAGAGAAGCTGTGGATGCTCCATCCGTGGAAGTGTCCAAAGTCAGGCTGGATGGAGCTCTGAGCAACCTGGTTCAGTGGAAGGTGCTCCTGCACCATGGCAGGGGCATTGGAACTGGGTGATCTTTAAGGTCCCTTCCAACCCAAACAATTGTAGGATGATCTCTGCAGATTCTTGTGCAACTCTTTGCTCAAACTAATGATAAGGTTGACATTAGGTCTGGTTGCATTGGATTTCATCCAGTCAAGTTTCAGAAGTCCCTTTGGAAGGAGATTCTTCCTCTCTTATGCCCCAGCCCTCAGCACAGCTTCTTCTGGTCTCACTCTTGTTTGCCAGCAGTTCTCCAGTACAAAGGTACCCAAATGTGGGACAGTATTCCAGATGTGAAGTCAAGTGTTTTGACTAATAACAGTAACAGTAATAATCCCTTCCCTTTGCCTGTGAGCCACAGTCCTGATGATGCAGGCCATCACAGTTACTTTTCAAAAAAACACACAACATCTTGGGTTGGGAAGGACCTTAAATTATCATCTCATTTGAATCCTCCTGCCATGGGCAGGGGCATCTTCCACTAGACTGAGACACCTAAAGCCCCACCCAATTTGACCTCAAACACTTCCAGGGCTGGTGCATCCACAACTTTCCTGAGGAACCTGTGCCAGTGCCTCACCACCCTCACAGTAAAAATCTCCCTAATATCTAAACTAACCCTGCCCTCTGTCAGTTGAAGCTGTTCCCCCTGTTCTATGGCTCCATACCCTTGTCTGAAGTCCCCCTCCAACTCTCTTGAAGCCCCTTCAGGTACTGAAAGTCCACAATAAGGTGACTCCAGAGTCTTCCCTTCTCCACACCAAACAGCCTCAACTCTCTCAGCCTTTCCTCATATGACAGGTGCTCCCCTAATAATGTTTGTGGCCCTCCTCTGGACCCAGTTCCAAGAGCTCCATGTCTTTCCTGTCCTTAGGACCCCAGAGCTGGATTAGCACTCCAGGTAGAGCAAAGGGGCTGAATCTTCTCTCTCACCTGCTGCCCACACTGCTTTGGATGCAGCCCAGGACATGTTTGGCTTTCTGGGCTGCAAGTGCACATGGCCAGGGCATGTCCAACCTCTCATCCACCAGCACTCCCAAGTTTTTCTTGGCAGGGCTCCCTGCATCACCCAATCTGTACCAAGAACAGGGACTGCCCTGACTCAGGTGCAGCACCTTGCACTTGACTTTGTTGATTCCCAGGGCTCCCATGGATTCACTCCAAGAGCTCTTCCAGGTGCTTTTCACTGCAACAAGCACACACTGCTGACCACTGCTCAATCTGATCACACCTCATTTCTTTCAGGCACCCTGACAGCCAGGGAGGCATTACAAGCAGGAAAAAAAAAATTGTTTTGGTGGTTATGTCTGCATCAGCATGGCCAGAGAGCACAAGACAAGCTCTGTACCACTGACTGTGATGGGCAGATCCAGAAGCCACCAATGGAACCTGTCAAAGATCTGAGACATGTCATGGACAGCTTGCACACACTTGCCAAACCAAAGCCCAGCTTTATAGCTGTAGAAAACTTAGGGAAAAGAAGAACTTCTGTACGTTTCATTCTTACAAAATACACACTTCCAGTGCTTAGAAAGAATCTCTAGCTGAAAATAGCAGCTTTTGATATTTTCAAATTGAAATCTCAGAGTGACAGTTTTCTTAGCAATAAGGATAAGCAATGGATGACAGCCCAGAAACTTCTGTTTTAGGAGCTTCAGTGGAAAACTACTTTTTTTTCCTGGAGTCCCCATCAACAGCAGGTCAGTCATATAAAACTTTTCTTACTGTGGGGGTGGGTTATATCACAGTCCCATTGACTTAATTTGTTTTATCACTCCATGCTTCAGTGCAGTTAAGAATACACTGTGAAGATCATGATTTGAAGCACTATCAGGAATTCACTACTTTCATTTGGAATGTTATCATCTCTCAGTAAAGTCTTTTCTTTATATAGTCATTAAAATTAGCTATAAAAACATATTCCACTCTCCTCATGTAGATAGTGCTGCAGAAGGAAAAGGAAGTGGAGTAAATCTGTAAGTTTGCCCTCAGACAGTGATTGAAATCCCCATGGTGCAACAGCTTGCAGGGACTTTACTGAAGTTCATATCAACAAAAGAAGAGTCTACTTTCTTTTCCGACATCTTTTTGTATCTCAGGTAAAGAAACAATTCAGAACCCTCAGTGTGATCAGAATATCAGAATGGCTTCTGCTTTCTATAGCTGATTTCTTATCTGTTGTTCCACAGGGTTTTTTCAGAAAGCAGTGAGAACAAACTAAGCAAACTGGAATGAATAATAAATTCTCCTGCCTTTGGGTTCACTTCTCACGCTTCTGATAAAACACCATGTACACACTGATTTCACAAGTCTGGTGCTGACATTTAGGAACTATTTTCCCGTTCTGAAGGTACACATGAATGAGATCCTGGAATGTGAACCTCTTGGCTGTTATCACTTAAGAAGCTGACATCAGCAAAAGCAGTCTCCTGAGCGAGTGAACAAGCAACAAGCCCAACAAAGAGTTCTTTATCTAATGCTATTAGAGCACAATCAAATTCAAGTTCAAGCAGAGCAATTGAGATCCCTGGGAGCTGTCTGGCTTTTTTTTTTTTTTTTTTTTTTTTTGCACGTGCTGGCACCACAGCTCTTCCCACTGCGGGGCAGCTCGTAGGTATGGAACAAACCCGTCAGCGCACTTGAACCAAGCAGAACCAGGAGGAGGAGGGCTGTCATTGTGAGTCCACAAGTGAATAATTATAAACAAATTATAAACCACATATTCAAAGCAGTAACCGACCCATCGGCTCCTGCCGTATCCAAGTGGTTCAGGTTACGCCAAACTCAGAGCACTTGAGCTCACAGGGTTTTAGATCTCGTGTTTTCCTGAGGATACAAGTCACCAGCCTTTATTCTTCTGCTTCAGCAGAAGACAGGACGTGGATGGAATAACACCCAGTAAAGAACGCATCGTTAAGCCTTTTGCTGTCCCTGCTTATCTAAACCTACAGTGAGTTCTCCATCTAAACTCAGACCTTCGGAAAAGTGCAGCTACCTCACACCGCTACCAAATTCTCTCCGGTTTGCCGACGTTCGCCTGTCAAAACAACTTTCTGTTGGGATATTTCAGCTCCATGCGCTGACAAACCCAGCCCCACGCACTGGCACCGCCCGCCCGAACCCCGCTCACCTGGAGCAGCGCCCGCACCCGCTCTCTGGGGGCACCGACCAGGAGACAGATCTCCAGCAGGCCCGAGGGCAGCACGTCCTCCATGGCACACTTGGGACAGGGCGGCTCCTTCCCTGCGGGCAGCGGCTCCTTCCCTCGGGACAGCGGCGCCTTCCCGCCCTCAGCACCGCCCGGTCCCGCCCCGCGGGGCGGAGAGGAGCGCCCGATGCGGCGCACGGGTACCCTCCCCGTCCGTCGCTACTCTGCGCACTTTGATTGGCTGATTTTCCTGTCACTCTAAGGAGCTGTGGCCAATCAGAATGACAGGAGGTGTGGCGGGCAGGCTGGGGGCGGGGCCTCGGAGTGAGAGCGCTGAGGGGAGGAGGGGCTGGGGGCTGAGGCGCTCCGGACTGAGGCGTTGAGGTGTCAGGACTGAGGGATGAAAGATAAGAGGTGGAAACTGAGGGGCTGGGAGTTGAGAGTTGGAAGGGTGAGGTGCTGGAGGATGAGGGGCTTAGGGTTGAGGGACTTAGGGTTGAGGGACTGAGCTGAGGGACTGAGAGGTGAGGGGTTGAGGAGCTCAGGGCTGAAGGCTGAGGGACTGAGGACTTAGGGTGCAGGGCTGAGATATCACCGGCCCCGTTAAAAACTTGTGATGGGTTTGTGATTTGCAGTCACGCAATTTCCAGGTTGACATAACCAAGGACTATATTTGCTAGTTTTAAGCAACAAGGTGAGGACCTAACTCAAACAAGAGGAGTCTCCAATTGTTGCTCCATCTCTGGAAGTGTTCTGGATGGGGTTCTGAGCAGCCTGGCTAGTTGAAGGTATCCCTCCCAATGGCAGGGACTTGCAGCTGCATGATCTTTAAGTTCCCTTCCAACCCAAACCATTCCGTGATTGTTTCCTCACCTCGTTTTGCTGTCTCACCGGGACAGCCCCTGGGAAAGACACTTCCCGACTCAAGGTCGAGTTAATTTTTCTCCACGGGCTGTTTTCCTCGTGTGGCTGTTGGCCCACAGGGTTTGCGGTGCCCCAGGGCTGCCTGTCACCCTGTCAGACTTGGGTGATGTCACGGTCTGGCGCCTTGTTAAGCACAACCATTCCCTGCTGTTTGCCCCAGGTGACTCAGCAGGACTGTCACTGCCACTACACGGGAGTTTTCTATTTATGTTACCACTGGTCACAGTTTCAATGGACTGTAAGCACAGGGCTGGTGCAGGCTGCGTAGTGTTTCCCCTCTGGAGCAGCAGAGGCAGAGCACAGGGAACTCCGAGGTTTCTTCTTGAGCTGCTTAATCTAAATACACCATGAGTCACTCCGTATGTATTGGCTCTGTGCAGATCTGCACTGAGAGAATGTAATTCCTCCTGGACCGGAGCATAAAGTACCCGAAACTAGAGGTCGGTTTCTCTGAAACTGGAGGTACGAGATAAAGTTTCATCACAACCACAAACATTTTTTTGTGGACTAGTGGTCACATATTTTAAATGCAAAAACATTCCCAGCCTAAATGGTTCCAGGATTTCATTAACTTCTTGTCAGTTCAGGGGTCAAAACAGGTTTCCTCAAAAAGTATAAAGAACGTGGTGATTTTGTTATTTCATGGCGGGGGGGTGGTTAATCTGAATTTTTGTGGTGTTAAAACTCAGGAGTATGTGGCCTCTCGTTGTCTCGAATTTTGAGGAAGACACACATCAAGGATATAGGAAACTGTTCATATAGCAGCAACTAAAAGAATAAAATTCTTGAAAAGCTGGAAGTTTCAGGGATCACTTCTCCAAAGTGGTAGAAGATCCAAAGCTCAAAGATTTATATTCATGAACTTTGAGGTCATAAGGAATTGTTAAAATGATCTTGTTTAGCCTGTGTATCCCAGGTCACAGAATCAGAGTCCTGTATTAATGCTGTGACTGGCTGAGGCCATGCAGTAGGAATTGTTAACAGTCACTGTTAAATGTTGGGCATCTCATTTTTAGTTTCACTTTTTAGCTGAGCTCTTTGTCACTGCATCATGTTACATTGGCTGTTGCTTGAACAGACTTTTTACTATGAAAATACCTCTCTGCAGAGTTCAAGATTATTAATCTCTATTTCTAAGAGATGATACAACTCATATTTTTAAAACTCCTTTCACTTATGTGCATCTTTTCTCAAAAATTTTCCAGTAGTATTTTTGAATTAGGAACACCAAAACCAAAGCTGTATTCCTGCTGAATGCTCAGTGGTAAATCACATTGCTGTTTCTGACTGATATCCCCACCTAATTAAAACAGAGACAGACAGATACATGAATCATTCAGAAAGGGTGTAGTGTTTAATTAGTTATCCACTGCAACACAATACAGTTTTCTTAGGGTTATTACTGCTGACATGACAATCCTACATCTTACATTGCTTGACCTTTGACTATGACTAAGCATTTGACCATATTATAAGAAAATTACAAATGAACCAAAGCTATTAAGCAATTCAGGTCACCCCTAGTTAATTAATCTGTATCATGATTATCTTCTGATTTCTCTGCTATCTGCAATGATAAATACTGGATGATACTTGTTCATAATTAATGTAGCCCTCAAAGCAAAGATACGGTGAAGTTATTATCGAAACAGAAATCCAAGATGAAAGGAACTAATGTTAGTCTGATAAAAATCTCAAGAATCCTGGAAGCAGGAAACTTGCTATATGGGGTCACTGGTGAGAGACAAAATCATTCACATAGAGAGCTCCTCTGTGCTAAAAGAGATTCATGCAGTTGAGTAACTTTCTTCCTAAGAAAAATTGTCAACTGAGGAAGAAATGCCAGCTTTTAATATGTGTTTTCTTTCTGTAAGATCACAAATACAGTAAATGTTTGTTTGTTAACTCTCTGAGGTGGTACTGGGCTGCTGAATGCAGAAAAAACCTGCTGTTCTTGATATGTCTTCAACATGGAAAATGCTTTATCAGAGCTACAGGGCCATATCTGAATAATTAAAGATTCTCTTGGCATAGAATTTAATTTACCTTCCAAACACAGTGTTTCTGTTTTAGCCAGACTGTCTCTGTTAAGGGGAGAAAATCATTTCACCAGTTGTGTTTCTTTGATGTGATCTTGCTTGTAAAATAACTGAGTGACTTGTTGAGTTGTAGATGCCTACACTGCAAACCCCTCAGCCCTGAGGGATGTGGGCCAGATGAAGAGTCAGGACTCTTAATTCCAGGAGAACAAATTTTCAGCTCTGTAAGGAATTAGTGAATGGCATCCCCTGGGAATCTGCTCTCAAGGAACTAGAAAGAGCTGGCAGCTCTCTGAGGACAAAATTCTTTGAGTGCAAGAGTGTTTAATTCCCTTGTGTAAGAAATGAAGCAAGGAAGGCAGGAGAGTGGCATGGGTCAGTCAGGACCTCCTGGTTCTCCTGGAGTGTAAGAAGGAAATGCACAAGCAGTGGAACAAGAGACAGGGATCCTGGGAAGAATATTGGGACACTGCCCAGATGTAGAGATGGGATCAGGAAAGCCAATGGCACAACTGAACTGATTTTGTCAAGGGATTTTACAGGTATGTTGGTCAAAACTGGAAGATTAAAGAAAGAGTCCACACACCCCTCCCCCAACACACACAGATAAATAAGACAGGAGAACTGCAGGAAACCAACACAGAGAAGTCTGATTTTCACTCATGCTTGTGCCCCTTTCCAAACAGTGCTGAAAACTACACATTGACTAACTGAGGGCTTGTGCATCCTGCAGAGTTTCACCATGATGGGTGTAAGGTCTGCAGGAATTTTCATTTTGAAACTGAATACAGGCAGCACTCATGTTCTGGAGGTTTACTAATAGTTAAATCCCTTTCTTGGGCTTATGATCAAGCTTGTGGCACAGGAGTATCTGTAGGTGAGAACTCAGACCACTGCTACCTTCCACTGCCTGGCTCACAGGAAGATACACTGTCCAGAGAGGGGATGGGTGCCCCATCCATGGAAACATTCAGGTCAGGCTGGACAGGGCTCTGAGCAGCCTGGTCTAGTTGAAGATGTCTCTGATCATTGCAGGGGGTTTGGACTTGGTGACCTTTAAAGGTCACTTCCAACCCAGACTACTCCACGATGCTGATTTATGTGTCTATGCTAAGCACGGTTGCATAAATAAGAAATCTTTATTCTGTCCAGTAAGAACTGTGTGTTCTAGCCAAAGAGAAGACATGACACACAGCTTGACCTGTGCTGCTCTAATACATATCAGACAACTCTTTGCAGTCTGGAAGTTCATTTAAAAACACCACCTCTCAGGATTTTAAACTCCTTATCTCTAAATACAGTTCTTATGTTCTTAACATCAAGGTCATTCATAGGGTGAGGGATTTATTTGGAACAGAACTCAGGGAGTCAGGTTGACATATTCTTTCCAATGTTAGCATTTCTCACTTTATATTCCTTCTTCCAGAATAATGAAGCAGGAGACTTCTGTGAATCTGGAGTGAAAGATCTTTACTGACAGACCTACCATTTCTTTCATTCAGGACAGTTCACTTTCTAAATTTACACCAAAATTAGCAACCAAGCAACTACTGACTATGCAAATCAAATCAAATCAGGATTTTCAAATTAGAGCCCTGCACAGACTTAAAATTCCTCTCTCAGTGCCTCAGAGACTTATTGCTGTTCTTAATAATGCTGTAAAAACCTACTATGAGAATTCTTTATTGTTACAGGTGTTGTCCAACTGAGTGCAATGACTTTGGCCTCAAAATTATTCTGTAAGAGATCACCAGGTTCAGTATAAACCTGTCAGAGGGGGAGGATGACAGTTCAGAGATCTCTGCACCTATTAACAGCTTCATTTGCATCTTCTTTTTTTACTTGGCTTGTCTGGTTTGTGCTGTCACCATTTATGGAATTACAGGATACAAATTTTCTGCAACATTGACTGTCGTTTGTCATGCATCTCTTTAAGAGTACACGGATGTGTTTCACTGGCGTTACAGAAAAATGCCAGCATGGAGCAGGTTTTACAATGTGTCAACTCGTGGGATTTGTGTTCTCAGCTTGAACCTGCCCATGTGCTGGAGGAGTCACCTACTGCCTCCTATTTCCTGAGGTCTTGACCTGTGGAAATGTACCCCCAATTCAACCTTTTGTAGGGAAACACACCCCTTAAAGCTCAGATCCCTGGGATTTATCCACATGTGCCAAAGGATTTCGTTGTGTTTCTCTGTCACCTCTGAGAAAGGCAGAGCATGTATTAAAATCAGGCAGCAGAGGCCTGGAGCTGTGCTGTCTCCATCCTCTGAGGTTTTCAAGAAGAGACCAAAGAAAGCTGTGAGCAAACTGGGCTGACTTGACAGCTGACCCTGCCTCGTGCAGGAGGTTGGACTGCAGATCTCCTGAGGTTGTCTCTGACATGGATGATTCTGCCATTCTCGGGAGCTCTGTGTACTAACACAGCAGGAGGGTTAAAAATTTGTATTTGAAGGAAACAAGATGTTAGAATTATAGCAAACAAAATGGGGACAATCCTCAGCCAGTTGTACAGTCGATGACCTTTCAAAGGAACACAGGTTTGTTTGTGATGGAATAACTGAGTCCCAAGGAAATAGCTTTGGGTGTCAATGCAGCACTTATTTCTCATCACCTCTATATTTCTGATAGGGAGGCTGGCTGTAGTTTTATTTTTTAAAGGAAAAAAAATGGTGAAAGTCCTAGGAGGGAAAAAAAGGAGATTAACTTTATCACAGCCCCCGCATCTAGAGAGATGTAGCAACACAGAGCTGTCAGGCCTTGGCAAAGAACCAGACTAATGTGAGTGCTCTGAATATTAGAAACACTTTGCGTTGTAGATACTGTGAGATATTCCTGAGGCTACAGAAGAGCTTATTCCTGAATCTCATCACTCCAGGGGCAGTTTTAGCAGTGTTTTATTTATGTGGGATGCATAACGTGTCCCTCAAATCTGACTGACTTAATATGACATTTATTATACTTCCAGTTCTTTACCATCTGGCACAATCTCACGCAGCCAAGGAGATTTTGCAGCTGCTTTTTATAGTAGCATTAAGATTTCATAACATTTGTTCTTTTACAGCATTGCTGTAAGAGAAATGCAGACTCAGAATTCCTGAAGTAGTGAGACCAGAGAGAGAAGAGGTCAATTAGTGCACAAAGATTGTCAGTCAGATACAGAAAATAAAATTTCAGATTGACCAGGTTTTGTGTAATAGCTTCTTGTATACATCACTGTAAGATACCTTTAACTACATCAGCATGGATATCACCATTCATGACTATTAACTGCTTTTTGCTTTTTTTTCATTTAATAAAGTATGCTTGCTTTTTCTCCATGGAATCTGGGGAATCTCTTGGGATACTCCACCATGTTCAGAAAAGCTCCATCAGCAGTTTCATAGCTCAACAAAAGCACCATATAGCAAACTTCACCCTTAATTAATTTTAGCTTAGTTCATTCCATGTTAAAAGCCAAACACTTTCCCTCTTGATTTTTATGTAGCAGCCCTTACATTACTCTCGTTATGAAAAAACAGCATATCTAAACAAAATGATTTTTGTTATGTAAGAAACAATCTTCTCTAAGCTGATGAAATGTTTATATATTAAAAGGCTTTTCATTTTTAAATATTCACATAACAAGGCTGTTGAAGAAGATTAATCCAGGCTTGGATCCAACCAGAATAGCCATCTTCTGTTCCATATAAAATATCCAAGTGACCTCTGCTTATCTCCAGGTAAAAAATGCTTTAAGAAGAGCCACAAAAAGGCAGCAGAGACCAAGTATCCTTTAAAGCAGCCTAATACAAAGAATTCACAGGTATTAGCCAGTGTGGCTGTGGGTAGTGTGAGACCATCCTCACTTATCAGCATTCCATGCTGCTGCTCCTCATTCCTAGCAGACAGTGCTACGTTGTGGAGCAAAACCACATGAAAATCTTTTATAAGCACAGAAGGGACAGAACAATCTCATGCTCTTGTATCCAAAGCTAGGAAGATGTGGACTAGACAGGACCCCAAGGTGGTTGAAAACTGGCTGGACCATCAGTTTCAAAGGGTGGACAGGTTGAAATCTGACAGCTGAGTGAATGGCATTCCTCAGTATTTGATACAGGGCTAAAAACACTTGGCATCTTCACCATGGATGTGCACCATGGGGTGAAAGATGTCCTCAGCAAGATGTGGATGCCACCATGGGTGAAGGCTGAAGGGCAGAGTGGCTGTAAGAGAAGGCTGAGGAAAATCCAGGTGTCATTCTTCTGAAGAGGGGCCATAAAGAAGAGCAACACAAACTCAGAGGAGCACAGTGGGAGCACAAGAGACAACAGTTGAAAGTTGCAGCGAGGGATTTTTGATTGAATACATGGAAAAAACGTTTTCACCATGAGAATGATTAAGCACTTCAGCAGGTTCTCCAAGGAGCCAGTGTGACCTCCTTCTCTAGAGATTTTGGAAACTTGGCTGGATGAGAAGAAGAGCAACTGGATCTAACTTTGGATTTGTTGCTGCTTTTAGCAAAGAGTTGGACTAGAGATCTCCAAAGGTCCCTTCTAAACAACATTTGTCTTTGATTCTATAATTAAGCCCATATTGCTTTATTTGCATCCAAGATTCCTTAGAGATTTAACAGTGCAGCAGAGAGAGCAAAGTTCACCTATTTGCATGGCTAAACATATCATCTACTTTTAGGTGTACTGGCACTATAAAAGGAGTGTATTTAAATATTGCCTGACATATCAAATATAGTAATTAGGCACATGTTGCTGTGTCATGTATGACTGAAACTGGGCAGAACATAACCCCATAAATAATTAACTCCTAGTTAATCATGTGTCAACTTCTACAGTGAGAGCAAGGAGGATTCTGCACAATTGACTATATAAGGAAAGGGCATTTTTACAAATATTACCCAATAGTCTGTGCTTGTTTTCCATGTTGCACTTCTAATGTAAAAAAAAAAACACCCCAAATTTTGGGCTGGAAACCTTAACTGACAGTGTGTCCTCACTTGTTTTCTGTGGTTCTTATTTATTCCTCCATAATGGCTATTTCAGTTTTCTGTAGGGCATCCAGTTAGTTGAAGAGCAGAGAAAATATCTCACCTACAGGGATGAATTTTTTAAGAAATACTTTTCAGAGCAACTTAGGCTTCTTTTTCTGGCACAGTTGAATCTAATGTTGTTTTCCTTATTTCAATTTATTGTTCTTTGGTGGTTGGAGAATTTTTCAGAGTTGATTCACCTGTAATCTTCTATAAGAGAAACCCACCAAAATATAACGTTTTACACGAGGAAGTAACATAACCTGGCATAAAGGGAAATGTCTGAAAATTATAAAAGTGCGTTCAAATTCCACAAAGATTAACCTTATGTCCAATTTTCAAGTGTCAAAAAGAGCAAACCATTAATGACATCTGGCCTTCCTAGTGCAGGATAATTCTCCTGCAGGGTGGCTCTTAGTTTTCTGTGTTTGCAGAGCACACATAACACCAGGAGCCCAGCTTGGTTACTTGCCAAGTTATAATGTTACAGGGGTGTTCATGGTGACTGTGGAAAAAGAGAGAGTTCTTTTATTTTATTAAGAGTTATTGTAAGGGCAAAGACAGTTACTGGAGTGGAAAAGGACTTTGTCATATGATTTGAGAAAGCTTCCCCCTAAGAGAAGCAGTGACTCAGAAAACACTGCTCATAGCTCCTGTAATATTGCCACCAGTGCTGTTCACCCACTGAGAGTAAATGTGATGTAATATAAAAACATATAGAATTATAGTTTGTATTAAGTATATTTGTATGAAAAACTAAAACTAGATATAGCCCAAGCTAGAGTTAGAAATAAATTTATTAGTACTTTTGTAGAGAATGGTAATTACTTTTATGTCCTGGCTAAAAAATACTGATTCTTTTGAATTTTCACATTGTGCAGACTGAAGGCATAAACAACAACGTTTTCTTATTCTTTCTGTTCCCAACTACATTTTTTGTATTGGCAAGCTCACTTGATGCATCTTTCCTAAAATTAAGCCTTCAGCCCTCCTTTTTTTCTCTTCAGGATCAATCCCACACAACTCATTATCGCTTTGCAACCTGAGACTGGAAGTGCCTGGGGGCGGGAGGCGTTTCTCCGAGTGGAGCTCAGTCATCCTGCAGAGCAGGGCACCGCTCCAAGGCTGCGGAAACAGCACAACAATAACCAACTACTTTCTGGTGTCTCTGCTAAAGTTCTCCATTGTTTTAAAGAAAAGCTGGTTTACGTCTTTCAGCAGATTGCATTTTGGCCCCTTCACCGAACATGGCTGGAAGGGACATTAATATGAATTGTGAAATACAACATTCTGCATTGTCCCTGTTGCACCAAAGGAGAGGTGATTTTTAGAGCATGTTAGGATTGTGCAGTTTGGCACAACCATGTGAGGCATTCCCTTTCAGACCTTTCTTCAGGCACTGCAAGTTGCTCATAGGTCAAAAGGCCAATCATACACTGATAGAATCCATGTGTCTTTGATGACCATAGTACATGCTGCTCATAAAACCTGGTTCAACAAAATTTCTTGTGTCTTTCTTGTCTTTCTGTGGCTATAATTACAAGAAAGCAGCATTATTTAATTGAGAAAATACATTAAGGGAGTTCATAAATGAATCTACAAACAGATTTTCCTGAAAAGTCTCTTGTTTAATTCATATTTCCCTGGTTTTCTCCCACATTTAACAAGATTTTTCATGAAAGCTTTCTTACAGAGATTTGCTGCCAATATATTGCAGCACTACTAGACAGCTGACTGACTTGAACAAGATACCATCACCTCTTCATAATGACATGCATGATTACCACTGCAAATCATGCAATTATGATAAAGATTTCAAAGGAAAGAAGGTAATTTATTTATGCACTGTCCAGAAACATTCAGTCTCTTGTGGAGCAAAACCTGAATCTCAGTATGGAAGCCTTTGGAGTAACTGTAACAAGACCAATCAGCTAACCAGGAAGGAATCAAAGACGTTCTTATTAAAACAGTGCCAAGGAAAGTGCAACAGGGCACTGTGTTGCAGTGTAGAGTTACAATATGCTATAAAGGGTGCATTTATTTCAATATTAACATCTTTAAAAAGCAGCAAATTTTGTTTGGGAGACTGCAACCCTTGAGTTTCCAAGTGATCTGGACCTTTCTAATTTTTGCCAAATAACAACAGCCAAGCCTTCTGTTTCTCAGCACAGCCAATAAGCAAGCCTTAAACATAAACAGCATTACAGCTTTGGCATTGAGTGGAATTTGTAATTCAGCGCCAAGCCAACTATTGAATTTATTTTTCCTAGCACCTAAATACCCCATGGGGATTATAACACCACTGATGCTCAGTGCCCCACAGCCCCATGGCACTGTCTCTTCTCTGAAGAGCTTACAGATCCCACAGCCAAGCAACATGGGCTTGTTTTGTCTTTATTCTCTGAGTACAGATGGTGTTCAGTTCTGCTAAGTTAAAATAAATATCAGAATTTAAATATAACAGCCACATCCTCCAGACAAGTGATTGCATAAATATGCAAAATCTGTGGCCTTGCTTTCATATTAATTTTAACTGCATCTCACTTGCATCATCAGGCAAAGTGTTCTCCTTATTATCTTTCACTACCTGTCTCCTTTCAGACAGCAAAGCCAACTCCAACACATTCCAACTCTATGATAACAGAACATCCATGGCTTCCTCTGTAGCCAATAGCAGAGCTCTGAAATGTGTGCTTACCCCTCCAGTTGCCAGCAAGGAAAAGGAGAAGGTGCATGAGATGAAGATTCAAAGTTTGCCAGTACATAAGCAACAGCTACTGATTTCTGCTTTCCCATTCTGTTCAAGGTAGAAAGAGCATGCCCAGCTCTTCACAGCTTTCTCATGAGATTTCTAGCTCAAGTCATCTCATTCTTCTTGTTTCCCATGCCAGGGAGTGCTTAGTCTCAGCCAGGCATTCCCTAGGATGGCAGGGGTCAGATTGCCTGTGATCACAGTAACCCTGAACTGTGCACACTTGAAAAATAGAGGCTTTTTAGGTATCCTCTGGTTTCAGTGCTCAACATTTGTTAAGGTTGTTTTCACCCTGTAGCTAAAGCACCACTGAAAAACATAATGGAAATGCCCAGTGAATAATTTTGTCCTTTGTCATGTACAAGACCTTTTCTGATTTGCCACAGGGGAACATGCAAGGTTTCTGTGAAAGCAAAGGGTCAGGATGGAGGCTGAGGGCATCAGCTTTTTCTGTTGTACAGAGTTTGCAGAGTTTACAGACCTCCCGACCCTTACCTTTAGAAATGGAACTGTCAATGGTTCCTATAGAAGTCATTAGAACTTGTACTCCAGTGGTGCCTAAAGCCATCAGGATCCAGATTTAGTTAAATGCAATATAAACTTCATTTCCCCCTAGGGAATGTTTTCTCTCCATCTTTCCTCACCTTCTTTGCAGATTCTGCCCCAAGGCAGGGTGGAGGCAGTTAGTGGTAGCTGTAACATGACTACTGTCATGAGAACACACCTCTGTGCAAACTGTGGGGATGACAATACTGATTTCCCTTCACATTTACAATTTCATGACATTCAGCCACCCTTTGTAATGGTTAAGTCCCAATCCCCTCCTGCAAATCATCTACCCATCCAGTTTTAATTCCTTCTAATTGATAAAGAGAGGTGAAATTCCCATTCCTGGGCACCCTGTCCAATTTCCTTGTTAACCTTGCTTCAAGCAGGGGATTAAGCTAGACATCTCCAGAGTTCCCTTCCAACTTGAGTTTTCCTTTGATCCTACATTTTGTAAGAGATGGTGTATTAAGTGACCATGTCCAGATGTTGTCAGTGGAGGAGCTGCAGGGGTGGTCTCTGTGAGAAGAGGCCAAGGACTCCCCTGTGTCAGAACCAGCTCCAGCCAGCTCCAAAATGAATCTACCACAGGACACAACTGGGACAATCAGCTACACTGGTGGCACCTCTGGGAAAAGTTAAGAAAAGACAAAAAATCTTCACAGCAGCTGAAAAGAGTGAGAAAAATGTGACAGAAGCAATGCTGTAGACACCAAGGTCAGTGAAGAAGGAGGGGACAGATGTTCCAGGCACCAGAGCAGATTCCCTTGTAGCTCATGGAGAAGATTGTGCAGGTTGTCTCCCTGGAGCCCATGGAAGACCCCTCTGGAGCAGGTGGACGTACCCTGAAGGAAGCTGCAGCCTGTGGAGAATCCACATCAGAGAACTCTGCAGTCTGTGGAGAGGAGCCCGTTCAGGAGCAGTTTTCTGGCGGGAGCTGTGGCCTGTGGGGGACCTGTGTTGGGACAGTCTGTTCCTTAAGGTCTGTATCCCATGAAAAGGACAAACACTGAAGCAGTTCTTGAAGAGCTACAGCCTGTGGGAAGGACTCACCCTGGAGAAGTACATGAAGGATTCTGTCCTGTTAGAGAGACTCCACACTGTAGCAGGGGAAGAGTGTGAGGAGGAAGGAGCAACAGAGAGGAAGTGTCATGAGCTGACCACAGCCCCTATTCCACATCCCCTGAATCAAACAGAGAGAGACAGGGGTGTAGAAGAGTTTGGAAGAAAGGAGCAAAGCTGAGCCTAGGAAATAGGAGAGACTGGGAGCAAAGTGTTTTCAGCTGTATCTTTTCTTCTCACTATCCTGCTTTATTTTTAATTTACAATAAATTAAAATAGTTTTCCCCAAGTCTCTTTTGCCCATGATGGTAACTGGTAACGGGTCTGTCTGTCTTTATCTTGGTCTGTGAGCTTTTCCATTTCATTCCTGCCCCCATCCTGTTGAGGAGACAGAGGGAGAGCAACTGGGTGGTGTTTGTCAGCCAGCGAAGGTCAAATCCACCACTGCAGAGACTGAAACAATAAAACTTTCAGTTGTGAATTTAAATTCTTTCAATTGGCAGTTTAAATTCTTTGCTTTCATTGCTGGTTTTTTGGGTGAAAAAATACAAGCTTGATACATGTAACACAGATGATTTCTCAACAGGTTAAGAAAAATAAGAATGCAGTAGCAAGGCAATACTAAAGGCTACTAAAAACCAGAGTTACTGCAAACTGAGGGACTGATTGGGTTTCACATCCAAAGGTGAGCAGGAGTCATTGCTATCTACCTTCCTCCACTGCAGCTATTTTCTTTTTAAGTTTTAATCCTCTGCTCTGACTAGTGTCCACTTTTTTTTCCAGAAGCAGGGAAAAAAATTACTTCTGGTAGCACTGAAAGGAATAAGGAAAGTACAAGCTTGGGGAAAAGACTGCACACATTTACTGGTGAGTACTGTGCAGTGTTTATCTTGCTTTGAATGTTTCAACCTGGCTTCTTGCAGATCAAACAGAAACAAAGCTCCCAAACCTCAGCAGCTGCAGAACAGTTACAGGCCCAATGACAGCTAAGGAATTAGCAATGCCAAGTGAAGAATGTCACAGTGGATTTGCAGTTAAGATATTAGGAAGAATTCTTTACTGTGAGGGTGGTGAGGCACTGGCACAGGTTGCCCAGAGAATGGATGCCCCATCCCTGGAAGTGTTCAAGGCCAGGTTGGATGGAGCTCTGAGCAACCTGGTCTGGTGGAAGGTGTCCCTGCCCATGACAGGGGTTGGAACAAGATGATCTTTCCAGTCCCTTTCAACCCAAACTCTTCTGTGATTCCATGATAATGATCTTCCTGGGAAAGAGAGGGGAAATGCTGTATGCTATTGATGCATTTATATGGCAGATGTGACAGCTGTTTGTGGAACCCTGTAAACATGCAGGCACTTCCTGGAGGGAGCCTGCCTTTGTAAGGGTGTGCAAACATCCTGGATGCAGATCATGGAACTGTAAACAAAGGTCCACTTTTGACTGGTGGTGTGGGCCAGTGTGGTATAACAGTTGTTACTCTGTAGCCAGATAATACCTATCTTCCAAGACTACCCACAAGTAACCAACTATGCAGAAGCTGGTGACAGGTAAGGGTGTCCCACAGCATTTGAATTTCTGAGCTTCATTGCCAAGTAGATTTTATGTTAGCAGGCCAAAGCAAGTGTTCTCTCCAGCCTGTCATGCTTCAGGCCTGTAGATACTGCTTACACCCATGAACATATAAAGATGATTGGTAAGTTTTGAAAGTGTACTTCCTGCTTGTAACAACTGTAGAGCAACTTAGACCAGCATTCAAACTGACATTGAGGTGAGACCACTGAGAACAGAAGGAGCTTACACTGGATTTCAGCTTGATGAAACCTTTTTTTCAACCTTACCTGAAGGTTGATGTGAAAAATCTCAGATTAATTGTTCTAATAAGGATACAGAGAGGCAAGAATAAATAGTACATATATATGGGGAAATTGCAAGTTTCTCAATAAACATTTGTATGTCTGCATCTTTCCAGCTACAACTGATGAGGAAAAAATCCCATGCTGGAAGTCATCTGCTCATTCAGTCTGTCATTGGAATGACTAAGCAGATGATTATGGAGGGTTTTTCACCTTTTTGTTTTGACTGCTAACAATTACTAAGACTGGCAAATGACTCTGCCTGAGAGGCTAGGTCAAAGTTTATAGTTCAGATGAACAAAAACTAACAAGCTGGATTTTCCTTCCCTGCCAGCCCACTCGTGTTGAGTAGTACCAGCAGCATTTTCTGTATGATGCACAGTAATGTTGTTATTTGGTTCCTCTGGTTTAGAAATAAAATAATTCTATATGCACCTCTCTTCACCATGTCTCATGTCTGTAATATCACATGGGAAAAATCAGTGTGCAGCTTTCTTCTCTGTCAGGCAAACAGTGTTGGCTGCCATCATGCCTTGACACTCAGGACCTGAGCTGCTGCTTTCTTTGTTTCACATCTGTGCAGATAAAGCAGGTACAGTAGCTCCACAGGATTTATTTTATCCAGCTTATTTACCTTGCTCCATCTGTTCAAAGCAAACAAACACTGTGAACAGGGCAGGTAAAAGGCTGAACTAGATGTACAGAGGTAATTACTTCTGTTATATTTTATTCAGCTAGTGCTCTTCAAATTTAATAAACAAGGAGATCTTTCAGGCACAGATGAAGAGGGTACTTTCTTCTTTTATTCTTTCTTTGGAGTGTAAGCACATCCTAAATGGAGGCAAGGAATTTCAAAAGTACCTGCTGGTTTTGACTATGTTTTTATATATTGAGTTTGAAATAGCTTAATAGAAATTTTCAGAAAGGCTGCCTCTGTGACTGTGGTTTCAGCCAATATGAGTTGGACATGTATGGCCATTGTGGCTTCTTGGCAGCTGAGGACTCTGAGGAAACTTCAGGGAAAATTATTTACCCTTTCTCTAAAAAACAGAAATCAGATAAAATGCATTTGAACTGTGGACTTCCCATCCCTTCTCTTGTGCTGCTGATAACAGAGGAGAAAAAGCTACAGTTATTCATTCCTGCCAGGGTGTGAAATCAAAGTCCTGTTTTCTCTGAAGGATCTATTTGGAGGGAACTGTTTCCTATAACTGAGCTCTCGGGTTTCCCCCACCACAAAGTACTCCTTTTATCTTCCTTTTTATGTGCAGTGTCTTCCAGCTGAGAAAATCCCAGGTCCTTTTGTCTATGGCCACTTAACTCTTGGTAGGCCTAGTCTCAGATTCACCTGGAAAACTGCCTATTTGATTTTCACTGAGACTCAGCAATCCTGTTTAAGGTTTCAGAGAGACTTTATAAAAAATTGACTTGATAAAATACCCCGGCATATGTGTCCACAGCCACAGAGTGAACTCCTGTCTGAGCTTGCCTGAAACTAGAGCTCAGGACTTGTTAAATTAATTTAACATCAGCCCACACAGATCATCTAACCCACCACCTTCCTTCAAGGACAGGGAAATACTTCCCATGTGCTAAACTTCCATTTTGGTGTGGGGTGATCAGACATGTAATTGTCTGGAAGAGGAAGAATGCTGTTCTTCTATGGGCTCCAGCTCTGAAGGTCATGAAGAGAAGGCAGGAGTCATTTCAATTGGTAATGACAGAAAATATTCATTCAAATACATTTAGTGTGTCAAGTGGCACTTTAATAATCCTTTGAGGGCAAGATGGACACAGCTGCAGGCAACTGCTTCTGTCTAGGCAGGAATAGGGCACAGAGGGGTCACATTTGCTCAGGCCTGAATTATCCTGCACAAATCACATTAGAAAGATTTTTCTAAAGGCTTTTTGAAAGAGATCAGATTTGACAACCTCAAATTCAAGTCTTTAAACTAGGACAGAGAAAATCTCAAAAGTTTAAGAAATAGTAATAGACAAATCTTTGCAGTAATTCAAAAGGATACAAAACCTGGAGGGTCTGTTTTCTGGGAAATGTATTCAAGCTGCTGCTACATGTCACAAATAACTGTAACTTCATACAAAGCCTTTTTCAGAGTGGTTCTCCCAGTTGTCTTCACTACAGACAGCAGATGAAGAGTGTTCAGGGTCAGTGGGCCATGACAGGAATTGCCTCTGAGGAGTTCTATAAAATTAAAAGTTGGAGTTCTTTGACAATTATTTTCTGTTCCAAATAATAGTTTCAAAACCAAATTTTGTGTGGGTTTAGCTATGATGCTTCATTACAGTTCCTCACTTGTGCTGAGATGGACTTACTGCTTTGACAGGAACATGCTGGCTCTAGGTCTTGCTGTGAATTTTTTTTTCTTCCATGCCAATACACATAAGTAGTTCTCTCACCCCCAGTGAGATGTCTTTTACTTCCTGAAATCAACACACACTGTATACTGAAGTCAGAGCAGCCACCAGTATTTTAGCCACTGAAAATGAAAAAAAACCCCAATCTGTTACAGCAGAGGCTGCAATTGCTAAAAAATCCCTTTGGCAATTTTCATCTTAATGATTTCCTCTGCTGATATCAAAAGGTTATGGCCTGGCAACTTCCAATTCCTGCACTCATTGCCTGGCTAAAATCATGCTGCCTTTTTAAAAAATGATTCTAAGACTTTTCCCTGGCCTGATTCATTTAACAATACTCTTCAATGGTATTTAAACAACTTAGACATGGTCATGAATTAACCTTCATAACCTCCATTATGAATTCATGGGTATCATACTTACTACACAAATTAGTTACTGTTAGATGTTCAAACAATCAATTTCACGCTTTCTCTCATGCTTTGGGCTTACAAAAATATTTACAGAGCTCTCTCATTAGCTTTTCTCAAATCCTTCATTAAAATTGCTTTTGCAACAATAGAGAAGCCTTGGCAACAGCTCATACCCTGTGCTGGGTGCCTATCACACTCATCAGGATTGCTTCACCGTTGCCTTAAATTCCCCTCCGTGACTATACCCATCTGTTGTTTCATGTCTTACACCTCAAAAGCAATTTGGGGCAGGATTAGCTTTTCATTTCAGATTTTTATTGCTTCAGTCACAATGGGATCATTTTCTGCGACAGAAATTCCAACTTGCAACATGCACAGCAGTGAACAAATGGGGAAGACAGATAGGGAAACGCAAAATGAGTTGCTTAAAATATCCTGTGAATGCTGGGAGTCAGGGCATTATTCATCTTTCTGTGTTTGCACCCTTTTTCTCACAGCTGTCATCCTTCTCATTACAGAGGAAGTCCAGGCATTCTAGCAAGGATGAAAAATCAAATTAAAAAGAAAAAAAAGCGGAAGATTACAATGGATAATTCTAGGGAAAGGGAAGAGTTACTCATCCAATTTCCCAAGAGCTCATAAATATGAGCCAAGCTCATATAAAACGTGTCATGGGTGCCTTTAACCACTAGGAGCCGTATTCAGACCATCTCCCGCCTGTAACGCATCTGGCAATTTTAGCATTTAGGTCAGGGGAATCAGAGTCGTNGCAACAGAATTGCAGAGCTGTGCAGTCCTCACATAAAGAAGCAGCACTCAATGAACACTTGAATAACCTACAGATGAAATTTGGTCCCATGAGGTTTAGAGTTCAACAGGTATGAGCCAAACACCACTTGCTACAATCACAGGTATGAGAAGCAGCAGCACTGAAGGCATCTTTAGTGAAGGGTGTGGAAGAGAGTGACCATTGTGTGCTGCTTGGATGTGGATTTGAATCAAAGTGATTTGCAAACCTCTGATTAGAGGGGTAAATTTGGATGTTTTGTTAAGTAGTACATGAATTATTTTGAAGATCAGACTGTATTTGCAGCATGGGGTGTGGACACACTGATGGCCTTTTCTAAAAGGAAAGCAGTGACACAGCTGAGCACCAAGTTTTTCTAAACCAGCTACAAAGAGAAATCTTGATAGCAACCTGCAAAACCTGTAATGTACCTGCACAAGTAATTTTTGAGCACCAGTGAATCCTGGTTTCCTGAAGATCTTTGCCCTGATTGACTGACTTCCAAGCAAAATCACCAAATGAAGATTTTCGATAATAGCAGCACCTCCAAGATGTCCTTCCCACCTGGGTTCTCTAATTATGGATGAAGTTGCAGTCTTTACTTTACTAACTATGCTTACAGGTGCTTTGTTTTTCTACCCATCTGTCTGTATCACAAAGGTGGCATGAACTTCTGTTCAGCATTTTGCCCTTTTGTCTTATTTGACTGAAAACAGATGTTAATATTATTAGCAAGAAGAGGAAGGATGGGAAAATCCATCAGGTGCCATGGTTCTGCAAGTCTCCACAGAAAATCAATCAGAAAATAAGGGATTTAGCTCCAGCCAGCATTGGAGAAAGACAGGAAGACACAGCTGTCATTAGACAGAATGAAAATGCTCTGACAGTACAAAATAACAACAGTTTCACTCTCTGTGCATGTTTCTTTCTAGGCAGCACAGAATATCCAAGCCTTTACCTCTGGAATCCAGCACTGAATGGATTTTTTGCTCAGCTTACATATGCTGTTGCTGTACTTGGGAAGCATCTATGTCTTCATCTGATCTTCATATCAAAAAGCAAGGATAGATATGTAAATTTGAAAAATACACTTTTTATTTCCCTGTTTAGAGAAAATAAATCTCCATGCCCCTGTTGAGGGGGCATGGAGAGAAGGGCTGACAACTTTGTGGAGACACACAAAAGCCTCCTTTGGCTGCATTCCCAGTAGAAAAACATTGACTGTCATGATGTTAATTGTGTCACACTCATCCACACCTTTTGTGCTTTTCCAGGAGTTAGTACTGGCTGTTGCAGATCCAGCTCTGGTGGAACAAGCCTCCCTACTCTGCAGGGTTAATGTCTGCAGACAAGTGCACAATCATTTGTTTCTGCTCAGCTGCAGGGACAATGCAGACACAGTTATGTGCAAACAACTCCTCGCCTTGTAGGCAGCAAGTCACATGCCTGACATTAAGTGTTAATCATGTGCAATCTCATCTCTGGCCCTTGTCCAAATCCCTGCCTACCCTCCCATATCTGAATGTACAGCATTAGATAGCACAGAACACCTCAACTGAAACTCTCCTTGGTTTTGTTGGAGTAACAGACCATAGTTCCTTTGGTCTTTACAGGTCCACTGGTGGGAACAGCCATGTGCATCCCAAACTACACACAGAAGGAGTGCACTGAAACATTTTACTACATTATTGCACCATCTTTATTTCTAACAACAGTTCAGAGACTTCCTGCACTGCCTTGGCAGAGCCTGGCCCCCATGGCCTGTTAGGTGTGGGTAGCAGGTGGCCTGAATTGCTCCGCTGAGCTCAGGGTACCCTGTTATTCCATCTGTCACTGACACCAATAAGGTATGTCCCCACTATATGTTACACGTGCCATGCAGGGGGAGCTCCCCAGCTGGGGCTGGTGCCTGCTTGTGGGTTCCTCCAGCCCTCTCTTCTCTGCCCCCTGGATCACTGTGGATCACTGAGCAGAGCTAAGCACAGGGTTCAGCTGAACCAGAGGAAACAGCAGCTGAACTGCAACAGGACCAGTTCAGTGCCATCCCAGCCCACCCCACTCCACCAAGTTCTAATCCCAGGGTCTCCTAAAGCATTTGACCCTTGGTTAAATGGCTCTGTGGCCTGGGGATGGAGGTTTTATGGTGTGATCAACAGGGCCAGGTTTAATCTGTGACATGTACATAGCCAGAGCAAGCAGGTGGGTGAAGTCTTTGAAGTTATAGATTATAATAAAGTTATAATTAAAATATATATGATTATAGCTATTTAGACCCATTCTAGGAGGTTGCTGAGACCTAAATTTGAAATGTTCTGTGCTTGACAATCCAAGTGCTGTTTGTGCACAGCTCACATAGTGCCAGGGGCCAGCACAGCACTTCACCTGGGAAGAATTCCCTACAGGCTCCTGTGGGAGCAGAGGTTGCTTCTACCCATGGCTCAGCAGAGCATGACAGGCTCTGAAATGTGGATACTCAGTAATTTAAATATTCTGGCTAGAGGTTGTAGCACTTCAGATATGCATTTTAACTTCAAAAAAGGCACACCTGACAGCACAAATTAGTCACAGCTAAGGAAAACCTAAGAAAATGCATTAAAATTAGAGCAAAGACGGCTCCCAGGAGAGACTAGTGTTTTCATTAGCTGCAAAGTACAGATAAGATTTTGTGACTGTTTCCTAGTTACATTTTGAAAGCCAGAGTTGCTGGATATTCCCTTCAACTAGGAGCTCAAGTTGTTTTCCATGATTTCTGCACTAATCACTTCTCTTCTGGAAAATTCACTTCAAACCCATGTCCACCTCTAATGTAGGGAATCTTCAAGGATCCGAAGGAAGTCTTTTCTCACCTCTCTATTTTTGCATCACTAAAACATTTTCCTGCTGTGGGGGCCTGCAACAAAGTCCTTGCTGTGAAATTCTTACCATCCAAGGTACAATACAGAAGGAAAACTGGAAGGAAATATCCCTTTTGCAGGTTGTGGGGAGCCTTTGTGAGCCAAGCCAAACCACAGATGCACAAATGCCAGACAGTTACTACCTCTCACCACTCACGCTGCCCTGCTGCAACTGGACCAGGATATTTTGCCAGGAAGGAAACCACCTCCTCACCCCTGGTGGGATTTCACCTGGTATACAGATGGCTTTGGTGTGATGAGAAAGCCCCACCACTTCCTAAACAATTCCTCATCCCCCTCCTGTACCAGCTGCAGCTGCCACCTCACTGCTGAGGCTGCTCACGTTTACAGGGAGGAAAAGGCTGCTGGGCAAATCTGTGGGATGAGCAAGGATCTGGCTGCAATAAGGAGATCATAGGGCCTTTGGTCTATGGTCCAGCTCCAGCACTCTGCCAAGAAAGGATTTTGCTGAGTTATGTTCAGGACCACTAATTAGACTGTTTCCAGATGTTGCCCAGAGAGGGATGGTGAAGGAGGAAAGAAGGTGGTGGATTTGGTATTTTTATAAAAGGGAGAAGTTTGTTTTCTGACAGCTGGATTGCATTTAAAGAGCTTGGCAAAACCTTACCTTAGCTTCAAAAACACACTTTACTACAAAGTGATTTCTGCTACAAAAAAAAAAAAACACTGGGGAAATAGGTTGGGTTTTATACAAATATTTCAAATTATCATTCTAGCAGAGGAAGTGAAAAAAAAGGCCAGCTCAAAATTTCACATTATCTTTCCCATGAATAATCCATCCCTGTCTATCACATGCCATGCAGGTGGATGGGAAGGGAGGAGAGGAGCTCCTGCTGGACCAGGACATGAGAGTTCAGACTCAGAAGGAAGTTCTTGGGTGTTATGGTACATGGAGGCAATGCTTAACCAGCAGTAATGTCCCAAGAGCACAGAAAACCACAAGATTTTCATAACAAAGACAGAATTGTAGCCATGAAGGAACAACTGGTTTAAAGGACAGATTAATTAAAGTTTGGCCATTTACCTGAAGCCTCATATCAACACATTAATCAGGTGGGGAGAAAGGAATGGATCCTAGCGTGAAGGAAGCAGACAGTGCCAAACCCAGGTCTATGAAGATAAATAATCACAGAGGCAGAACATGAATATTAATTTAGTAATGAATATTAATTTGTGTACATGTGCTTTTTAGGGGCTTGAGATAAATCCCATTTGAGATGCATTTACCAGAGTCCTGTGCAGTGCTGGGGAATTTGATCCTGAAATTCAGTGCTGAAATCAGAAACACTGTGTTCATACATATTAGAACCTTCAGAGAGAGAGAGAGAGAGAGAGAGAGAGAGAGAGAGAGAGAGAGAGAGAGAGAGAGATAGATAGATAGATAGATAGGTAGATAGGTAGATAGATAGATATAGATAGTCTTGGTCTTTGGAGAGATGGCAAGCATGGTCTGTAATAAATTGCTTAAATTTTACAGTGGACTGAAAATATAAGGTGAGGGAAATGGGCTGGTCAAGGCTGAATGACTCTGGACCAAAGGGTTTGAGTAAGGTAACTGAAAGTAAGGATTTGAGTGAGTGTTCCTGAGAAGACACTGCATCAGGACAAGAGATCAGGACTTGGGAGATTCTGAGCATGGTTGTCCTTTCCATTGCAGCAGTCTCTTACTTGAGCTGTTGCTGTAAGCATGGGTGCTCATTCCTGGCGACAAATGTGTTTTTTCTGCCCACCATGAACAATTCCCTGCTGGTAGCATCCTGCATCACCTCCCATGTGGCCTGTGGACAAGATGCAGCACTTGACTCTTCTGGTTGTGTACTGTCACGTGACTGCAGGAGCACCTTGTGTGGACTGTGTAGAGGCACCTGCCAAACCACCTGTCCCCACCTCCATCCTTCTGCAGGCAGCACCAGACCTTGCCTTTCGTGTGTGGGCCCCTCCTTGCTTCCTGCACTGTGGAGGGAGGTGATTTTTTCCTCTCCTTGGGTCTCTTCCTCCCTCTGCATGGGCGTTGCTGCCCGTTCACAGCAGCAGTGTTGGATACCAGCACCATGAGTAAAAGCTGGGAGACTACCAACAAAGGAAATGCTTTGAAAGTGAGATCTCCTACTTCTGTGCAGAGGAACAGGCTATTTTAGGAGCAGATTGTGTTGGAGATATGGGCTGGGACAGGATTACTGCAGCTGCTGAGGGAAATGCTGCTGTATTCAGAGCTTCCCAGTCAGCAAGGCGATAGACATCAGGTGTACAGCAATGTAAGAGACCAAGCCCAGCAATTGCACCTTCCCAAAATACAATTTCCACGCAGGTTCCAAATTACAGCAGAAGGAAAGGGTTGTCTGGCTGTCAGTCTGAGAGCAGCACAAAGGAGCATGGTAACACAGAATTCCAGCAGTCCTGGGCACTTTTAACAACATTCTTGAGAAAAATTCAGTCCTGAGCAGCTGTGAAAGAAATAACACCCCATTGTCTGCCTGAGATTCACTGATTCCCTCTCTAACTGCAGCTCCCCAGCCATTTGTGTTACATCTGATAATTAAACATGCTGTGAAAGCAGCTTCAGTGCTTGTCAAAGCTCTGCTGAGTTTCACCAGAGATGCTTCAGCTGAAGCCTTCAGTTCTTAAATTTCTGGTAAATGGTCTGTTGGGACTGGCAGGGCACATATGTTTGTCATCACCTGTATCTCAGTACACCAGTCTTGCCTGCTGAGGCAGTGGTCTCCAGCCTGCAGTGCCCAAAGCAGTCCCTGACCTGGTGGATGATTCTCCAAGCTAAATCTACGAGCAGGAGGAGCTGCAGAGCCCTGCAGACCTTTGTCCATCATTGTGCTGAACGGTCGCTCTGAGAATTACCTGCAGATTTATTGCCCTTCACTGTAAGTTGAGACGAACGTTTCTGTCTCTATTCTCACAGATTTACAGCTCATTCTGCCTAGAAATTGGGCTTTTTTTATTTTTTAATTGAGTGATCTGTCTTCAGAGGAAATATTTTATTTTGTGCTGCATGTTTCAAGGTCTTTCACTGTGTCACTTCCACTTTATTTAGCCACCCTGTCACACCAGCCTTGTGCACTCCCTGCTCCACTATCCATGGCAACATTCACGGCTCATACATTTATTTTTCCTTTACACAGCTCTTTGATTCTTCCCAAACTGACTCTAGAGACTGGAATGTGGCCCTAAATTGGGACTTATCTACATGGGAGACCATTCCAGAGATTTTGGGATAACTCCTCTCTGTGGAAAGCCTTGCTGTGGTGTACATGTGCACAGCTGGGAGTTGTACCATGGAGCTGTCACAGTTCACTGTGCCTTTGTGCCACGATAAATTAGGATAAGCACTGACTCAGGAAAAGTCCTTGGCTATTACTGGAGAAAGGTCAGTTAAGAATTGCATTTGCTGTGTGGCCACATCCAAAATGCAAACATAGATGAGGCTATATAAAGGATGGGATGAAGGGTTATATAATTCAGTTACACAATGTATGTGATTGCTGTCATCAGAAGATGGTCTTCAGTGCTTGTTAGTCTGTTTCAAAAATAAATAATGGGATTGGGGAGTTCAGGGACAAGCAGCATTCTCCCAACGATGAACAAAAAACCTAAAGGATTGGAACCATTTATCTGCAAAGAAAGGATAAGATGTAATAAATCAAACTATGAACAGTCTAGGACACATGGATTAAGAGTGCCTGTTTTCCCTTTCCTATAATAAAAGAGCAAAGTGTCATTCAAAGAGATGAGAAATAGTAAATTACTATTTTACAACAGGACTTGCTCAACATAGTTACAAGTGAGAGAGCACTGGAATTTACTGAAAACCCAAACCATGAGAAATCTTGATGTAGTAACAGGAACCCATACAGTTACAGCACTGAAAACTAAAAAATTAACCCCCAAAACCCAGAAGGGAGAAAAATGCTTTGGTATCTATTTTATATAGGGAATTATATTACACCATCAGGAAAAAAGAGATATCAGGGCTTGTTTCCACCCTCTACTGATGTCTCCATTAATAAAAACTTTCAGAAAGAAGTGATCCCACCAAATGGCCGTGGATCCAACAGTACAGTGATGTCTGTGTTCCCAAGGAACAATAACAGTACTGAGGGCAAAGGAGCTGCCTCTCATTTCCAGAAATGTGTAATGTCTGACTATTGTGCCCTTGCTGATGCTTGACATGGCCATGCACACTGGAGCCACTGTTCAGACACAACTTCCAAAGATGCCAGTTCAGCCGGTGAAAAATATTATGTCTGAAAAAGCTCGGATTTGGTGAACTTTCATCAGAACTGAATTCCAGCTCTGGTTGCCCTGGAAACACTGGGATGCTGAAGACACCTCATCTTGGGGCAGCTTTGTCCAAGGGGTTTGCTCAGTGCTGAGGTTCCTCTCAGCCTCTGCAGTATTTTCCAGGACATCAACTTCAGTTTGACTCAGCAACTGCAGCCTGGGTCAGATTGCTCCTCTCTGGAGTTAATACTGGTTCATATCCAGCCCAGACTTTTTGAGCTGAGTTTTCTTTGTTCCAACGCACATCTGTGCCATATGGCAGCTGTACCTGGCTTTGGATTCCTCATTCCCCAAGGTGAGTGTCTCTTATTTGCACTGACAAAGTGGCAGAGGGAGCTCAGGAAGTTCAAACCCATCCCAAAAGAAAGTGAACAGTGAATATACTTCTGACCACTGTATCACAGTCTGCTACCAAACACACAGATGTTTTCCAGTTGCACTGTGAGATGGAGCCAGACTGACTCTGCTCAGCTCTATTACCAGTTTCCCCCTGATCTTTCCAGCCCCCTGACCCCTGTGTTATATAAGACTGAGAAACAGTAGCATTCATAGATTACATTAGGGGTTATGTGTGCTTGGTGCCTCTTGGACCAGGACCATCTTTTATCCTGCTCTAGAAGATATTTTGTGGCCAAATTTATTCCTCAATCTCAAGGTTTTACAACATTCTAATGACAAATTTCTGCAGCCAGAATCTATATCCTTAGCTTATGGGACATCACAAGAGTTAGTCACAGAACCACTTAGGTTAAAAAAGACCCTTAAGATAATTGAGTTCAACCATTAAACCAGCATTGCCAACTCCACCACCAAACCATATTCCCAAGTGCCATGGCTACATGTCTTTTAAATACCTCCAGGGATGGTGACTCCACCACTCCCTTGGACAGCCTCTTCAAATGTTTGACAACCCTTTTAGTGAATAAATTTTTCTTTATATTGAATTTAAACCTTCCCTGGTGCAACTTGAGGCCACTTCCTCTTGTCCTGTCACTTGTTACTTGGGAAAAGAGGCTGACCCCCACCTGGTTACAACCTCCTTTCAGGTCATTTTAGAGAGCAATAAGGTCTTCCCTGAGCCTCCTTTTCCCCAGGCTGAGCTTCCCCAGCTCTCTCAGCTGCTTCTCATCAGACTTGTACTCCAGAACCTTCCCCACCTCTATTGCCCTTCTCTGCACATGTTCTAGCACCTCAATGCCTTTTTGTACAAAGGACCAAATACTTCAGCCTTTTCCTCATCCTTTGTCACTTATGTTTCCCTCAGCATCCAATAAAAGGTAGAGATTCTTCTTAGGCATCCTTTTGTTATGAATTTATTTATGGAAACATTTTTTATTGTCTTTTACAGAAGTAGCCAGATAAAGTTCTAGCTGGGCTTTGGCCCAAATTAGAAATTTTCTCCCTGCATAACCTCACACTGTCCTTGTGGTCCTCTGGAGTTGCCTGCCCCTTCTTCCAAAGGTCATAAACTATTTTTTTTTCCTGAGTTCCAGCCAAATCTCTCTGTCCAGACAGGCTTGTCCTTCCCCCTCTGTCATGTCTTTTGGCACATGGGGACAGCCTGCTCCTGTGCATTTCAGATTTCCTTCTTGAAGAATGTCCAGCCTTCCTGGACTACTTTACCCTTCAGGACTGCCTCCCAAGGGACTGTGTGCACCAGGCTCCTCATTTGGGGCCTTCTGTTCCCCTCAGAAGGGAGTCTTCTTTGACAATGACCCATCTTCATTTCCTTATAGAAGCAGCTTTGATGTACAGCATAGGGTGACTTACCCTTGGCAACACTTCTGACCAGGAGAAACCATTAACCTCAGCAACACCTCACACCCAGAGGAACCATCAGGCTCACCATTGTTCAGTTCCACTTGCAGGGCCTTGTACCTGTTATGTTGGGGCACCTGGGGAGGTGGGGCAGTCACAAAGGAGACCCCTCTGCTGTGCCAGGCAGGGCTTAGTGCCACTGCTCCCTGTCCCTTCAGTCACTCAGTTAAGCCAGGCAGAGAGAGGACAAGAAATCCTCTATGTCATCTGTCCTGTCTACCTTTGGGCCTGTCCCAAGGAGAGCAGAGTGTGATTCCAGCAGTCTGTTTCTCTCTCAGACTCCTTGATAATCCTCAAGCTCCTCCCCCCCTCCCAGAGCTCTGTCACTCTGTCACTGGGGTGTCCCTCTACCCTGGCACACTCCCACAGGCATGTTCACAAAGTCACAGCACCTTGCCACATGACCACCTTAATTAATCACGTTAATTACTGTTTTCTCTGGAGGGCCTTCTAGTCCAGAATTTCTGAAAGGTTTTTCTGCTGGTTTGGTGGCCCTGCTCTGTGAGGTGCTTGATACCTGTGGCCATGGTGAGTCACTTTAACTTCCACAGTGATAGAATGAGGTTAATAAGAACATCCTGTTTCACTGGCAGAAGGATTCAATTGGGATGTTCAGCTTAGAAGAAGCTGTAGACCACATCAGTATCTAAGTAAAGAGACTCATGGAGGAAACAGAGGTAGAGGAAAGCACCAGAGTGAGAAGCTTGTCTGTCATCCTCATTTGCTGCTAGGCCACCCTGGTGGCACACCAGCCTGAGGCCACCCAGAGGCAAAGTGGAATTGGAGACTGTCTGTGGGCAAGGTTTCCACAGAGGTGTTCCTGGTAAATGCATTCAGACCAAGTAGTCATTTGGACTAAACACAAGCTTTGGTTTATATTTTTGCTTTCTCAACCTATCCAACCCAACATGGCCTTCCCAGTTGTTCCATTAGCAACCAGTCCATATGTCAGGATAGTTAAGATTATTATGTATGAAGTAAAAAACTAGAGATTCAAATAGTAGCCCATATCTGCCTCATTTAGTCAAGAAAGTCACAGAATTTTCTCCATTGCTATTAATTCCTTTGCATACATGGGAGGAAGTATCTGTGGACTAAAAATCATGAAACTGTCATCTGTGCTGTAGTTTTATTGTCTGGGTAGAGAAAGAGGCAACTACAGTTAAGGGAACAGTATGAAAATGAACTGCTTCTGAATATTTCTTTCCAATTTTAATCAATGTTAGATATAACAGTGGAAAAGTCAGTGTTTATATTTAATGTCTAAGCTCATAGCTCTGCAAATTATAAAGTTATTTTCAGGTAAAAGCATTGATAGGGACCACATTCCACATTCAGGATGAATGGCTAAGATCAGATAGATATTCATGCTTGATCTTTCATGCCCTTGAATATGCAGGGAATGAAAACAGCATTACACTCCTCCAACTAGCTGGAAATAACACAGCCCTAATGTTGAATCAATTCACAGAATAAACCCTGTGAATAGCTGCTGAGGAAATCAATATGAGGAAACAGCAAACTGAACATCTATTCTGCAAATGGTCAGAAAAAGAAAAAAATAGATTGTGTCTGTCCTGGTTTTGGCACCCCTGGAAAATCTGGGCCTAAAATGCCCATCTACATTAAGAAACTAATTAAGAACCAAGTGGGGAGATGGTGAAGAAAAAAAACAAAGGAAAAAAAGTTGAAAATAAAATAAAATAAAATAAAATAAAATAAAATAAAATAAAATAAAATAAAATAAAATAAAATAAAATAAAATAAAAGAAGAAGGATGATGGAGGAGAGCTGGGCAGTTACAGATAAGCAGTAGCAGTAGAGATGAGGGAAGGAGCTGTTCAAAAGAAGAGGGTTCAAGGCAGTGGAGAATAAGTTCAACATTTTTATTTCTGATACAGTATGGGAGTGCCAGCAGGAAGTATCCTGTAAGAGAAAAAATAGTGAAATTAAGAGGAAGAGACCTCTGAGAAGGTGGAGGGAGAAAAGTGCCAGAAATAGAGCCAAATGTGACTGACTGCTAGATTTTATGTCCTATGTAGCACAACCCTTAAATTTCACCTGCTGCCCTCTCCCTTTTTGACAAATGGCAGGTTTTCCTGAGGTGATGCAGTCATAAAGACCCAAAGAGCTGGAAAAATACCTTGGATAGCTGTGATCTTGTCTGTGATAGAGGAAGGATTCCAGGGACCAAAAGGGGAGGACAGGACGAAGATGGTTGAAAGGAGTGAGAGTATTCAGAGGAAATGGAAGGGGAGGGTCAGAAAAGAGAAAAATGCCACAGATGAGTCAAAAAACCAGAGTGTAAACAAAGGTTTGTGCTGGTGAGAGGAGGAATGAGGCTGAGAAGGAGAGAAGGAATAAATGACTGTTCTAATGTGAATTAAGATGACGTCAGAAAGGCTGTCTGTGCATTGATGCTTACACAGCAACCAGTTTGTCCAGGCTTGAAGCAGATAATTGATACCATCCTTTGGGAGCTGCCGTTCATCAAAGCCCTTTAGTGTAACCCCAGAAACCACTAATCTCTCCTTGCCCCTTAATTTGTTTTAATGGAACACTTTTCTTGCCTCTTCCTGTGTTTTTTAGCAACTCCTTGCAACCTTTCTTTACCCTCAGCACTTGAAGCAAGTGATAAGCTGCTGGTAACCTTGTTTGTAATTTGAAGTTCATTAGAAGTTCAGCCTGCAAGGGCAGCATTTGTGTGCAGAGTGAATTGTTGAGTAGATTGTCTGGTCTGAGCTTTGTCTTTGCCAGCCAATTTTAAGGTGCCACCTAATCCTGATCAGTCAGCAGTCACTGGGGTTTCCTGCTCAGCAACTCTGGTGTCAGTGGTGATAATCATTAAAATGGAGGAAAACCCCAAGTATTACCTTGCACAGAAAGCACAAAGTTCAACACAGTGTCACTGAGAAAAACAAGGGGCAGCATAAGATGAGCACTAAGGTTAAGAGATTTATATATGAAAACAGAGAAGCCCATCTCCACTGGGTACAGTGCCCTAATCATATATACAGGGCCCTGATTGTATATATATATTGTATCATATATACAATGCCCTGATCATATATACAGTGGCTTAAATGTATCCAGGCAGAAACCTCACACCCTTCTCAGCCTTCTGGCTTCCAATGTTGCTCCCCAAACAACATCTTTAAGCACTGAAAAAAGGTGCCAGAAGGAGCAGAGGCAGCTCCCTCATACCCTGAAAGAGATGCAGAATTTGAGCCCGTCACATGGGAAATGTGTCCTCCAACACAGAATTTCTAGAAAAGCTGTGGCTCAGCAGGACCACTCCTTATCCATAATCTGTGCAACAGATGCACCAAGCAAAGCATCTCCTATATTGTCAGCTGTTGCTTTAGTCTTGTATCTCCACAGTTTGCTCTTTTTTCTTTAATCTGCTGGATGGAGGTAATGAATATTTAAGTACTCGGTGTAAACCCGTCTGTCCTGGCAGAGTGGCTGGAGCTGCACAGAGCTGCAGAGCTGAGGATCATTGTAATCTGCTTGATGGGTGGTTCTGCCTGTGGCCAAATGGATTCCATATGTGAGATCATCTGTCATACAGAGGGCACCATCATTAGTTCCCTTTCTAGGAAATCCTTCTGCTCTCCTAGATGAAATACAATGTCCCTGACCCCAACATGTTGATTTGCCCTCATGGTGCCATTAGGGAATGGTCTCTTTGGTCTCTTTTAAAATTCAAGTGCTCCTAGTAATTTTTCTGGATTTCAGGTGGAGAACATTGCCATTTTATTAGTTTTATTTTTGATGCAATTTTAAGCCTCTGTATGGAGATCATTGCAGTGTCCAGATATCTTTGAAAAACATCATCTTGGGTGAGGAGAGTAGGCTGGATTAAAGACATGCCATACCTGTGTTTTTAATTTTAGGCTTACATCATTACCAAAGAGCAAGAAGCTGATATTCTGCAGATCTGTGTAACATGCTGGACAGTATAGAAAAGCCAACATTTTCATCCTCGTTTTTGTTTTAGTAAGGAAGGCAAGTTCTCCTGCCCAGAGCTGCTCAGACAATTGTATATGAGAATGAGCAAGGTGGCTGTGGAAAGGGAGATTATAAACTGCTCTTCATGTTCCATGGGAGTGGGTCAGGTGTAATGAGTTTAAACTGAAACTGAAGGGTTAAGTTAGAGATGGCAGAACCTTGTTTGCTAGAGAGGACAGTGGATATGTGTCTGGGAAGACTGAAACCTCTGGCACTGGCACTTTGTCCAATCTGCCTCTCATCTCCCAGGGATTAACTGGGGGCTACTTTGCCTGGATCTTTTAACAGCCAGGTTTTCAACTCTGCTTTCCACTCTTATTTAGCAGCAGATGTTCAGATTCTGATTTTCCAAAGCTGCCCAATTGTTATTAGGTATAATTAACACCAACATCCTTAATCCATAAGCCTGTTTTAGGTTGGACTCAGTCCTATTCCATCTACAAAATAAAACCTTCATATGAAGATCACCTCTTCAAAAAGCAATTAGCAATCCCAGCTCTTAGGCTCTCCCTGTGAGAAAGAGAAATACTTGTAAAATATGGAAAGCAAGGAATATTACTAGGACATGTAGCTGTTTCTCTAACAGCAGCACAACCTAGCTCTTACAAGCTCTCCAAATTTATAGTGCTGAATTAATTAATTACTTATCTGTGTATCTAAACTCAAATGTTCAGGAAAGTGATTGATGTTACTCAGAACTAGTAGTTTATGGATTATTGTCTGTAATCAGGTTGTGGTAGTAGAACAAGATCCCCATTTCCTGTGGTTGACAATGGATTGTTCACGTAGGATGTGCAGCATAACTGAGTTAAGGTTATGGGAGCAAACACACCTTCTGGAATTTGCCCAAACTGAGTCACATAGTTTGGTAATAATAAAATTGCATAATTTAGGGGTATTTTTAAGCCCTTGCACTAAACAAACACCATGGTCATGCATTCTGAAGAACAATGGTGTGATAGGAATGGTCAGTTCACACTGGGATCTGGTTAAATAAATTGGAAGTGCATTACAGTGTTTGTGAGGTTTCAGTTCTAAAGCTATTTCAAGAAACCCATGAGGATTTCACTAAAAATCTGCAGCTGCAGTATGTGCAAGCAAACAGGATGCTGTTCTATCACCAAAGGAATAACAAACAATTCCAAAAGAGGGGATAATTTAGTTAAATATAGCACTTGAAATAATATACCAAGAATTCATATCTTTTGTGATCATTGTACCTTTTTTATGCAGTGGATAGGAGGAAAATCCTCAATCTTCTAATGACTGCAAATGGTGTTCCCATAAGAGAAATGAAAATTTGGAAATAATAGGACAAAGGATAGAACGGCGAGCACAGGCTGATGGAAATGAGCTGAAAGGAAAATAGCACCTGAATGTCTGAGATCATTGCTTTGTCTGCTTCCCAGGCCAGGTCCTTGAGGTCTGTGCTGGTCTTACCTGGGGCAATTTTCTTCATATGGATTTGTGATAAAAACACTGTTGACAATTCTGGGATGTTTTCATCATTGCTGAGCAGAGCTCACACAGAGTCAAGGCCTTTTCTCCTCTTTACCTCACCCCACCAGTGAGTAGGCTGAGGGTGCTCAGAGCTGGGAGGGGACACGGGTGGGACAGGTGACCCTGAGTGACCTGAGGGACATCCTGTACCGTTGGGGGACATTCAGAGCAGTAGTGTTCAACTTCTCAAGTCACTGTTACATGTGCTGGAGCCCAGCTTTCCTGGGCATGGCCAAACACCTGCCTGTGGGAAGTGGGGAATTAATTCCATTTTTTTTTTTTTTGCTTTGCTTGCATGCACAGCTTTTGCTTCCCCTATTAAACTGTCTCTGTCTCAACACACAAGTCTTCTCACTTTTCAAATTCTCTCCTGCATCCCACCAGGGAGGAGTGAGTGAGAGGCTGTGTAGGGCTGAGTTGCTGGCTGGAATTAAACCATAACAAGGTTTTAAATGCACAGCAACACTGACAAAAATGTGCAACACTCTGATCACTGTGAAGGTGCTGATGGTCAGTGCATTCCCTGATCTCGTGCAGCCCAAGAACCAGTTCTTATCTCTAAGATTCCTTCTCTGATATCAGCCAAAGCAGAGGCTTCAGGAAGAGAGTAAAAAGCAAACTCCCATTTTTCAATCATGTGCACTTCAGGGACTTCCTGAAAAGGTGGACTTGGTATATTAATAACTCTCAATCTCTCTCTTCCTCAAAGAGCCTTCTTGAAGGGGTGCTTTTGAAGCCACATCAGCTTTTAGTTCCCACAACACACTGTGGCAGGAAGTTCCAAAGTTTAACTACAGGCATGAAGAGTAATTTCCTTCCGTTTCCTTTGAACTTTCCTCTCCCACTTAAAATCACTGCTTCCTTCTTCTTTTATTGGAAAGTGCAATGAAAAAATCAATCTCTTCACCTTCTCCATGATGTTCATGACATTATAGATTTATCCTGGTTATCTCTTAAATTGAAGAGCTAACTTATTTAGCTCTCCCTTACACTGAGTAGTTATGTACTTCTTATCAGCCTTTTAATCCTCTGAATCCTTTTTCATCTATGGTTTCCTTTTCAAGCCAGAGGACCAGAATTGCACACAGTATTCAAGCTAGAAGATCCATAGATTTATGTGTTATTATTATTAAAAATAATAATAATAAATTGTATTTATTTATTTAGTAATATTTTCTGTTTTGAGCTCCATCCCATTTCCTGGCAATTCCCAACATTTTATTTTCTTCATTGACTGCTACAACATGCTTAGCTGATATTTTCATGGAACTATCTGTTACAGCCCCAACTTTCCCCTATTGGCCAGCTCAGAGCCACATGTGAGCTAGGGGCTGCTTTTCCCCTTGGGCATCCTTTCTCTGTCCAGACACTGAGATTCTGCAATTCTTCCCAATTTTTAATCATCTTTAATACCCAGAGGACTTTTGTGTCATGACTAAACCTTGTCACTTCACTGTTCACTCCTTTCCACTTCATGCATGAATTTGTAAGCCACCAGCACATACCTCCAGCGGACACCACTGCTGACCAGCCTCTACCACCAGACCTGACCATGAGCTTCCACTCTCTGTTTCCTGTTTTTTTAATTCATTCCTTTTTTATTCATCCAGGGACCTTTCCATTTACGCCTTGACTTTCCTTAAAAGCCTTTGGTGAGAGATGCTGTCTGCAGCTCTCAGGAAATACAAGCTGGTTATATCAACAGGATATCCTTTATCCAAAGGCTTGTTGACACCTTCAGAGAACTCCAGGGACTATGGCAGGACTTCCCTTTATAAAAATCATTCCGACTTCCATTGCACATCACAATTACCTCTGCATCCAATAATTCTTCTTTTTTTGCTGCTTCCTACAAAGCAGCAGCACAATATCAACCTGCTCTTCTGCTTCTTACACTGTTGAAGAGCTGACGGCTCATGTTAAACTGAAGGACTGGGACTAAGGAGCTCCCACTGGATCTGTATTTTCCAGATTGTGACTCTCAGGTGCCGGAAGTGCATGAGTTGGGATATTTTTTCCAGAGTTTCCTCTTAGTGTTTATTGTTGGTTTTGGTCTGGTATAGAAGTGAGTGCATGACACTCAAAGAGCAGCATGGTTTCCCATGTTAGGATTCCTCTACCTATCCCAAAATCTTATAATTAAAATTCCCTGCTGTAGTCAGTCCTTTCCACATTATCAGAACTGAAAGATGAGCACTCACTTCCTTTTGTTTGCACCTCCAAGGGGCAGGAAATGCCTCTTTCTCACCATGTACCCTAAAATCCTGGGGGTGGGGAGTCCTGCCAATGAGGAGAGGAAACACCAGACAAGTTGGTTGCTGGCAGCTGCTGGTTGCAGTCAGTCCCCAGGGAATGATGTTATTTAGAGTGTGCTGGAATGAGTCTGTGCAGTGAATCAGAAGCACGGTCACAGCTCCTAGACAGACAAACCTCTCCCTCCCTTTTCAGAGGGAATTTCATGCAGGTGACAGTCTGGTTTCATGAAATAAGCCGACATGAATTATTTCCTGATCATATCTGTGATGATTTTTGGTTTTGAGGGTGCATATTCATCAATCAATTTATCTGCACTGATTGCCTGGCTAAATCATCTTAGCAGTCTCATGCTATCCTTCTTGGAATGGTGCGGTTATGACTTCTTTAAATTTTGGAAAATATTGAAAGCAAAATAAATGATGGAGAAAGAGCAGCTGCTAAATGGCTCAGAAAGGTCATTTCCTCAAAAATAAACCAGAGAAAGGCAAACAAGCATGCTCCCTTCCCATGAGGAGTACATCTCATCCCTCTTTAAGTTTGAGCAATTTTTGAGTGAAGGGAAATACCAGCACTTTTGAGATTTGCATTGACTGCAGAGATCTTTCTGGACCCATGAGCTGCCCAGGGAATGTATTGCTCTGAGTCTTTTCCCAAACCCCATTCCCATATATTGCACTGAGCTCCCATCACAAAGCTTACCTGTCTGGGAAGCTTGGAGAGGTGTAAAGATTTTAGCAGGAACCACAGTGCAGAATGACTCATGCTGTGGAGCTCTGCTGGCAGGAACACAGATGTGCAGGAAGCAAACCTTGGTCAGGCTGAGTAATCCAGGTGAGCACAAAAGCAGCACCTGAAGGCACATATGTGTGTGATGTACAGGCTGTGCACCCCCTGTGTCCTTGGAGGGATGATCTCAGGGGTCTGTGTTATGGCTGCCCAGTCCTGTGACTGTGAACCTCTGCTGTCATGGAGAAGAGCTTCCACCTGCCTGCACTAAGACAATCACATCCTCCTTGCCTGCCATTCCTTCTATTTTTCTCCCAGCCCAGGCATGCTCTGATTACCAATTCAAGAATCCTCTGATTTGTTCCAAAGCTTCTTGATCAGGGCAGACATGGAAGGCTGAGGGGGAGATGGGATATGAAGGTTGGCAAACCTCAGGACTCACCTTATTGCTTATCTCATTCCTTTAAGAAGGGCAGAGGTAGCCTGAATACCATCTGATTTATCATCTCTTGAGGAAGAAAAGAGACTGCATTTGTTGAAACAAATTATTTCTTAAACAAATTATTTTTGAAACAGATTTCAATACCTCAGTTCTCACACTGGAACTGAAGGGCAGCTGCTACAGGATATGCAGCCCCATAGGGGTTATGTACTGCCAAGAAGGATGTCCGGCTCCCTGAGGCTGTCCCTGACCCCAACACACATCCCACAACTTCCCTTTCACTTCACTGCTCTGCCCCTGACCCACACTGTGCCAGTCCAGGGAGCTAAACCAGCACAGAGCCCTCCAGGTTTTGTGCCACAGAAGGTTTTTTGCTGGTGCAGTTCCCAGCACCAGCATGCAGCAGGATCAACACTTAGGACTTAGTGCAAATATGCAGCCTGGTGTGCCTGATCATCCTTTCCAGCAACACCTACCTGCTAATTAGGATCACAAATATGATTATATCTCACTCTCAGCCTCCTAATACCACTGTGCCATGCAGAGAACAGCAGTGGATGCCAGGGAAGAAGCAAAGGGCTGTAAGGGGAAGGAACATGCACTCATGAATGACTGTGAGAATTAATTTTCACCATAAAATATGGCTCATAATATGAAATGTCTGTGAACCATCTCCCAACCTTGTCCTCTAGCAGTTAATTTTAAAAGTATTAGTTATGGCTTGACATCACCTGAAAGCAGGCAAATGCCTCACTGCACAGCCTGACAGGCAGGGTTGCAACCAGGGGAACCTGCAATCCCATTAAGGCGTGGGGACACGAGGATCACCACGGAGAAAAGAGAAAATGAAAGGCACCAGGTGAAGCTCCTGAATGGCAACAGGTACCAGCATGTGGCTTAGTCATGGGCACAGTGTAGTAGTTTGCTAGACAGGAAGGAGGGAGAACCTCCCATGTCTGGAAGTTAAGGGACAAGGGGAATATCTGCTTGAAAGTTTTCTGGAAGCTTCTCCTATTGCTTCAGCCTGTGGAGACAAGTGGAGAAAGGGCAGTTGTTGGGGAGGAATGTGAAGGAGAAGGGTCTGCAGTGCTCTCCTGGCTCCCAGCTCCCTTGTGCTGCTGCAGGCATTGATGCAGAAAGCAAAGCGTGCCGAATCAGTGTGCAAACTAGGGGGTGACAGGGACACATCTGCTGCCTGAAAACCTGACCTGGAGGGATGTGAGCAGCTGGATGTGTGAGCACGTATCGTATCGATTAGTGAACGGGCTCCTGGAACCGTCACAGCTGCAGCTCAAATTACTGAGAGGCACTTCAATGAAGAGAAAACCCAGTAAGGACCAAAGACCTTTGGAAATACCATCAGAAGGTGGTTGTTTCTAAATCTCTGCTGAAACCAAGTCATGTTGTTTGCATAAATTACCTTGGCCTGAAGCAGAAAGTTCAGAAGCTGCCAAAGGCAAAGCCAGTCACAGGTGGGAGCTCACAAGAGCTTGCCAGATCCATGGAGTTAAGCTGATCCCATCATGGACAGGAAAGATCTAAAGAAAAGCCAGGGTGTGGGAAGAAGGTGCACCAGGTGACCTGCTTCCCTTGGGCACAGTGCTGAGCCAGGGTCTTTGTGTGGTGACAAGAAACACCTCCAGGGGAGCAACATGGCCTAATCCTGTGTATAACAGATATTGTGCATCCTTTACATGCAACCCAATGGATCAATGGTGTTATTCTGCTCCAAGCAGTACAGCAGGAGACCACTCAATGCAGAAACACTTTGACATTCGAATCATCCCACAAAATAGGAGGCTTGCTGTCATTTTCAGACATGCCACTAAAATTCCACTGAACCTCCTATCCCGTGTTTCAATAGAAACAATTCAGGTATCTCCTCTCTTCCATTAGATTCAGGAATAATCTCTGCTGCATACTTGCATGATCCCCAAGGTGTATGTGCTTTTCATAGTCACCCAGTCCTGGCTCTTAAATAAGCTGTTATGTACTGACATCCTCTAAACTGCACCCAGAAGTGTTTACTGGACTGAAAAAGACATCACCAGATGGCTCCAATATCAGCCTAGAAGGATTTCTGTTCTTCAACAGGCGCTAAATGTGTCTGAAAAACCAGCAGGCTGCAGAGTGTCTGCATAGTCAAATCACCTCTAAGAGGCTTTGTAATTGCATTCAGTTCTGCTGTGCTGGAAAATGAGGATAATAAGCTCAATGTATTACACTTACACTGGGGCTAGACTCCATATAGAGTGGTAATAAGAAACACAGGCTGAGGTTTTAACTGCAGTCAGTGGGGCTCAGCACTTTGCTTAGTGCAAAAGGAGATGCCAAGTTACCTTATCTCCCGTGAGAGTTACAACCATGAGCTCCTAGATTCCCAAAAGTCCCCAGAGATGGAGGATCACCTATTTCAGATAGAATCATAGGCTCACAGAATGGTTTGGGTTGATACTCAGTTTTTCAAGTCATTAATGTTTTTGTCTTGATTTGCCTTACTTTCATTTCTAGCTTTCATTTTCCATCTCTGTGCTGATGAACTGTACTGAGGAGTTTACTAAGAGTTTTCTATACTATCCACCAAGAAGTCTTGAACACTTTTTCATGAACATCTCTGTGCATCAAGTTCTTTTCAAAAAAAACTGAAAAAGGCCTGGTCTTCTACTATTTTTAGCCTATTTTTACTGCACTGGAGATGGAGATCTGGGTGGATAAGTCAGTAGGAGATAAGTGAGTGAGAAGATAAGTGAGTGAATAGATAAATCACTCCAGTGAGTTTCACTTTAAAGGAGTCCTTTCCCTTCATGTCATCTGCTGGCAAACACTTTCACTGCTATGTCAATTTGAGCAATCCCAACATCTCCTCCTGCTGCCCACTCAGTTGTGTCAGTACAACATTCCATGGGCTGTCCAATAAATCCTGCAGGAATCGATCTGGGATAATAATAACTTGACCAAACATGACTCTCTTTTTTTCCTTAAGCCCTTTTAACCCTCATTGACTCTACTTAGCTCAGTGCTGCCACTGAAAAAATTGCACACCAGGCTGCACCAAGAGCAGAGGGGAATAAATCTGAAAGTTGGTTTCAAATTACTTTAGTGAGTCAAACAGCCACATCGTGGTATGGAAATTCAGTTCAGTCTCCTGTTTTCATTTACCACCAATCTAGGGTCAGAGAATCTGTAGCCCCACAAACTTTCACTCTGGTTGTAGCTCTGTTCCAGGCACAGCCTATTTTTATGTGCCACAAAACCATCAGCAAAATTAGTCCCACCATGAAAGCAAAAGCCCAGTGAGAGATGCTGAAATTCTTCTGCAGCCTCTGGGGAGAGCAAGGCATTTTGTGCAGACAACATGACACCACAAACACCAGCCCAGAGGTTGTGTGGAATGAACCAAAAGGAAACACAAAACCCATGGCTGCACCAGAACATCATTATTGTCCCTTCCAACCCTTTTATGATTCTAAGACCTCACCTCTGGGCACCACATGGGCTACAAAATGGGCCCCTCCTGTCAGCCTGGCTTTCAAAGCTGCTTTCTGGACCCCAGCACCGTGGGGGAGAGTGCAGTGTCCACCAAAGCCACCCTCAGCTGGTTTGTCACCCTAAGTTCCCTCTCTGCTTTTGGTTAGGTACATTCAGAGGAATTTTGCAGAAGACTTTTTGGATCAGGCAATGACACTCGGGATATGATTCATCTTACCTCACTTCAGCATCTCACGAAGTGCAGGGCTGGGATACAAGTGGCCATGTGGCTACCAGACACCCAGTGCCATATGGGCTACCCTGTGTCACCCCAGACCTCCAACCAGGGCTGGCAGGTGGGACACTGAACACACAGGACACCTGCACGTTCTGCAGTGGCAACCAGCAGAGCTTTTGTCACCTTTGCTGAAGCACTTAATGCCATTCAAAACATCCACATCTAAACTAGACTAATGATCTGGGTGCTCACCAAAGATAGAAGTGTCCAGTCATTGGCATTAAGTATAGGGTGTTGGCCACCCAAACCATGCAGGTGTCTTCTTCAGGACACTTAATTACACCCTGTGTTCAACTGACAGGTGCCTCTCACCCTACTGATTGCAAAAGTGACCAGGGCGGGTTCTCAGGACCCACCCTGTAGATCCAAGTTTAGTCAGATGGATCCTGGCACTGGAACAGGCTCTCCAGGGCAGTGGCCACAGCACCAAGTCTGCCAGAGTTCAGGCAGTGTTTGGACAATGCTCTCAGGCACAAGGTGTGATTTTTGGGGCTGTTTTGTGCAGAGACAGGACTTGGAGTTCAATGATCCTTGTGGATCCCTTCCAGTCCAGGATATTGTACAATGCCATGATTTTATGATCTCATGTCCAGGAGTTTTCAGGATGTGGTAGCTGCTTAGGCAGGGTTGGCTGGATTGCAACTCCACCAGGACCATTGCCTTAACCAAGAAGAATTTGCTGACTTGATTCTTTGAACCTTTCAGGATACAGACTGTCACCAGCTGTGATGGCAATAAAAATGGATCTGTCTTGTAGGAGTCTTCAAAGCACTTGACAAAGTTCACTACAAAGACAGTGCCTTGTTCTGAATAGTTGATTGAACTGGTTTGCAAGTTACTGGTTCAGTGCAGGGCTCTCTAAGCCCTTTGCTTCTTGGATGTCAGAGGAGAAGGTCATCTTGTCTGTTTAAGTCTGTTGGTGGCTTTTACCTGACCACTGCCAGCCCAGTGCTCCCAAGACTCTTATGAGGTGAGCCACAAGAGATCATGGTTCCTTCACACAGCCCTGGCTGGGAGCTCCAGCAAAGCCTGTAGAGAAAGCCAGCCTGTGGTGCAGGAGCCACTTCTGACTCAAAACTCAGAATTCTGTCCAAGTTTAGCAGTTGTGCTCTCTGGGGTTTTCACCTCTTCACATTTCCTTCTATGCTCATTTTCTCATCTGCACGGTGTAAAACACCAATGGGATCTCTCAGTGCTCAGAACTGGGATGATCTTTCCATCACAGTTACCTGGAGTTGCATTCCAGCCACCAGTTTGTCACTGGAAAGTTTCATGCCAAGCTGCTCTCTGATGCCCCACATTTCCTTCAAGCTTGTGGGATGTTTCTGTACAGCCCAGTCTGTAAGTCCCTGCCCAGCACGGACTATTATTACATTGCCTGCATCACTCGTTTGCGTGGCTCATTCGAGACAAATCAAATAACTGGGCACTGCCTCATGCTGCAGCTTAAATTAGAAAGAATAGACCACAAAAACAACTGCAGTGGGAGCAGAAGTGGCTATAAATAAAGCAAAATGTTTCTCTTATAAACCTTTGTGCCACAGAGGGAAATTGTAGAAGTGGTCCAGGATATTTTGGTTGCTGCTTTTTAATTTGAAATTTCATCCTTGGAAGCGCTTGCAGACGTAGAGGGTTTGTGCAATGTTTTCACTGCAGTACAGCAATTGCTAAGATTAGCATGGTAACAGATCTTTTCAGAGTAAATTGCATATAATTAATAGGAAGCAGGAGGAAAAAAGGAATAATTGTACTTAATCCAAATGGAAGTTCAGTTCTCCCAGAAGGTGGAATCAGCACTAAGGCCATGCTGAAGACAGGCCTGTTCCTTTCCTTTCCATTCAGCTGAGTAGTGGACAACAATTATGAGCCTCTATTGAAAATTCTCATTTCCAATTTCTTTGAGCACAGTGCAGGGATGTTCAAGATGGAATTTCTTTTAGGCCTTTCCTAGCAACGGTGGAGATTATTGGTTTGTGCATCTGGCTTGTTTCCCATGCAATGTCAAAACAAGTTAAAGCATTAAAACAACATTTCCCTGTGAAAGAGTTATAAAAATTGTGTACAACACAACTTACATTTTGGCCAAACCCTTTTGGAGTTCATGGTTAATAAGGGACCTAGCTACCCAGCAGGTTGAGGGAGGTGATTCTTCCCCTCCCCTCTGCCCTTGTGAGACCCCACCTGGAGCACTGCATCCAGCTCTGGGGTCCCCAACAAAGGAGATATTGACCTGTCAGAGTGAGTCCAGAGGGGGCCACAAAAATGACCAGAGGGCTGGAGCCTCTCTGCTCTGGAGACAGGCTGAGAGAGAGGGGGGTATTCAGCCTGGAGAGAGATGGTTCTGGGGAGATCTTAGAGCCCTTCCAGGTCCTAAAGGGAACTTAGAAAAAAGTGGGGAAAAGACTTTTTTTTACATGAGCAGATAGCAATAGGACAATGGGAAAGGCCTTCAAACAAAAAGTGGAGATATTTAGATTAGATGTTGGGAAGAAATTCTTTACTGACCCTGGCACAGGTTGCCCAGAGAAGCTGTGGATGCCCTGTCCCTGGCAATGTTCAAGGCCAGATTGGACAGGGCTTGGAGCAACTTAATCTGGTGGAAGGTGTCCCTGCCCATGGCAGTGGGGTTGGAACAAGATGATCTAAAAGTTCCCTTCCAACCCAAAGCGTTTGATGATCCTATGACCTGTGCTAAAGCTTCATGACACGTTGCATGATGAGCTTCCATCTTCCCTCCCACTGAAGCACCCAAATTTCCCAGTGGATCATTGTGTGCAGCAATATGGACAAGTCCACACAGCTGCTTCACTCAACACATCTCTCAGCTCTTCACATCCCCACATTGACATTCCTCCCTGAAGCTGCTGCAGCATCCCAATATTGCCAGATGCACAGCTCAATAAAAGTACCAAAATAAATCATTGCAGCCAAGGTTTCACTTAGCTGCTGTTATTAATCATTAGCAATAGCTATTGCTAATTAATGTCATTACACATCATGACTATTAATCACAATCTGCTGATGCAAGACATATTGTCTCTCGCAGATAAGGAAGAGGAAGAAAGCAAGTGAGCAATAATCAAACTTGAAAATTATGATGGGCAGCATTGATGAATTCACATTGCACACTTTATGCTAAAAGACAATAGACAATGTGCCTGCCCTGGTTGCTGCCTCTCAGCTGTGCTTGGGCAATGCCATTTGCCACAAAAACTGGGCATAGAGACTTAATCTATTGCTTAGTATATGACATTTTTTGATGAGACAAGCTCTTAAACTGTGGGAGAATAAGACTTCAATTAAACTGTCCCATCCATAGCACTATACTTCTCCCCTCCCTAAGCACTCCTTCCCTAAGAACACCCCAATGCTGTCTTTACATCAAGGTCTTTCAAAAAGGGTTGAACTCTTCAGTTCCAATACAAGCTGTTGGACTGTATGCAAAACTCACTGAGGAAGTGCCCATGACCTTTGCCAGGTAGAAGGTGGGATTAGCTGACCCTAAAGATCATTTGATTCATGAAGTCTACAAAATGCTATGGTGCAGCAAATCATAAAGTGCTGGCTCATTAGGATGTGTTTGTCATTAGGATTTAAACACTCATTAATCACTTTCTTTTTTTCATTATAAGGAAGGAAAGAGAGATTTCTTTCATTTTATAGTTTAATCTCAAGTGAAAATTTAAATGCAAGAGTGAAATCAATTCTGTAGCTCACAAGATTGATTTGTCCCAGACCTGAATTTGCAGTATTCCCCCTTAAGCAGGCAGTCAGAGCTGCAAGCACTCCAGCACTCCTGGTTTCCCTGCAGCACAGAGCCTGCAGCTACCTGCCTTCACTCTGATGAACATGGACACTGCCTGCTCAGCAACGAAATCTCTAAGCAGGCAGCTGTTGGCAGTGTTTATACAGCAATTCCCTGCAGTAGGAACCTCACAAAGGTGCAGGGCAAAGGGCAGGACATGTCTGCTGGCTTTGGGTGTGCAGACTCTGGGGTAATGGGGTGCTGAGGACGGTGGTGGGGAGGAGAAGGAGTCAGCCCTCTGAAACGAGGTGTTTCTGCTGCATGTTCGGATGGCCACGTCTCCATCTGCTACGGGAGAAAGGGCTGTTGGTCACAGTGGTGAGCTCATTAAAATGAGATCAATAGAGATTTAATCTAATGCTGAGGATTACTCGAAGTGGAATGCTCAATTAAGTGTGGAGAGAAAAAAAAATGTAACACATCAAATGAATTGCCAGCTGATTTCCCTGCTTTATTTGGAATTTAGCCCAATATTGAGGAGGGCTGATAAGCTAAAGCAGAGCTGTGAAGAAACAGCTGATGCTGGGGGTAGAGGTCACCAAACACCAGTTAAATGTGCCACATCATTACTCACACATTTTGCAGTGAACTCCACAGGTACATAGAGTTTTGCTGGGATTATATACTTCCAATTTCCACTTCTGTTCACACCAGTGACTCTAAAAATATTTGAAAGCTGCTAAGGTGAGGATTTGCATAAACAGGATTTGCCACAGCTTTTGGAAAATTGGAAGAGTTAAGTGCTACAAAACTTGTCTTTTCTTTGCAGTTCTTCTGTAATCTGGCCCATTTCTCCCTCTCTGCTTCTCCACCCCCAAAACTGAAACCACTGCCACCTCCCCAGCTCCTTCACCTCTCTGAGCAGCAGCCACACAGGGACAAAGAAGATTCTGTTTTGAATGAAACATTTTATTCTCAAGGCATGAAAACAGGGGACCAGGCAGAAAGCCAAGAAGCAAGAAAAGAGAAACATATTCATTAATTAAAACAAGCATTGCTTGCTTTGAACTACAAAAATCATGTTACAAAGAAATGGAGCGGTGAGTTCCTGGCTTGTGGAAGAGAAGAACACGCTCCAGCCCCACCAGGCTGCACTGCTGCAGGAGCAGGGAGGAGTGTGGGATGTATTCCCCAAACTCTGTAATTGGCAGGCACGGGGCCCCCGTGCCACTCACAGAGAGAATTCATCCCGACACCAACAGCTCTGCAGCCCGTTGGCACAATATCACAGCAGTTTTTACTTCCAGCAAGGCACATTTAATCTTTGCCCAGACATTTCAAGGCAGAGCTGTCTTATTTCTGCCATTAGGGCAGGACACCTTCCCACGCCATTCCCTGAAGTCATAGTTTTTGGGAGCATAGCGGGATGAGGTCCAGCCAGTCACAACCTCCCTTGTGAGTCTCCTTCTCTTCCTTTAAGAGCCTCACCATCCCTAAGGCTTATGATTGCCTCCAAGAAGTTCAGTAATTTGCCATCCTGAATATTCTGCCAAAGATCCCGTACTCTGTCCCCCTCTTCCTGACCCGGGAGGTTGAAAACACCCCAAGGCTGCCCATTGTGAGCAGCAGATGAAGCAATGCTGCCTCTGAAGTTCTCCATGTTCCTTTGTGTCCTGGGTGGGAAAGGCCAAGCACGGAGTTGTCTTCTGCTGCTGGTTGCCACATACCCATGGCCCTGTTTCTTTTCTATTTATCACTGTCATTGTCACTAGTTATCACGATTATTTTCATCTGTATTTATCTGTGACCTGGGGTGTGCAGCAGGAGGTTTAATCCTATTCCCCCCATGCTGTTCCACATATTAAAGAGAAAGTTTGTTTTCTAGAGTGGATCATGATGGGCTCAAGGGTGGGAAAGCCCAAGCAGCACCTGTGGGTATAGATTCCTCAAAACAGCTGACTTTGGTATGTTTTGTTGCAATTCCCCATCCTGTTGGGAACAATAGTTTTGCAGACTCCAAGTAGCAATCCCTCCACTGTCTGATCTTCTGCTTCTGCAAAGTTTTTCTAGAACTTTTGACAAAACTTTTTTGAACTCAGAGGGACAAGAACCACACTGGCACTGGGAGGTTGCATTACCCCATCTAGTCCCAAACTGCTCAAAATGCCTGTGGTATTTGCCTGTGGTATCTTCTGACATTGCCCACAGGAGCCTCTCAGCTGATCCTGCAGAGAAGAAACTGTATTCATCTAGGATTATAATGCAGAAGATGCTCAGATTGTCACTCAACATCAATTTCTCTATAGCAAACTGGCAGAACAGCACAAAAAACAAATGAGTTGTTCCAGGGTGGAACAGAGAGATTTGATAGAAATTTCCTCCAAAGTCTTCTCATGTGTTTATATGGAGGAAGAGCATCCTGTACCTGTGGGGTACAGCATCCTGTACCTGTCCTGTCACTGCTGATGTCATGGGACCTCCTGAGCCTTGAGAGGGGCCAGCAGGGACAGTGAACCTGCCACAAGAGTTTCAGTGGCAAAAATGCTCCCACCAATGCTTCTAGTGTCAGCAAATTGTCAACAGTTTGTAAAGTCTGGGCTAAAAGCTCCAAAAAGAGTGACATTTGAAACTCAAAAAAAATCCTACATTTCTTGACTCTAATCTCCTTAACCCCATGATGAACACACTCCACATATCAGCAGGTGTGATATTTTCTGTGGCATGAATAGACATGCAAATGGAATTTAGCAGGAACTACTACTGGGTGCAAGGCAGAAAAGCTTGAGGGACTCACGAGTTGAGTGATGGTGACTACAAAACACAGAAGGGTTTAACTTTGTACAAATAAAGCAGATAAATTCAAATCAAACAGTACTCCCTGGAAAAATGGATAAATTATGAGGAAAAAAACCCTACAGTGTGATTTATATATAGCATAGATCTGTATGCTTGGGGTTTTTACAGTCATAAATTCAAGGCTTTCTGTAATATTCTGGCAATGTTTTGTCTCAGGGTTATTTTGAGGCTGTTAGGGACAGGGAGTGCCCAGCTCTGATGAAGTGGAGGGTTGCTGGTGCAATTCCACCCTGACCACGCTGTCACCTTGCAGTGGCCAAAGAGAATCAGCACTGGCCCCAATGCCTGTGTGATGTCTGTCCAGTGCCAGGATCAATATCTTCATACAGAAATACCATTGTGGCTCAACACTCCTTTGGACAGCTGAGCAGTAGCTGATGCTTCCATTCTAGTCCTTGGTAGAGCCAGCAACAGGAGAAGCTTTGGGAGATGAAGAAAAATGCCCAGACCAGGGCATTTTCAAGGAAAAGAATAATCCAGAACTGGTGCAGAATCTGGCAGGTCTGCACAGCCCTGAGCATCCTGCGTTGTCCCTGGTCATGCAACTCTTTAGAAACAAGCAACTTTTTGCAATTATTTGCTGGCACTCCATGAAAAGCATTGCCTCCTCCAATTCTTTCTTTTTGGGGTTTTTTATTGAAACCAGGCACTCAAAAAAAAAAAAAAATCCATTTCTATTGGAAACAGGACATGAGGGCAGTTTTTGCCTGTGTGGCAATTTTCTTCTTGCAATTTGCTCCCGGGGACAGCCTATTCTCCAGGACTTGAACAATGAAGGTCTCAAACAAAGGCAGCTCACACAGCTGGGGAAAGGATGCTTGAGGTCAGGGCTCCTCCCTTAACCCCTGGTGAGGTCAGTGGGATGGGCTGTGCTGGGATCCTGCTTTCCTGGTGAGACTTCACAGGGAGCTGCTTCACCAAGCCCCAGGGTAGGAATTCCAAGGCAGGAATTCCAATGTCTCCTGCAAGATCAGGTTCATGGCGCTCTCAGGCCTATGGGGTTCAGCCCCTTGTGCTGCAGAGAGGTCACTTCCACCAAGGTCAGCCCTGGGCTGAGGGGCTCCCTCCATCATTCTAATTTGACTCCACTGTAAAAGTAATTTTTAAGCCACAGTTTAGACTTCCTGATTCTGTTGGGATTTTTTAACATTTTCTAAGCCAAATCCACCCATTTAGGAAAACACACACATACAGAAATGCGTACGTATATTTTGTGTGCAGGTCTGGAACACTGAATAACACTTTTTTCCCCCTTTGGACTCTATGCCCCTCTTTAACATGGAAAACCCATTTGTCTGCCTCACTGGATACTAAGTGGATAAATACATTAACTACTTAGAAGCACATTGGCCTCTTTTTTTCCCATTCAGAGCATCAGCATATCTGCACCTCAGCCAGACTCCGGAAAATCAGTGAACCACGTAAACCACAACACCGTGGGGAGACTGAAGTGAGCTAATGCTCACTTCATACAAACCACGTGGTTGTTGAAACTCTGGATGAAAAAGAAATTGATGACAGAGCCAGGTAAAATTGGCACATTTCAGTGGATTTGGGTAGTTAAACTCCTGTTTTCCCTGGCAAGGCAAGACACAAATGGCAGAGACTGTCAATTCTCTCTCTACCTTTATTTCCTCCCTGTCACTCAGGGCCAAAATGCCTTTTTTTGTTGGAAACTTTGTCTCTTCCATCCAAACGGTCATGCCTGGTGCCTCCTCTTGCTGCTCTGGAGACTTCCTGCCTTAATTTCACAGGTGCAGATATTTTCATAAAATAGTAGTGAGCAAAATCCCCAAAACAGCCACCCACAAGCAGACTCATTTCCTTCTGCCATGTAACTTGGGAGGGACCTTACACTTTCAAGACAATCATTTCAGTCCCTGGAATCATCCATAGTGGGAATTCAGCAGGAGCTAAAGACACTTCTGTCATTTTCTAAGATCATGCAATTCAGGTGTGCAACAGAGCAGATTCTTGTGGCTTCAGCTGGCATCAGTTTACTCTGAAATCTGGATTTTGATGCCCTACAGGGGAGTTTTTGACTAAAGGAATGGCCCAGCATTAGGCATCACTTAGCTGGGGGTGACTGTGCCATTATTTGTAGATAAAACCCTGGATGCTTTCAGCTTGCACTCAAAGGACCTCATGACAGAAATCCAAAATGGTAGAAAAATTTAGGATTTTAAGCCTTTAATGTGAGAAGAATTTTTACCCCAGCCTGCAAGTGTACAAGCCTGCAGGTATGCATTTATGCTATTGAAGTTGAGGGGGAAATTCCCCAGTGATGGTAGAAATAGAGATTCCTTCAAGCTCATACACCAAGAAATCTCAGTGCTCTTGACTTAAAAAGAGCATGTTTAGAGCATGATCCTGCAGCTCAGGATGGAGGGATATGGAGATGCCCTGTCTTTGCCCCTGGCAAAGGGGTTGAGCTTTTCACTTGCAGCACTATTTGATATAAATATCCATTTTGTGGCAGCAGAAGTAGCCTACAAGCACTGGAGTGGCTCCATCCCAGCTTGGGACTCCCTCCTCATCTCTTACATTCGTGTACAGCTGGAGGCCATACTGGAAGTATCCCATTCCCAGTAAGCTGCTATCACAAAACCATGTTTACACTTCATCCACTGTGTTTGCAAGTGGGACATTTTGGTTCTTTTCTTCAGTATATTTAAGATATTTTTACTGAAAGGAGTTCGTTATCACCCATGCATCAAAAATCAAGTCAGCACTGGTGGGTTTGTTACCTTCTGGTAATGTCTGTGTGAAGAATGCAAAAGAAAAACTGAGTCCCTGAGCAAAAAAACCCCATCCCTGTCTGCAAGGACAGCTCCCCCAATGCCTCTTTTTGATGGTGACAGCCCCAAAGCAGGTGACAGCCGAGCAGAAAAGCACAGGGCTTCATTTCTCTCTTCAGAACAGAATGTGCAATGCAGTCACTTCTGCTGGTTGGGGGCAGCCTGTTACTCCTAAACTTTTTAATAACCTTCTCAACTAGAGCCAGCTTTCCCTGTGATGTGGTGCTGCTTTCATTAGTACTCATTCAAGGTGAATACCTGATTAGCCATGGGGAGCTGAAGGGGTTTATTCTTCCCTTTTTTCTTTCAACTTTCATAACACTTACTACAGACAAAGAGCCCCCATGCCCTACTCGTGTTAGAAATAAAACAAGTGGTGTTAGGCCAGAGTAAGTGAGTTTGTCCATGTCTGGCAGTTAAAATAAAATAAATCTCACAGACACAGCTGAACTTTTTGTGCAAGTTTTCTCCATGCTGGACTTTGTGACGTTTTCAGTCTTTTGGGGCTCTTCCCTCTCTCAAATCCCGGGCAAAATGGCTGGGAACAAGCATTTCAGTGTCCCTCAGCACAGTGACTCTTCTGCATGAGGACCATGAGGGATTTGTGAGCACACAAGGTCTTACTGCAGGTCTGAATTCTACACCTGTAGGAACTGACCTCTACAAATGGACTGATTTCAGCAAGGTCAAGGCTCTTTCTTCCAGTTTTCTAAAACAGACTTATCAACCCACTGTGAAATAGCCCTTCTGAAATGCCAGAGAGATCCTAAATGTCTTTTTATCCCTCCTTTCCCTGGGAAAACACTGTAATAATAGACAGATTATCCCATATTTATTAGTGAGTTCAAGAAAAGGGCTGTAATTTGGGAAAAAAAATATAAGAAAGATTTGTTTGCCAGAGAACTCCTAAGAAATAAAGTCATCTAACCCCTTGCAAAAACTTCACAGATTTCTCTCTTGGATTTCCTTCATAATTTTAAGACAGAAGTACTCAGAGGCTCATGGAGATGCTACAAGCTGCTGACTGAATTTCAGGCCAGTTTAGACATCACTCCTTCTGCCTCTCCAGAGCCCATGAATGTCTCATTCTAGATAAACTCAGTTATTGGTGCAAAGGGAAAGAAACTTTCTCCTGCTTTGGAATCCTAATGTAACCACAACAGCAAGCACTTAAAGAGCCATTCTGCACAGAAGATGCCAATTTGCTCTTTAAAATACTGTGTTACAGCTAGGCAATGGACACATGGGAAGGTAGTGACTTGCCTGTTGCCATTCAGCAGAGCTGAGATGAAGATACAGGTCCCCTGAGGTGAATGTTGTGGCATAGCTAAAGGCAGCTTTACATAAAACCTCCAGCATTTTCCACAATATTTTGCCATTTCACAGTATTTCTGAATTTGAACTTACTTTCCCCACTTTCCTACTAATATGCCAGGACTCCAGGACCCAAAATTCTCATCTACTGGCTCTTACATGGGGTTTGACAGTTCATGAGGCTCCATACAAGGGCAGAGAGCCTGTTCCTCAAGTGTATCTGGCTGGAACCAGCTTCACCCAGCAGCCTGCTGAGTCTGCTCTCTGTGGCAGACTATGCTGCATCATTCTAGGAAATGGGGTGGAACATGGAATAAACTTTGTTTAATCAAATATCACCAGTGTTCTTACCAGCATCTCACTGATTCAGAGATTTCTTAAAGGCAGGAAAAACCACCAGCTCAATTCCAAGAGTGCACAGCACAATCTCCTTCTCTAACCCTGTTCCTGACCCAGTTACTTGGTGCTTCCCCACAAAGCACACAGGCACAGATGGGATGTCACCCCTTGGCTTCTTTTGGATAAACTAACCACTCAAAGCTCCTACATCGGGCTACAAAGCATTTCTGGTGGTCCTTGAGGTTGTCTCCAGCTTCTCCCTTCCACCAACACCAGCTCATCCCAGTCTTCAACCTTTTCTAAACCTGAACATACAAATGGGATGCAGCATTTCAGCCATCAAAGGCTGAAATTCCCCCTGAGCTGCCCCCCAGCTTTCCCTGGCAGTGTGGGGATAGCATAGCTTTGCACCAGTCTGCTTTAATGTAGATTTTATTTGTCCCAATCAGTTTATTAAGTCATTTATCTCACACTGAGTGACATCCTGCCTTTTTAGCAGGATGGGATTTTAATCAAAATTGCCCTCTCACATCACTGTGAAATCAAGGTGGCCGGTCAGCTGGTAAAATCCTCTTATAGAAAGCCCAACTTTCATTCTTTTTATGCTGCTTCAGTCCTAGGAAATTATCCCTTTGGAGCTACTCAATATATTCATTACTGTGCAGGTCCATCCTCTGCCTCTATTGAAACGGAGTCCCAGCCATATGTTCCTCAGATACCGTCAGCTTCCAACCAATCTGTCAGAATGGAATCTGAAAAACTGTTATCTCGTGTTGGGTGCAATATCTCCTGGGCTAGAAAATGATCACACATCATTTGAGGAACTTCAAAGAGATTTATTTCTGGTTATATGAGACTTCCAGCATACATCTTTATGATTGAAATCTCCCATTACCCAGTATTTCTTTCCATTTATTATGGATAAAAGCTCCAGGAGCAGCTCACCTCTTAATGTGAACCCATGGTCTGTAATCCCCTTTACAGGCACCACACACTCACCTCTCACTATATTCCCTCCCCCAACTTTGATAGTTACAGCTTTAATATCTCTGCATTTAACACTAAATGGGTCACGGTCTCTTTTCCTTTCTGTTTCCACCTTTTCTCTTGGGCACTCATTGCTGTTCACACGCAGGTTGTAGTCAGCAGTTTTAATGCTCCAGTCATACAAATCAGCCTCCTCTTACTCCATTTTGGCAATTATCTCCAGTTTCTTTTAATTAACAAACACTTGCAATTCCTGTCATTGTCAGAAGCATGAAGAATGAAGGAGCAAAGTGTTCAGACACCAAAAATTAAACAATTTGCTTGGGTATGTAAATTGCCTCGATGGATAAAACAAACCTGCCAGTGGCATTTTGGAAGTTGCTTTTAGGCAAACCACTGCCTTTGCCCTGCTGCACCAGGCAGTGTGATTGAGGAGTGCTATTAAACATTGTCAGTCAGACATCTGGGGAGCAATAAATAAAATTCATAGAAGAAATAGGATAGAAGTAGAGAACTGCAGGGGACTCTACAGCATCTGCAGAAGACATTCAGAGCCAACCTTCTGAGCATCCTGCTCGGAGGAAAACCCTTTGCCTTTGTTTGGGCCTCGGCAGGAAAGGATGTTTATAGGCTGTGTCTTTTAAAGTACACCACGATTGAGTCAGAGTGTGCGTTTACATTTGGTTGTTGGGTGTTTTAAATATCAGCACAAAGTCTAAAGAATAAATTACTACAATGGAAAAATAAGGCAATGCAACTTGGTACTGATGTGACAAATTTTAGTGCTGCAAAACTCATGGGCAGCAGGACAAGTCTGTGCTTGGTGATACACCTGGGGCAGTGCATCTGCAGTGGTTTTGCTCACAAAGTTGAGCCCTGGCAGGTCCATGGGATTAGGGGCAGAAAAACACACAAGGTGGTATCAAACACCACCTTATCAATGGCAGCCTTTTGGTCCAGGGAGATGTAAACAGGTCAGAGAGGAGGTATAGCAGTAATAGGAGGCATAGAAGGCAGCCATTCCTGAAATAACCAATACTTCCTCAAAGTCTCTGAAAACACTCTTCATAACTACAGCAAGAAGGGAATGGGAGCAGTTCAAACAAGCACTACACCAGATACTGGTATCCCTCTCCCTGATGGGGAGTAGTTCTCTCTTGGCAGAGCAAAGCATCTTTGAAATCCTCAACCAGACCAGGAGGAGTTAGACATCAGGAAAGAATTCTTTTCTGAAAGACTGATTGGGCACTGGAATCATCTGCCTAAGGAGGTGGCGGAGTCATGATCCCTGGACGTGTTTAAAAAAAGACTGAATGTAGCACTCAGTGCCATTGTTTAGTTGATGAGGAGGTGTCCAGTCATAGGACTCAATGACCTCAAAGATCTTTTCTAACCTAGTTCATTCTGTGATTCTGTGATTCTGTAAAATCTTACTACAATTCATGGAATCATAAAACAGTTTGGGTTGGAAGGGACTTTTAAAGTTCATCCAGTCCAACCTATCTGCAATGAGCAGGGACATCAACTAGATGAGGTTTCTCAGAGCCCTGTCCAACCCAGCCTTGAATGTTTCCATGGATGAGGGATCCACCACCTCTCTGGGAAACTTCTCCCTGTGTTTCATCTCCCTTTGATTCAAGAATTTCTTCCTCATAACTAATATCTCCATTTTTTCCAACCAGCTCCCAAGAGCCTGGGCCCATCTCAAAAGAAATTGGTCTTAGCTTAGTGGAGAGGCTTGGACATTATGAAACCCAAATGAACGGGCAGCAGAAACAGGTAAGAGGATTGGAGGTGAAATCTTTAAATAAACTGGCCCAATGTTTTCATCAGGAGGGCCTTGCATGCTGTTCACAACTACTTCCTTCTGTTATGTTTGTTTTATTCTGTATTTTTATACACCGCTGATATGGTGGAGCCCTGCCAAAAATGGATGTTAAAATGCCAAAAGGAGGAGAGGCTCTGTTGGAACCTTTCTAAATCAGTAGGAGCCAGGAAGCAGGGAAGCCACAGGCACTTCTGTTCATGAACAAGTTCCAGCCCCAAAGTGCTGTCTCCAGAAGCTGCTTTTTAGCGGATCATGGAATTAAACCCATAATGATTCATCACAGCTTTAAGCAGGTGCACTTTTAGCAAGGGTACTAATTGCCCTGAGAGAGCTGCAGCCCAAAAACCCTAAGAGAGTCCAAATCCCTCTGCGAGGCACTAACACTCAGTACTAATTCACACAGAAGACCTTTTTTTGTTTGTTTTTAACATGAATACTGTCCTTGGCATCCTATAAGACATGCTACATTCCCATGGGGATAAATGGAGGTTTGTTGCAGCTTTGACTGGTCTCTTGTCAGACACACAACATCTAATTCACTGCAGTATTTCTACTTGTCCTGCTCTGGTTGGGTGTATATACTCCCACCATTACACTGCTTCTTCTAGCTGGGAGGGTTCAGATCTTCTTTGATTGCTTTATCTCCTGTAAAGCAAATGAAAGGGGGATGGAGCTGGAGATTGGTGTGTGGCTCAGCCCCAAGGCTGAGTCAACATATCTTAAGGGACCTTTCTGTTTATACAGAATGGTATTGTGGGGTTTCCCCACAGGGAGCACCCAGTCTCTCTCACTGGGTGCTCCTCTCATCCCTGCCTGCAACTCTCCTATACATGTCTACATCTGGATTTGGTTTATGATTTAATCATGGAAGAGAAGCAGGTTCAGGAAGGATGTGGTTGATCTCAGCTTAAATTTGGTGTTGAACCTGCTTGGGTGAACTGCCCCTGGGATGAATCTTTGCCATCACCAGTGAAAAGGGGTATCCAGCTGTTCTGATGGGTCTGTTCTCATTGTAGGCCTCGTTTTTAAGTTAGGTCTAAGGAAAAATGTGGAGACCTGGCCTCTGATTGTCCTTGGTGAGTTGGGAAAGAAAGACTGTCTGACACAGCACATAAAACACTTCCCTTCCCACAGCCTTTTCCTCTCTTGTCAGTGAGAAGATGACATTTATATTCACACAGCATTCAGTACAAGGCACCCCCACCCCATTTCATCCTTGGGCGCCGCTCTAGTAAAAATAATAAACAGCTGAATGTGGTGGTGGGGTTTGGGAATGATTCCAGCTCACAGTTAAAGGACAGACCTGATTATTCCTTGATGAATAACAGCATTTACAGAAGTCCTTTCACCCTGAGGTGCTTCACAAATTATAAACATATATCTCCATATCACAGAATGGGTGAAACAGCCAACTTCAAAGTTTCAGCTGGGAAAATCCCACAGCCAGCCCAGTGCAGGGAGAAAGCCACCTGCCAGATAGCAAAGGGCAAGGCAGTCCTACACACAGGACTGCTGCTAGGCTGCAAAGTAGACCACAGCATTATCTTTCTCCTCTCTGGAAATTATCTGTATGGTCTTTAAATGCCTCTGTTTAAACAACATCACTCCCTCAGTGCCAAAGTTGAAACCATCTGTGTTTTATTGTGTTTCAACATGTCTGTAAGGTCCATGTGATTGTTCACCTTTATTTCCTCTCCAAACAAATGTTCCTCTCCATTTCCCTCACACATGCTTGTGCCAGCCACAAATGACTGCTGGTTGCTGCAACTCTACACCAGTGCAAAAACCCAAAGGAGGAACTAAAAACATGCATAAAAGATGTGTAAAAATGACAGCTAAAGGAATCTTTAAAAAGATGACTCAGGAGTTTTAGCTGAGAGTGTGTCGGGAAAATTCAGCTGCCCAACTTGTTATTGCACCTTTGAAAACCTGAGAGAGTGAGAGAGCCTGAACCTGAACATGGAAGTGAAGAGTGCACCCAAGGGTGGGTAAGGAGCTTCAAGCTGCCTGTGTCCTGAGGATCCAGCACGTTGCCTCTGACAGCAAATGTGGGACAGAAACGTGCATCACTGACCATCACTGACCACCCATGTGTTTATCCATCTATCTTCAGGAGCCTGGAGAGGGATCAGCAAATGGAACCTCATGATCCTATTAAGTGACATTTCTACAGAGGAATCACAGTAGAGAAAGTTTGTAAAAAGCCAATGGTCCAGAAAGAAACTTCAGCATCCAAGTGGTATCCTTTAGTTTGCATCCACGAGTTTATATTAGGACTTTCTGCTTTCTAGACAGCTCCCTGCCTGTCCCAGTGAAGATCAAGGGGCTTCAGAGTTGATGGTGAGCACAGAGGCTTTACAACTGGGATTTTCCCCCTGTTTGAGGTAGCACAACACAGGTTCATTCATTCTCAACTGGAGCAGACTGAATCAGCAGATAGATGGGAGAGTAGCAGGACACCATTATTGTTTCTTTATTATTCCCCACTCAGAAGTGAATGGGGAATAATAAACTTAAATATTTGGATGTAACTGTCCAAAGAAAAATGCAGGTCAGGCAAAATAAACGTTTCTCAAGAGGGTAGTTTGTGAGATTACAAAACAATCACAGAAATGAAATATGGGAAACCCCAAATTTGAGACATCTAGAAACCATCTGACCACCTTCTTCCCCCTCCTAGTTTTCCCAGTGCTCTGACTGCACCGTTAGTTCTGCAAGGCCAGGTTTACTTTCAGGGTGATTAATGATTACCAGCAGCAACAATTTTTTTCAATCCCTTCTGGAGATCAAGTGAGGAGGAAAAAAAATCCAGCTCTGCCTCATGATTCCTGCTCTCAGCAGGGCTGGACCTTTGGAACACCACTGGGAGCTACAGGTGTAGCAAGATCAGCAGAAGAGGATTTGCTCCATCTCCCAACTCACCCACCTGCTTATCCCTTCCGAGCTGAGTTTCCTTTTCTTTCATGTTATCTGTATGAATGAACTCCTCCCCGAAGAGTTTGATGGGTGATAAGAACTCAGATCACCCATTACACACCTTGTGTTGGGTGGCTGCTGTGGCTGGAATGAGATTTGCATGTGGTCAGACACATGGTCTTGCAGTCACAGCCTCCTCTAATTGCATACTAGCATGAGTATGTAGAGATGCAGAGACACTGCCTTCCTATTTCATCCCTGTAATGGTTTTTGTTCTGTCTGCTGCTGCTGAAAAGTCCCTGCTTTGGAATCAAACTGAACCTGAAAGTGTTATTGAGCTTCACCACAAAGGAGTCATTTTTAGGCAGCAGATCCAGTTCCCAGTGGAACAGCCTTGCCCTTGCTGAGTTAAGCTCCCTGTGCCAGTGTTTTCTGTTTTCTCATGGTCTTTGGAACTTTATATTTAAGTCATATACAAGCATGAAATCAGAATTTAGGTGCACTAAGAAATATTGACATGATAAATTATCTAATCCTAATAAATGTATAGAAATAAATAGCTGTGGAATACTGAAAAGATATCTCTAGAGTCTGTCCTCAGTGTAGTACAGACAGTGTGGAAGACATGATTACACATTCTTGTGCCAAGAAGTGAGACCATGTGATGCCTACACATTATCTCATTAGCATCCTGTTCATTCTCAAATCTAAACCCAGATAACAAGTGTTTAATTTTAATTTTGTGTGTATATATCATTTGTTCATTGTCCACCTTTATGTGAAGTCAAGACATTCAGGGCTGCTGCAAACACATGAATTTCATTCCTGTAGCAGATAAGCAAATTCTACAGGTCCTTTCTCTGGGTTCAGAAGGTGTCTTTGAAAAGGACAATTGTTTAAATTACTCTCTTTGCACCCAAGGAAATGAATGAATTTGTGCTGACCATACCACTTCCAGGTCACTAAAATATGTACCATGACCTAAACCCTATTCCTTCCTTCTCTATCAGGGCAAATACATTAGGAGCATATCATGTAAGATGCTGCTAAAGCTGGAGAAAGGAAAGACAATCTGATTAATCTAATTCCCTGATAAAAATCCCACCAAACACCTTGGGGGAAGAGGACAAACATCCTGTCTCCAAGTTTCATTCCACCCCTGTTGCCCTCCAAGTGCTGGAGGAGTCAATGAGGTGCTGCACTTCGTTGATATCTGAACGGAAGGCTGAGGTTACCTCCAATGCACCAGAATTTATTTTTAACACCTTCAGCTTACAAATCCTTTATGGAATTACAAACAAGAGATTCTCTGGTTACTTAGAGGTGGCATTAGCCCCAGAAAATCAGACTCTCTCCCAGGACATTGCTCAGTGGATCATGTAACTGGCTTCCAAAGGGAGAGCCTGAAACACCAGCACCATCTGCAGCAGCTTTTCACCTTGCCAAGAGCAAGGTTGTGGGGACAAAGAAAACTTTTATAGCACTGTGCTGGTGTTCCCACCTGGCTGCTGATACTCAAATGTGGCATTTTAACACCATATCTCCCATTACCCCAGTTTTAATGCAGCTTAGAGAAGTTTTGTGTCAGATTTTAAGTCTGACTGATGAGGGAATTGATGTTGGGCTTCTGTAAGAAATTTGTCTTGTAACAGTACAAAATGCTGATGAAGTAACTAAAACAATACAAAACCACTGTGAAACACATTAAATGGATTAAGAATTGGCTAACTTCAGGTCTTAAATATTATTATAACCAGAGAAATTTTCTTAGAGTGGGTGTGTGTTTGGACAGATCCCGTAGGGGCTACTTCTTGGCTCTACGCTATTGTATTTTATCAACGACTTAGGGAAAAAAACCTTTAAATCGTTATAAAAACTTTTTTCAGATGAAAAAGGCTGGGAAAATGGTCAAAAGAAGGAACCAGGTCACTGATACCAACGGGTAATTGGCAATCTGAAGGTAAGCAAGTACAACCCAGTTAAGTCACAACATTGGAGAAAGAAGATATTTGACTGGCGGGAGCTGCAGCGGTTCTACACTGGAAAGCCATGACCAAAAAAGGGTTGCAAGTCATGGTGAGTAATCAGCTGTCCATGAACTGACCTAATCTTTGTATGTATAAGCAGAGGAAATCCAGGGAGAAGAGGGTGATAATGTTGTCTGGGTATTCCCCGTCTCCTGAAACTGCTGCCAACCCATTGTGCCCTGTTCTTGCATCCACAAGGCAAGTGGGAGGCTGAAAAGCTGCAGACAATTTAAGAAAGAGGCACAAGAATGTACACAAGTCTGAGAAAAATGACTTGCAGGGAGAGATTTAAGGAGCTTGGTCTATTTAGCTCGTCAAAAGAAAACTAAAGGGTGGCTGGACACTGATCCAAGAATATCCAGGGAGAAATTCAGTACCAGTTGTCTTTAGTCTCACTAACAGGAATGTCCCATACCACCAGCCTTGCTCTGAGTTCCCACACCAGGTGCACACCTTGGCCATGTCCTGCCACCTTAGCAGGGGGACACACTGACCTTTCTCTCAAAGAGGAGTCTGGGTGCCTGCTCCAACCAGAGCTACAGCACACTCTGACAGGTCTCCCCAGCTCATTCAGCCAGGGACCAGGAGCCTGTTGCACACCAGATTTTCAGCATGGATGTGGCCAAAGAATTTGGGGCCGGGATCCTCCAGCTCTGTTTTCATTCTGTGGTTTTTGTCTCTGTTCTGATCCCGGTGCCAAAGAAACGCTGCATTGTTTGAGAGATGTGAATCTGGTGGCATAGCCTGTTTCAGGACAAGCACTCCCAAAGCTCTCATCTGATCTCTCAAGAGAGAAGCTAAACCAGAAGACAGATCACAGGCTTAGGCAGAGAACTGCTGTGCCTTTTCCCCCAAAATCCAGGAAGGATTATGCACTGACCGTCTTCAGCAAAAGAAAAGGGAAAAGGCTGGAGAGCAGCAACACTCCGGAATGCTGTACATGAGAAAGACATTAAAAATAATTTATTTACTAAGCCCATATCTCAGCAGCATTTATCTCCCTTGTCCTACCTGCCCCTTTTGGAGACCTCTTATCCCATCACTTCAAAGGCCAGTAGCCAAACATGACAGTTACACAAAGGTCAGATGGGTGGTTCACATCAGGATGACTCCATCTGGCTGCAGATCCTGCCTGCAGTGCAGTCCCTCCCTTTGTGTGGGGGTTTTCTTCTCAACTCTACTGGGAGATGGCTGGAAGCACAATGAGAGGAAAAAAACAAAAACGGTGAATACGTAACAGGAACAATTTGTTCTTGGATTTAGGGCTGTCCTCGGACAATATGTAAGGCAGTGTTTAAGTGAAATATCTGACTAATGAACCCTACAAGGATTGGCGTAATTAATTAATGCCTGGAAGTGATATACAGGGTTATGGAGAAGTTGGAAGTGGGTGTAGCAGTGTGGGATTACGACAGTAGCTGAGAAAAGCCCACACCGTTGGAGGTAGCTTTTCATAGGAGAACAAACTGTGAAGAAAGTACGTGCTGAAGAACAAGCTGGATGCCTTAGCACACTTTAAAAGTGTCTTTAACACATTAAAAGAATGTGCTAAAAACAGTGTTCCTGTATTTTGCAAGCTGCATATTTTTAATTGCAGCAAATTACTGACTTGCACAAGCTTTAGGCAGCTCTGCTGAAACTCAGGCTGTTATACTTTAGAATAATTGCATGAACTACTTAAATATTCAAACACTGGTGAATAAACAAGTATTGTTCTGTAGTAACTTCTCAAGAAATTATTGCATCTTCTAGTTAAACATTGCACTGACTGTAAAGACAACTTTATGTCACTGTTAAAAACTTCTGTGCAAGTGCAAGATATAATTTGAGGACTTGTTCCTTAGTTGCCCGCTCAGCTGAATCCTACACAACTGCTACATTCCAAAACGGCAAAATTGGAGCTGTTTGTTTATTTTCTCTTCAGTAGGAAAACGAAGCTTTCCAGGGAGGAGCGAGTGCAGCTGAAATGAATTCAGCATCACAATGGCAAAACAAGAAGTGCATTCATGTAGCAGCACGTTCGAGTGTGTGCATTGAGCCCCTCCGCAGTGTGGTTGCTATGGCGCCTGTGGGTGGTGGTGGAGATGACAGGAGATTCTCAGCAGAAATGCCAAACCACGCTCTAATATGTCTCATACTGACCTGCTATTAATTCAGTGGCTGCTCTTTTATCATAAAAGAAAAAAAAAAAAAAGATCAGCTCAACTTTCACTTCCAGAATGGATGTGAAATTCAAACCAGCAGTGGCTGTAGGGGTGTAAATCACATGTCAGAAACTTTAAAGGTTGGGTTTTTTTGATGCCGGGGCTTCCTGAAACCATAGAAGGATTGTAAGGAAATGGGAATAAGCTGATAGTCACATTAAAAAGTGTGACTGTGCACTTGCCCATGGATTTTGCTGTAAAATGTAATGATTGTCAGAAATGTACATTAACTGAAATGCGAGGTTTTAATTCCCTGTGACTTTTTGTTAGGCAGATGCCAAACAGGTAGCAGAGCTGGGTATTTCTTTGGTCCCATTCTCTTTATTTACAAAAACTTCGGAGGTTTCTTTTCCTTGATCTGGAGAAGAATCAAATTTAAAAATTGATTCTTGGTCTTTTTCCATGGGACTGTGTTTACCATCTTTGTGCCAAAGGCTGGGACTTCTTTTTCAGCTCCATGGAAGCTGTTTTCCATCCATGGGTCCTACACATGCCTTTGTTTGGGCAGGGACAGACACAGTTTTGTGTAATTTCAATTATCTGTGTCTTTATCAAAGATGATTGGCTACTTAACAGTTATATGAAGTCTAACACAGCTCCACATCAGTCCTGGATATTGAAACACAATTACCTAGGAAGCAGAAGGAACAGATTTGTGTTTTCTACTCCAGTTTAGCCCCCCATGACCATCCTGTCTGGACCATTCTAGTGGCTGATGGCTTTGTGCTTGTAGGGAGGTGACACCCTTCCTGCAGGCACACACTTCTGGAACTGCTCTGGAGGCTGATATCAACAGGAATTCAGGCTCTGCTGCCACTGGGATCTTCCCAGAAGAGCAGCCTGCCTTAAACCTGGGCTTCTCCAATGGCTGTGAGAGGCTGTTTTGTGGTGAAAGGTGGGAGTAGGACATTGATGCTGCTTGCCCTGGGGAGTAAAACCACACCACACACCAGCTCAGCAGAGGATGTGAAACCAGTTCAGAGGTGCCAAGGCACCTCCTTTCTTTCCCTGCATTGTTTCCTGCCCAGCAGATCCTGACCAAGGTCACAGCCAGGGACTTGTCCATTTCCATCAGCCCCAACCCCAGAGCAGGGAATACTGAGGCCATTGACAGAGAGCACATGGGCTCACTGCACAGAGGCAGCCAGGGATTCTCATTCTGTACAAGCATTTCAGTTCATCTGCCTTTTTCATTCAGGAGCATTAACCTACAGTCTAATACAATTATGTACTATATGCTCTTAAATTTTTAATTAGTTACATGCACTCGAGAGCAAATGGTCCCTTTTCCCCCTGATACACACATAGAACTCCTCTCAGACTTAATGGGGTTTACATGGGTTTATCAAGTGATAATAAAAGCCTAAACATTGGCTTCTGCTGACATTTACTGGGTAATTCCTGCTCTCAGCAGACAGGGAGTGTACCTGGGCACTATTAAGGGCAATGTAACGAGGAGAAAAAACATTTAAGGTTAATGCTCAGCTCTACCCATGTTACATACGTAGTTCTTCTGGAAATGTTATGACAAATCCCACAGAAGGAAGCAAATCAAAGGAAAAACTGATTTAAAAGTCATGGGTGGGTGTTTTCTCCCCTGCAAAGGGCACATCTGTACCTTGAAACATCTGGGTGAGTGTCTGTAGGAGGCTGCAGGAGCAGAGCGGGTGGCTGCATGCAGCACCTCACTCTTGCTCTGGGGGATACTTGAAGGAGAGAACAGCAGCTGGGCTGCTCTGAGCTATTTTCACGTGCCTCCAGTCTCCTGTCAGGCAGGCATGAAACAACAAGTCCTTCAGTGCTACCTCAGCATTCCTTGGGGCTGGAAATGGGGTTTATTCCCAAAGGGTGGGACTTACTTCTCCCAGCTTCAGCTCTTTGCCCCACAGGTGCCTCCCATGTCCCTAAAGCATCTAAAGTCCTTCCCCCAATACTAAGAAATAAAACTATTGCACCTAAAGTTCAGTGACAGCAATTCCACCTGAACTGTGCATGAGTTTTCCATGATTTCTAGCTACAAAGTCATGGCCTGTTTTCCCCCTGGAAGTGCCTTAGTCTTTAATGGTGAGAAGAAACCACTACAAATGGGTGTGCACAAGTTGTGTCTCACCCCTGTTCTGTCCAGGCAACTTTGAGACAAGGGTGGCCACATTATAAACTGGATTACTGAGACACAGCCATTGCCACAGTTACTCAAAACATTTTAAAATCTTTTCATTATACCAACATTTTTAAGTGACTTGAGGGTTGAATTTTCCATTAAGAACTTACTTTCTGTCAAGGTTTTTTCATGCAACACACAGAAATACACAGCCTGGGTGTATTTTCTATGCAGGTTCAATGCAGAGTCTCAATATTGTTCTCCCAGCCATTTCTGAGGTGCCACAGCAGAGGTGACTTACAGAATCATCAAATGGTTTGGGTTGGAAGGGACCTCCAAGATCATCCAGTTCCAACCCCCTGCCAGGGCCAGGGGCACCTTCCACTAGACCAGGACTTTCAAAGAGGCAGCAGGATGGGAAGAGAGGATGGAAACACAAGCAAATTTATTCACTGTTCATACAAATTCTAGCCACATGCTTAACCACCTCCCAGAGAAAATCAGATTGGTGTTAGCAACACCACGCTTTTATTGGAAAAATCGAACAGAAAAAGCTCTGCAGTGCATGACTGCTCCAGGCTGAACTGCTGTTGGACAGATGATGAAAACTGATCTCCCCAAGCACCCCACAGCCAAGAGGGACACACATGTGCCACCATAACACAGCTCCATGGAAGAGCCATGTGATCTGCTGCCTTTTATCCAGTGGCTGAAATAAAATAGGAGAGCACTGGGGTGTTTTTAAACTTTCATATTGTAAAACTTGCCTGTTCCAAGGGGAATGTGGTGCAGGCTCAGCTGCAGGCAAATACAGCCAGAGGCATCCCACACACATACCAGCACATACACAGGGAGCCATACACAATATGCAAACACCCTGAAATCCCAAACAAATATCTCGAAAATCACTTGTGCTCCAGAGGGAACAAAGGGCCTGCCCACACACAGAATTAACAAGTTAATTAGTGTTTAAATATTTCCTTGTAAGTTCTGGCACTATTACTGCTTCAGTGAGTGTAAAACTAGCAAGAACAAGTGACTGGTGGAAGAAGAATGACTCTGGTTTTCAATATGCTCTGATAAATGATAAAAATCATGCAGGCAAACCGTGCATGGTTTTTATTACAGCTTTACTGTGGCATGATTGGGAACTGAGGGAAATGCTTCTTTTTGAAAGCATATTCATTTTGATCTAGGAGTGACCTTTTAATATGTTCAGGTCCCTGCAGGGGAGACAAAGGTACTTGTGGTCTTCTGCAAGAAAGGATGAGGAAAAAAAGCACTTCAAGATGACATAAAAGCAAGGATCAGCCAAAGGGAAGTAAATTTTCACCCTCTGAAGTATTCACCAGACTTGATGATTTATTCATTTTGATACATTCCCCTATGTGACCTCATGATGGGATGGGGTTTGTTGGCCATGAAGACTCACCTGGAGTTAGAGGAGATTGGGGTATCTCTGCTTTAGCTGTGGGCAGTGAAATACTGCTCACCCCTTTCTGCAGTCGTTTTACTATTTACCCACATGGGAAGGAAGCTGTGATTTGTTTTGTTATCTCTTTGAATGCCACCAGCTGAGGTAGTGCTGGGAGAATCAAAGATGTGCACGGCTCCTTGCTGAGGTTTTTACTCTCCCTTTGCTGCTACTGTTCAGTTCCAGTGGGAATAGATGGATGGTGGAAAAGAGTATGGATTTATACCAAAATCTGCACACCTTGGTTTGGTGTTGTTTTTGTTTGTTGTTCTGTTTTGCTTTTTGTTTATTTGGGGAGAATAGAATAGAATAGAATAGAATAGAATAGAATAGAATAGAATAGAATAGAATAGAATAGAATAGAATAGAATACTTCAGTTGGNTAGAATAGAATAGAATAGAATAGAATAGAATAGAATAGAATAGAATACTTCAGTTGGAGGGGACCTACAATGAACATCTAGTCCAACAACCTGTCCAATACAGGGTTGTCCAAATGTTAAAGTATATCTTAAGAACATTGTCTGAAGTTTTTTAACTCAGTGGTTTTTAATTTACCCTTGGTTTGCCAAGTTTGTAGGTTGCCTCTGAAGCAACCTTTTGCACCATTTGTGCTGTGAGTATTGAAGCTGTACATTTCTTTTCAGGCCTTTGGGGACCGAGTTATAATTTAGGTGCTTCTCCTTCCAGAAACATGACTAGCAAGTCAAAATGCAAAGTGTTTGAATACTGCATTTTAAAAAAGCATGAGCAGTGAAGGGTTTGCAGGCTGAAGCACTCTGTGACCAGAATATGTGCTTACCTAGCTAAAAGTCTGGCAAATAGTTCTTCTACAGGACCAAGGCTTTATGGAAACATGCATCAGGGAGGGAGAAGGAAAACATGACCACTTTAGTGTCTAGCAATTGCTGCCTGCATTACAGTGGTGACAGCCCAACACTTCACAGTTCACCTCTCTTGAGGGCTGATAAATGGTTTGATTTTATGTGAGATCCATTGTCTAGAGAAGTTCCCTCGTATCCACAAGAATCAGATCAATGTTCTGAGCACAGCTGCAGCAAGGCAGCTGGCTGCCATCAGGACATATTAATTCACCTCTCAGTGTTCTCCAGCTTTGCCACCAACTCTTTATTTGACCTTGAATGAGGCATTTTATCCATTCAGGTACCTCCTGATGTGCCTGCAGATGGGAGTCCTTCCTTCTTTCAGTGACTGCTATCCATTAGCTAAACCTGAACCTATAATGTGCTTTGAGCTCTTCAGATGACACATCACAGTAGTGCAGGTGTTATTGAAACATGCAGGTAGAAGCACTGAAAAAGTCTGGAAATAACTCTCACAGCCTCGACTGCCTGTGTGTAATTGTCCTTGGTGCATTCTGGACACAAAGATCTGAGCGTGGTTTTTTCTTTTAGGCATGAAGGAGGGGATCAGGAATGAGAATATGGCCCAGAAAGCAAATTGTGTCCTGGGCTGCACCAAAAGCAGCATGGCCTGAGTGAGGGAGGGGATTCTGCCCCTCTGCTCTGCTCTGGTGAGATCCCACCTGCAGAGCTGCCTCCAGTCCTGGAGCCCAGCACAGGAAACACAGGGAGCTGTTGGAGCCAGTCCAGAGGAGGCCACAGAGATGATCAGAGGGATGGAGCAGCTCTGCTGTGAGAAAAGGCTGAGAGAATTGGGATTGTTCAGCCTGGAGAAGGCTTTGGGATGATCTAATTCTGGCCTTCCAGGACATGAAGGAGCCTGCAGGAAAGATGGAGAGAGATTACTTACAAGTGCATGGAGTGGCAGGACAAGGAGGAGTGGCTTCAGACAGAAAGAGGGCAGGTTTAGATTGGATGTTAGGAAGAAACTCTTAGCTGTGTGAGTGGTGAGACACTGGAACAGGTTGCCCAGAGAAGCTGTGGCTGCCCCAGCCCTAGAACTGTTCAAGGCCAGGTTGGATGGCACTTTGAGCAACTTGGTTTAGCGTAGGCTGTCCCTGCCCCTGGCAGGGGGATTTGGAACTGGATAATCTTGAAGATCTCTTCTAAACCAAACCATTTGGTGAATCTATGAGAATTCCTTAATTTTATTAGAAAACAGTTCATCCCTTTAACCATTAAGATAAAAATTAAATAAATAGAAGTAAACTGCAAGTGTTTTCTCTTTGCTTCTGGTTTACACAACTGATATGCACACTTGTAGTACTTACCTTCCAACTTTTAATTATGTTTAACAATTGTATAAGGTCAAGAGACCAATATGATTTTTTTACTACGCAGACTCCATAGCCCAGGTCCCAACCCAGTCCCTCAAAGCATCTTTACTGACACTTTCACAGTGCACAGGGCTGGAATGAAAAGCCAGAAATGAGATCATTTTAATTGATTATTGCTTTTCAGGATTTAACATTTCCAAACTCTGTCCCAAAGGACTGTGCCATTAGGAAACTGCAGGCTTGAGAACCCCAAGGGTGCAAAACGTATCTGCCACAGCAAATGACCCTGGCCCTGTGCAAGGAGGGCAGGAACAGGAGAAAAGAAGAGAAGGGAAAGAAAAGAACTGTTTAACCTGCAACCTGAGGGAAAAGGCAAACACAGCACCACAGACAGACTGTTTTATACTTGAATTCCAGTTCAGGATCAGGCTCATGCCATGGGGTGATTGGTGGCAGCAGGACACTGCACTGATGATTTATGAGCTTCCTTTCAGTCCAAACATTCAGGATGGCCCCAGTCTATGTGCTGCCAAACTTTTATCAGGATACATCCCCAATCCCGAGTATTTCCTTGCATCAAAATAATAATGGATGCTAAATAGTAGCATTTATTGAAAAAAAAATAATAAAAGCAGAAGATTAAAGGCTTGTTCCTCAGTTGGGATGAACAGGGGCATCTCTGCTCACTTCAGTGGCCACACTATGGCAGTGAAGGATTTGGTTCAGATAAAATTAAGCACCAAAAAAAGGACTTGATCTTTTCCTTTAGGAGTATCATTAGCTCCTTCCTTAGTCCTCTCTTCCAAAATTCTGCCAAAGAAGAGAGGAAAATGGATGAGTCATTGCAGAGCTGCAAATATTTGGCCAGTCTAACAGAGTAAAAGCCATTCTCCTATAGAATCTCTTCCTCTGTGGGCTCACTGCAGTTTATTTTAGCTCATGAATGAATGTATCAAGTTGTCTCTTGAAATTCAAGACAAATACTTTAATTCAGAGTGAAAAGGCAAAATAATGAAGGATTGTTGCTCCATGTGCTTAAAAATAAACATCATCAAGGCTGTATTTAAGGATGTCAGATATTCCACAGGTGACTTTCCGGTAATTCTAATACTTCACTCTACAGCTGCAGCATAAGAAAGACAACAGCAGCCTAAATTCCTCATTTATTGTGGTCAATAGTCATGCATTTGTGTTATTTTTCTGAGGGGACATTGTTCAGCTCAGTAGCTTAAAAATAACACTCCTATTGCTATTGAATTGGTTCTTTTCCATTTTTGTTTCCTGTGAAGTATTTCTCAGGCAGAGACCGACTGAAGTGGGGCAGGAACTGGATCTATCCACAGCAGTGCTGAGGACTTTCTCCTAATTTCTACTAGATGTAAATAAAACTGCTGCAACTCTTCTCTCTTCCAGCCTGAAAGAAAGGGTATAGTCTGCACTGCAGGAAAATTACAGATAAACTTGAAATTCCAGAAGCTCTACTGCCAAACTTCATGTATGTAAAATTCACTTTTCTACCTTCCCAAAACCACACTGCTTTCAAATAGCTCAGTGGTTAAACCTCTCAGGTACCACAATAAAGGAACTTGTGTAAGAGAGCAACCTTGTGCACAAAATTAGTTAGACTTCTTTTGGGATACAATTACCTAAGAAAAACATAAATAGTTGCTTTGAAACTTTTCAACTCACAAAGAGAATTCAAACGGTAAGACTGAATACATGCATTTGTGATCAAAATAACTACAACTGGAAAATTAATAACTACTTTTATTAATAATTTTTTGTAAAATAGGAGTACTAATTTTTACCATGAATAGTTTTAAATTGAAAGAGAGCAGGTTTAGATTGAACATTAGGAAGAAATTCTTTACTCAGAGAGCTGTGAGGCCCTGGCAGAGATTGCCTGTGGATGTCTCATGCCTGGAAGTGTTCAAGGCCAGGTAGGATGGGGCTTGGAGCAACCTGGGATAGTGGAAGGTGTCCCTGCCCATGGCAGGGGGTTTGAACTGGATGATCTTGAAGGTCCCTTCCAACCCAAACCATTCCATGATTCCACAGTTCTATCAATGTGTACCTCTACGGACAAGAATTTGCATTTTAAGCATGAAATCTGCCAAATGTCTTAACAGCATTTTTATGACATATTTATACATATTTTATAACATATTTATTGCTTCTCTTTATTACTTTTTGGTCACATTAATCTGATTTAAATCACAGTGTAAGAAAACACTTAACAGGAGCATGAAAAAAATCTCCACACTTGCTGCACCTGCTTGGTAAATAAACAAAGCAGCTCAGCCTGTAACTAACTCAACATAAACAGATTTTAAAAGAAGTCTGACGCAGGAGCTGATCTAGCAACATCAAAACAAAACAGTAAGGAAATCTTTGCTTCTCTGTTACACACAGCTCCAGTCCCTCACTGAAACTGTGGGAGGGTTTTTATTAAGGTACAGATAAGAGGGTTGGGAAAACAACAACTGTAGGAAGAAAGAGAAAAAATCTGGCTAGTACACTTTGTTTTCAGTGTTCAGCAAATTCAGTCTCTTTTCTGAACCTCTCCTAATTGTAACCCCTGGTATCTTCCCATAGGATCATATTGCTGTGCCAGTTTTATGGACTAGAACCTGAGGCATCAAAACACTGAATGACATTAAAAACTACATGAAGTTCAAAGGAGATAAAAAGACCTAACATGGCACTGCTGGTTCTGACTTGTAAACAATGTGACAGTTAAAATCCTGTATATCTGTTATGCTGAGAAGTAATACTCTTACAAAGTTAATATTGTGATGTGTAAAAACCATGTTTCTAAATAAAGAGGGTAACATTTCAAGAACAGAGGGAGAGAAACATTTCAAGAACAAATTCTGATTAAAAGCTGTATTACAGAAGATACACCTGCTATCAATTCACTTTTTTATGCCTAATGGTGATGTTGATGCTAGAATGTTAGATTGCCCCAAAGAGCAAAATTTCAGTGCACACAGAAATGCACCTGGCATGAGATGATCTTTCAGGTCCTTTCCAACCCAAAACTTTCTATGAGTCTGTGATTTTAAGTCAAACCACAGGTTATCTCTCTCACCTTTTTTTGGTGGGCAATATTCTTCCTACAAAGTAAATAAACTCAGGTGAAGTACTGAGGCAGTCAGACACAAAACCACTTCACAGAACACCTCAGAAAATTGTTGTGCCTGTACTGAGAGAACCAGGACAGAACTGAGTGTAACATGGAAAAGAAAACTATGTCTTCTAAACACAACCCCTGTGGTTTTTAGCTCCATACTTTATCTGGTCCAGAGACTCTCTTGAAAAACTTTGTTTTACTGCAAGAGCAGTATCCTTTTTCTGCAGAATCCTAAATGAGAATAAATTATCAAATTTTAATTAGGCAACTGAAGAGCTCAAGAAAATTATAATGCTCTTTTATTCCATTTTTATTCCAGCTGTCAAAGCAGCACAGGATGAACAAATTAGAGGAATGAGAGACATCTTCCTATGTCCTGGCTGACTTCAATTTATGAGGTCACTCTTTCAGTGGTTCCCAAGTAATGATTTCATGTGGACAGCAGGGACTCTATGCAGCCACTGTAAAATGAATTCACACAGGTCAGCAGCACCTCGCCTATAACTTAGGGTAACTCTTTTTACCAAGAGGGAAGTGTAATGCAGGAGGATTTTCTCTGAAACAGAATAGAGGACAGGAACATTCACCCCTGAGAGCTAGAGAGGGGCTTTTTCCAAGGGCATGTACTAAGAGGAACAAGGTGGTTTGGCTTCATACTGACAAAGAAATTTGTAGGTAGAACAGACAGAGACTAGAAAATAAAGAGAAAATTGTAAGGATCAATATTCATATATATTCCAAATCATTTACTAAGTGTGAGGTTGATCAGCAATGACCACTAATTCCCACAAAAAACAGTCTCTCTACTTAATGTATTTAGGTCTGTGTTTGAAAACACATTTTCAGAAAAGGATCCTCTGGTATCAAAAATGTCATTTGCAGTGTCCAAAAGAATTGCAGAAAGGAGATCTTTCATTATGCTGTTTGCTCAGATGTTGGAAAACATATGAAAAAAAAAGAGACAAGTTTTCTCAGATGTCATCATTGTATTCTTTTAGCAGATGGGCATTCAGAATATTAGCTAAAATTATCATATATGGAGAAATCTTAACATGGGCTTAAAAATCAAGCAGAAGTGTTCAGCTCATCCCTGCCCTCCATGCTCGCTGGATGGATGTCCCGTGGGCCCAGTGGAGATGGGAGGATTGGATCCACACACTCACATCCAGACTGCTGAACGTGTGCTGAAATTTGCATTAAGTACAAGAACCCCTTTGATCAAAACATTGCACACATTTTACACATCAAGGGGCTGGAGGAAAAGTGTAGGCTTCCAGAGCAGCTGGAGGGATTTGGGGAGAGATTTTACAGAGAACAGAGTATGATGCAACTGTCACAGTTCCTGCAAAAAACTGATTTGATGTTTTAATGACAAAGAACCAGGACTACATAAGGACAAAATACATTAAAAAAAGAGATTTTTTGATAGCAGTAGGATCTGGGGTTGGCTCAGAACTGAACGAGCTGAAAGCCTGTGTCGTTACTGGGAAAGCCACCAAGTGCAATCCTGGAATGCAAGCCCTGGGGCTCCAATCCTGGCTGTCCAAGGAGTGTGCTCCACTGACTGGGCACAGTCCAGAACACCCTCCTTCCCTCCTGAGCCTTCCTGGGCACCCCAGCTCAAGGCAGCAAAATTATGGAAAACAGCAGAATATGAGTCAAAGAATTCATATGTTTCTAAATATCCTTAAGACCTCTATTCCTTCGTGCTTCTGGGTCTCAAGAGAATGCAATTTTAAAATACAGGGTTTGATTTGGCTCAGCACCAAGTTTGCCTGAGGTTTGGTTGGGAGAGAAAAAAAAAAAAAAAAAACAACCCAAGAAGTTAACTTCAGTCTTGGAAGCCAAAATAAAATGCAAAGACAAGATTCTGTGATGGGAAGTTTGGCCCTTCAGGACAGATCATGAATTTTACTTCCCTTGCCATTGCACCAGGGCTCCACCTGAGAGGGTCCTGATTTAATTCCTCCCTTGGAACCAGTCTCACTAAGCCAGCATGGGATCTTTCCTCTCCTTTCTAGAACTCAAAGCTACCAGTCAGGGGAGGGATTTTTTTTGATTTTCTAGAAAGATAAATTAACTCCTGGGTCCCATGACTGCACCTGGTCTCATGCTGTAGGGTGAGGTAAGTGTCGTACAGTACCACTGGGGCAGTGATACTGCAAACCCCCATCAGAAAATGCAGACTCAGTACTGGGAGCTCTCCCTTCATGCCATGTTTGGTTTCAGCCAGTTAAATCCAGAACAGAAATTGTCTTGTTTTTGTTTTGTTTTGTTTCCCACTGGGAAATCTAGGAGGTTATTACCCTGCCTCTAATTAACACATTAACATTTGCTTTGGAGGTCTTAGTTAATAACAGCAACTCATCAAGTGGGTCCCCCAGCTGCTGATTTGTTTTTTTCACACCAGATTTTTTACCTGAAATTTCCCTCCTGATCCTGTGTGGATTTGCCAGTTTCCCTTGGAGCTTTTCTTAAGAATTTCTTTGTGTTTTATTTTGTTTAATAAATTAGAAAAGCCTCCACTGGCAACTTTTCATTCAGCTCCTGCTCCAGGCACTGCCCAGAAATGCTGATATAATGCTTTATATATATATTTTTTTTAATCCAAAATGAAGCAGAGATGTATAAACATTCACATTTTGCTGCCTTTAATGGTATTTACTATGTACTTTCCCTTCACCAATGCCAGAGTACTATGTAAACTCCTTACATATGCAGTTGACTCCTTCATCTGAGGTTGATTTAGGTGATTTAAAAAGAAAATAAATCCTCTTACAATGAAGGATGTTACTGTGTATTATGTGAAATATTTAGCATCTTGCCATTTTCTCCTTTTTTTTCTCCCCAAATCCCTATTTGATCAGCACAGCTTGAAATAGCCCTACAGTTCAGAGCTACCTGCTCATTCTGGTTCCTTTAATGAATATTTACCATCCTGCAGAACAGTGGAGGATGCCTGGCTGCAGCTGTGCTCCCAAACACCGGAAAGAACTCGTTCTCTTCAGAGCCATCACCCCCAGCTCTGTCACTTAATAGAAGGAAAGACAATACATGCTGCACTATAATGAAATTTCCTACCTTTTTGTTTATACCAGGTTTAATAAGCCCTGTAAATTAAATGAGGTAATGGCATGGACTGCTCAAATAATACTAGTAGTATTAAACTAAATGTCTTCCCTCCATATTAATCATTTCATAATAAATTATAGAGGACAGTTGTCTTTTCCACCTACCAACAACCTCTGTGTAGACAGAGCAGGCAAGAAAAGAATTTTACATTTCTACACAAATTCTCAAGAATCAGAAGAAACCAAGAATCTTAGAAAACAAAAGAGCAAGTCACAACTTATAAAAGTTTAGCTGAGTAAAGATTTGGGCTAATTAGCAGGGCTCTCCCTCACTTAATTGAGAAAAATAGGAGTTATCAGACCACTGCTCTGATTGGATTGTCAATAGGCAGGATGGATGGATGGATGGATGGATGGATGGATGGATGGATGGATGGATGGATGGATGGATGGATGGATGGATGGATGGATGGATGGATGGATGGATGGATGGGCTACTGGAAGTGCCTTTCTCAGAGGCAATTAGTTTGGATAAGGCCCTAAAGCTGGAGGGGAAAAAATAGCAGAGATTTGACTGTGGGTGCCTTGTAGTGCTGATAGAAACCCTGACTATCACCCTGCTTGTGCCTCATGAGTTTCTACTGAGATTATCGGATTGGAAAATGGAGAAACTTTTCACTGGACATCACCACAGCTCCCCTCTCCCAGCTGAGAGCTGAAATCATCAGCTTTTATGGATCTTTCTCTACATTTGACTAAAACTTTGATTCTGTAACACAAGAGAGATCCCTCACATTTTTATCAGTTGCCGAAAGCTTCTGCTTTGACAAGCAATCTTCTGATGAAGGAAAGCAACAAGAAACCAACAAAAAAAACCTGTCACCAGGACCTGAAACAGAATGTTCAGGATTTACTACAAACCATCAATTTGATAGATTATTTTGGGCTTGCCTTCATCCCATTAGAACCAATGGGAAATCTCCCAGGGACTTCAGACAACATTGTTTTTTTCCATATGAAAAAGTGAAACTATTAGAAGATAGAACAGAATGCAAGAATCAGATTCACAGCTCTACCACTGCTCTGGATTTCTTCTCTCTCCTCCATAAATCACCTAAATAACTCTTTAATAGTTTTTCCACCTATAAATTGGAGAGACTTGATACACCAATGTTTTCAGAGAATCTGCAGAGCATAAAGTTCTAAAAATACAGGAATAATAACTATTTATTAAAGCAAGGACATTTGAAAAAAATGCCTAAATGAAGAATGTTTATTAAACCCTTATATGAAACCAGTTGAACATACAATGCATGACAGAAAGAAGGAACTGCTGCTGTCCTGAATGCACAGGATACAGCCCTGGAGAGGAGCTACTTGGTTTTAGGCCTGTTCTTCTGGTGAATTATTTGTGTTTTTGACAACTCAAATACTGTTTCAGTTTTCCAGTGAGAAAAATGGGGATAAGTATCTTCTTCACAAGTTTGCTCGGAGGCTACAGCACTCTGACATCTTTGGGTGAAAGCAGAGACAGAGAAGGAAATGATCAGTAATTGGGATCAAATGCTGGCAAGGGTCATTTAGTGCAATTCCCTGCTGTTGGTAACAACTGTATCATAAAAATTTATGAAGCTCCATTTTCCCTTTCATTTTCTCTTTCCAGTATCTATACCACCCCTTCTCTGTATATTAATCAGAACACACGCTCCTATTTCACTCAGTCATTTCCTTCCATTTTTATCATTCCAGTCCTCAGGAGCATTTGATTTTTCCTGTGTGTTACCATGAACATTATCTTTATTAATGTCTCCCAACTTTCTGGTATCAGTAATTTTAATTAGCACATTTCTACCTTTTCTGACAAGAGCATCAATAGTGATCCCAAAACCAGTAATTACAAAACAACTGAAATCATTCTTCCTTTCCTCCCTCCTTCCTTCCTTCATTTCTGCATAGTGATCCAGCTTCGTTACAGGATACAGTATTTGGTATCTTGTCTCCAGGATCCAACAGCCTGCTGGTTGTGTCCCAGCATTTTTGCAAAAGATGGATGGGAATACTGGACTGCTGTTTAAAAAAGAGTTTCTAGAAATCATTTTTATATGGTGCTCAGTGCATTTTAATCATGCTCAGAGCTTACCTAATGGATTGGCTCCTGGAGGGGCTTGGGACATTTCAAGTGGGATTCACCTGAAAAACTGCATTTACAATCTAGGTCCCTACTTGTCCCATATCCCCCTTGAGATTCCTTATGGTGCCTGGTAAATTAATAAATGTAGGTAAGTTTAAGACTGGGACCTGTCTTACCCTGAAGTAAACTGCTCAGATTTTATCAGTGAAATTCACATTCCAAATACCATTGATTATATTGTGCAGTTCTCTATTAACCCTCGTCAGATGCAGTCCAGGAGTCGGACTCGATGGTCCTCGTGAGTCCCATCCAGTGCAGGATATTCTATCATTCTGTGCTCCTGCCTCCAGTTTCCAGACATGTGGTAACTTCCAGAGGTGGAAATCTGGGATGTGCTCAAGCTGCAGCTGCCTGAGGCAGGCAGGAGAACAAAAACTGAAATCAGCTGCTACAAGAGATAACAATGGGAAGATTAATACAGACATTTAAAACAGCCCTTTCCCAGAATCACTGAATCATTAAGGTTGGAAAAGACCTCCAAAATCATTGGGCCCAAGCTTTGAACAAACACAAACATGTCAACTAAACCACAGCACTGAGTGCCACGTCCAGTCCTTTCTTGAACACCTCCAGGGATGGTGACTCCACCACCTCCCTGGGCAGCCTCTTCCAATGCTTGACAACCCTTCCCATGAAAAAATTATTCCTGATCTCCAACATGAACCTCTCTTGGTGCAGCTTGAGGCCATTTCCTCTTGTCCTGTCATTGGTTGTCTGGGAGAAGAGGCCAACTCCCACTTTTCATCTGGAATGTCCAGCTCTGGGCTCCTCAGTACAAGACATGGAGCTCCTGGAGTGGGTTCAGCAGAGATAATGAAGGGACTGGAACATTTCTCTTTTATGAGGAAAAGCTGAGGGAGCTGGGGCTGTTCAGGCTCGAGAAGATACGGCTGAGAGGGGACCTCATCCCTGTCTGTCAGTGTCTGCAGGGTGGGCTCAGAGCATGGGCCAGGCTCTGCTTGCTGTGCCCAGCAATGGGACAAGGGGAACAGGCAGGAACTGATGCCCAGGAAGTTCCACCATTGCCCAGAGTGGGTGTGGAGTCTCTTTCACTGGAGATATTCCAGAACTGTCTGGACACAATCCTGTGCCTGTGCTCTGGGATGGCCCTGCTTTGAGCAGGGAGGCTGGACCAGATGACCCCACTGTGGTGCCTGCCAGCCTCTCCCATTCCATGATCCTTTGATTTCAGACTTATGTTATTAAATATACACAATGACTGATGGCCACTCAAACGCTGCGATCATTTCAAAGTAAGTTCCAAATATTTCCTTGAAAGATAATATCACAGAATCACATAACCACGGACTGGGTAAGGTTGGAAGGGACCACAGCAGGTCACAGAACACAGAATATTCTGAGTTGGAAGGAACCCACAAGGATCATCGAATTCAACTTGTAATGGCCCACACGGGGAGCGAACCCACAACCTTGGCGTTATCAGTACCAGGCTCTGCCCAGAGTCAAGCAGGGTCATCCCAGAGCACAGGCACAGAATCTGGGATACCTCTACGGAGGGAGACTCCACAACTGGAATATCCCAGTGCTAGAACAAGAGAACTGTGCCAGCCGGTGCCACTGAGTGAGGAAAAGGGGTTAAATTTCGCCTCTCCCCAAGCAAACTCGCCAGACCCCGTCAAGATCAGCGCTGCCTCGGGGACGGAAAGAAACAGGCAGGGAGGGAGGGAAAGCCCTTGGGGCGGGCGCGGGGACAGGACGCGCCTTCCCCACCTGCCCCGCCTCGCTCCCTGAGGGGCGGCACCGTGACCCCCCCACAGCCATGTTGGGGGGGGCAGCGGCGCATCCCATGGTGCAGCGCGCCGGGAGGGCGGGGAGAGAGGGACGGAGGGAGGGAGCGGAGGAGGAGGGAGGCGGCACTGCCCGCGCAGACCCTCCGGAGCCTTCTCCTCCTCTTCGTCCTCCTCCTCCTCCGCCGCGGCTTCTCCTCTTCGCCGCGGCGCCGGAGGCGGCCGTGCCCGCAGCGCGGTGAGTGCCGGCGGCG
>JANPWX010000184.1:2859193-2975816 GCA_024734555.1 Trochalopteron elliotii
TCGGCCTCCCGCCTGCCCTTTGCGCACGGGGAGGGGGCGTAGGGGGGCAGCGGCGTCTCCTTCCGTGTCCCCCGCCCCAGCCCCCGGCTCGAGGAGCGGCGGCGGCTCCGCAGGGAAGGGAAGATCGTCCCTGGTGCCGCCCGTTTCTGTGTCCCCGGGGAGGGGCTGCCGCGGCCACCGGGGCGCAGGAGACACCGGGCAGTGGGCTGGGGGTCTCTCCGGGCAGAGCCGCTTCCCTCCCCGGGAAGGCAGGATGGGAAGGGGATGGAACGGGAGGAGGCTGCGGGGAGAGGTCATGTGGTGCCCCGCCTGCCCTGTCCCCCACCCCGGGGGATCCGGCCGCCCCCTGCGCCCTGCCCGCCCCGCAGCCCCGGCCGGTCCCACCGGATGTGTCGGGAGGCGGCGAGGTGGAGCGGGACGGTCCGTAAAGTAAACAAAGGGAAAGGGAAGGGAGGAGGAGGAGGTGTCCCCTCGCTGTCGGAGCCGGACCGCCTGCCTTTGCCCCTTCCCCTCCTCAGGCGAGCGCGTAAATTGGTGGCTGCGTCTTGGAGCCGGAGCGGGAGCGCAGGGGAAGTGGTTGGGGTTTCTTCTCTTTAGGGTTTGGGGCTTTTTTTTAGGTGTGTGGGCTTTGGGGGTTTATTTTTAGTTTGTTCTGCTGCTGCACTCGCTGGGACCGTGTGATCCAAAAAGAATCGGGGCAGCGCTCCTGTCCCTTCACCCGGGGACAGCCCCCGGCGTCTGCAGCGGGGAAGGGGAGCGGCGTCCCCTCACGCGGCTCCTGCTCGGCCCGGTGGTGCCACAGAACTTGGATCACACAGAGGAGCCTTTGCACTTCTTGGAGAAATATGATATTCTTTTCGTTTTCCGGCTGTAAACCTGATTTTGGAGTACAGTGAGAATTGCAGCTGTAACAGAGAATCGTTCTCTTCAAATCTCCGCGACTAATTGTGAAGCATATGCTGTACGTTGCCAGTTCTCACATCTATTCTCTTCCCAGACCTCCTGTGCTCTGGTGATGCTTTTTTGGGACAAGGGGTAGACTTTACTCTTTGATTTCTCGTTCGTTTTTTTGTAGTTTTCTGGCTGAAACAGTGTGGGTTGTGTTGTTTCTGTGTTAGCTGCCTCGCAGTCAGCCCTGTTCAGTGCTCTGGGAGCAGGAGATCCTGCAGGCCCTGGCACTGGAGCAGCGTCAGCCTGGAGCCCAGTTTTTGGCAGTTTCACTGGGATAAGAGCAGTGCTGTAGCAAAGGCATTAAACAAAAAGTTCACTTGAAAAGAGAAACATTTGGGAATTCATACTGAAGTGTTTAATGCTAATGTTAGTGTAAGAGTGAAGTGGTATTGCAGTGTCCCTTTAAAATTCACACTCCTTTGGCATTAGGTTGTTTGATATATTTTTTCCCCTCTCCTGGATTAATTGGAAAAGTCTCACATTCCTCGAAGCTAATCTGCCTTTATCGTCTCTGGTTCTGTTAAACCTGGGTAAGGTCAGGAGCACAACTGGATTGGGGCCAGAAAATATTAAGTGCTGTACAGTTATTTGGAACAGTTTGTTATCTCACTGATGTTGTTCACGTCCAAAATTCCACCACTCTCTTTCTGCACCTGGCCCTTTTGTTGTTACCCCTGAAATCAGGCTGTTACCCTGCCCCTCTTGTGGGAACACCTTTGTAGTGTGATCTGTGGATGGGGAACACAGCCCTTGGATTTCTTAAAGCAGGGTTTGTGGCTGAGATTCTGTGCAGAATATGTATGTGTGTATCTTTGAGATCAATCCATGCAGGAAATTTAATGGACAGAAATTTGGGATCCTGTGAACAGAACAAAAAGGGATGAGACACTGGTTGCTGGACAAATTGTCTCTCACAGGACTGCAAAAACTACAGGCAACTCAACAAGAGAAAAACAGTTCTGAAATAATTTTGTCTTTTGTGCTATTATGTCTTAAATGCAGTTTTTGTGGAACATGGCTGGGATTGATGTTTGTGTTGGTTGACCTGTTATTTTGCAGGAAGGTTAAAATGTATACATGAAAGGAAAATGACATAGTGCTTTTTTTTCAAAAGCCCTATGCTGTTTTTGGCCTCAGCCTTGGGTATTAAAGGTACTAAGCATGTGTAACGACACAAAAATCAACTAGTAGCCTGTTGGACTACTTCATCCAGAAAGGAGTATTCTTAGAACAGCACTCATGTCTTGAATGTGTAACTTGCTGAAATAGCTTTAAAAATTCTTTCAAGATACCTAGTGATGTGACTTTGCTTCAGAATGTGTTACCTGTTGTGGAAAGGGCTATTTTTTTTTTTTTTTTTGTAATATAATGGTTTACCATTTGAGTAATAATTGACTGGGGCATCTCAGTATTATGAACTCCACCAAGATAATAGATCTTTTGGGGAGGATGATAGGAGGAGAGAAAAGCAGGAATGTTGTCTAGAGATTAAGTAGTACAAGAGCTGGCTTTGATGGTTTAGGAGATGGTGTTCTGTTTTTTTAATGCATCTATGAATGTGGTGGGTTGGTTTTTTCTCCACTAGGAGGATAACTGAAGAATCAATAATTTATTTCTTGCCATTTGTGTAACAAAATGATATTTTTCCCCTGGCAGGCATTGCTGTGTGTAGTCGTGTGGTCTTTATTTTGATATAATATTCATAATAACAATACAGGCTTTTCCTGTTCATTTTACATCTTTTAGGATTTATGGAAAAGTCCTTTTCCCTATGAAAAAGAACTTTCTGACTTCTCAAAGTGTTGTTTTGAAGAATATTGGTAACAACAAATAGGTTGTAATTTTGCTGTTAAACCTCTATAAAAACACACAAGATTTGAATAGTCTGATGTGGTTTTATCTGTCTTAAATTGGACTTTTCTACTTTTACATTTTATGTAGATTATTGCCTAAAGTGTATTTTCACATTCTGGATAAATGTCAGTAACTGGGCAGAAGGTGCTTAAAAAGGAATTCGTACTGGAATTCATATTCCAGATCTGTTTCCTGGTGTGACTGATTTAACTCCATCAGATGTGGTTTCCAGACTAAATGTGTGTTTCCTTTCGTCTCGTTAGTGTAATTCTAAAGTTTCAAGTACCACTGAAAACATGGACACAGTGACTTAATTTCTTGAAAAGGTTTTGATTACAGGTCAGAATTTTAAAAACTGCAACAAAGAAATTCTTGCTGCATCACTTGGAGTTCCTGTATGGAGTAAGAGCAGAAATTATGGAGAAACACTCTAAAAGTCAATTTAGAATGCATTTATTTAGCACAAGAGCTACAGTGATCCTTGCCTCTCTGCAAGGAAACTTTTGCAGGATAGTTATGTGCTAAAAGCTGTCTTTTTTAAGTGTTTGGGGGAAAAAAACCAAAATTAAAAGACAAACAAACCTAGAACCTTGATGCAGATTAATACAAGAGCAGAGTTTATAAATTGTTAGCAATTTCAAGTGAGTCTCTTGGTTTGTATATAATGCCACTTAAAAACCTTGAAAGTTCTACCAGTGTTCAATGAATGTGGTTTATTGTGTCTGTCACAAAGACAGGAAGCTGAAAGAATGGGAAATTAAGTGGAAAACGTGGTATCCAGATAGATCCCTGGGTTTAAACAGGGCATTTTTGGTTGTAGCAGAGGAAGGACTTCTGTGGGGATGATCAGGTAGTTCTTTCTGAAAGCTTTTGTTCCTCATGTCCTGTGCTCCATATTTAGGCAGTGGTTGATGGTTAATAAGAAAAACTGTCGAAGAAAGGAGTAATTTAGGGGCTGAACAGTTTAAAAACCTGTGAATTTGGGGTTGTAGGCTTAAATTTTTATGTTCCCTGTCCCATTCTTGTATAACTCCTGTGTTTTTTCCACCATGTAAGCTTCCTAATACAGGAGTTTATTGCTTGTCCAGCATTGTGCTCCTGATGCTGGGATGTGAATCCTGTATTTATATCTCAGACTTGTGAGTGTTAGGGCTTTTATTTAAAAGAACCCCACAAAAATATAATCAAACAACCAAAAGCACTAAAAAACGTTGTGTGGCTTGATGTGGTTTTCTGGATTTGTATTAAAGCAGAACCAAGAGAGGCAGCTGTGGTTACCCAGGTGTGTGGTGGCTTTCCAGGCTTCCCTCTGCATGGAAATTTCAGCAGTTCATGCACGTTCCAGCAGATCACAGGGGTGGGTTGTTGGAGGGAGTTGACTCGGGGAATTGTCTGTGGAAGAAAAGGTCTCAGAGGTGGAGGAGAATCACAGAAAGTGATTTGCTCTGGCTCTGACAGTGCTTGAGATGGGGAGATGCAGCTCAGTGGTGGTGGGAGTGGTTCATGGTCACTGCTGGAAAATTACCTATTAAATGCTGATGGAGCAGGGACCTTACTGGCTACTGGATTATATCTGCTGGGTTTTATCACTGAAGGTTCCAGGCAGTGCTTAAGGACTGGGGAAAGAACTGGGTGCCTGGTTAAAGAGGTGCATTCACAGCTGCAAAACACATCATTTAACTCATTCTGAGCCTCTGCTAAACTAAACTTCTGGTATCACCTTGAAACCTAGTTGTTTGCAACAAGAAAACAGGAAAAAAATTTAAAAAAAAGAAAAATAATAATAAAAAAAGAAATCATCTCCTGCTTCAAATCCTTCCTACAGACTTCAGTGGGACTACAGGAAAAATTATCTCTGCCTTCCAAAGACACTTCAGAGGCTCAGATAGTCTGCTTCTGGATTAGGAAGAAAATGGAAGATAGTTTCTGAAATCTGGTTTACAGGGTTTGAATGCAACTTCTGTCAAGTAAAAATCAGAATGGAAGAGGTAATTAACAAATGCTGAAGGCAGCAGGCTTTGTTAGAGAAAGTCTGATTCATTAGTCTGAATTCTGTTCTGCAGCTCTGCAGCAGTCCATGGCTGAGCTGGCAAAACTCTCCTGGATTGGATTTGCTTTTTTGCCTATGACTTCAAGACTTTTTTCCTGCCCTCTGATTTTCTGCATTACTCCTCTGCCCCCTTTTTGTCATGTTCAGTTCAGAATGGGCCCATGAAAGAAGTTTTAAGCAGTTTTTGTTAGTTTCCTGTTGCATGGAAGCATTACTTTTTATTTTTCTTCTGGGAAGGCAACCTGACAAGAGCTCATTTTGCTGCAGAGTTCCAACTTGGTAACAGTGTAGTGTAAGTCACTTTAGAGTAAATCCCTCTAATGTTGACTCTTTCCCTGCCCATGAGTAATTTAATTCATTTCAAGACCCCAGACTAATTTCTTTCCTTTTGCCCAGAAGTGTGTAAGCAAAACCTCCAACCACTGCTGCCAGTCCAGCTACGTTGAACAATAAATTTGGAAGTTTTAGCCTCTGTGTGTGTGTCAAGAGTCCTTAAATGAGGCACTTGTTGCCTTTGCAGAGATAGAAGTGACTGAGCTGAAGCTGTTCCAGTGTTTGGGACAGTGAGGAAGGGGTCAGAGGGCTCTGCTGACTCTGAACTGCTGCTGCTTCCTGCTGCCATGCTTGCGCCTTGCTTTGTTTACCCACACATAGAAATGTGCAATTCCTGCTTTTGTTTTATTTTGCTTCAGAGGAGGAGAGAGGGAGCAGACTATCTGAGCCTCTGAAGTGTCTTTGGAAGGCAGGGATAATTTTTCCTGTAGCCCCACTGAAGTTTGTAGGAAGGATTTGAAGCAGAAGAGGATTTTTTTTTTTTCTTTTAAATTTTTTTTCCTGTTTTCTTGCTGCAAACAACTAGGTTTCAAGGTGATACCAGAAGTTTAGTTTAGCAGAGGCTCAGAATGAGTTAAATGATGTGTTTTGCAGCTGTGAATGCACCTCTTTAACCAGGTACCCAGTTCTTTATCCCAGTCCTTAAGCACTGCCTGGAATCTTCAGTAATAAAATCCATGAGATGTACAGTAGCCAGTAAGGTCCCTGCTCCATCAGCATTTAACAGGTAATTTTCTAGCAGTGCATCCAAGATTACTCCATTGAAGGTACTAGTGAGAGACTTAGAAATCCCAATGTCTGAGTTACACCCAGTGGTGGAGATTTTCATCAATCAATGCCTGTTTCATCCTGGCTGTTGTAGGTTTTATGTTCAGCATGAATGCTGAGGCAAGTTTGTTCCCAGTAATACTCTGCAGCTTTGAGATTCAGAAATTCTGTGATCTTCAAAAGAGAATTTCCTCTTACTGTTTTCAGGCAATCTTTTAAATTCTTTTTCTATGAAAGTGTCAAAACATAAAATCTGCCACCATTTTCTTACTTGCACATAGGTATTTAGTCTTGATTTTGTTTTTTTTTTTGAACTGGACAGTTCTAATCTTTCTGTCTTCAGAGGGGCAGATAGTCTGTGTAATGGGTTAGTATGCTGGAATTTTTATTGCCTGCTTTTTTCAAGTAAAGGTTAAGACACAAAGAAAAATAAAGTTAGTGTCTAAAAGAGTACAGTTCCTTTTTATTTTTGGTTAACCAACCAAGTTGTTGACCAGTTTTCCCCCTGCTGTTTCTAATACACTTTTCAAACAGAAATTCCTTTTGCTGGTGGCTCAATGCTCTCGTGGTTCTTTTCTGCCTGGGTGTACCTCAGGTTTTAGCAGTCTCCTCCTCCATCCCCTTTGCTGCTTTACTGATGCTCTTGCAGTGGCAGCTCTTTACAGGCAGAGTTAATTCATGATGGATTTCCCAGTGTAGGCACAAAGGGGATGTGTAACAGGCAGGTTTGTCATTCAGTTGTTGGAACTAACTTTTTGTAAAGAGGTGAACTTCCTACTTTAGTTTTGTATAAGTCCTCTCCCCTCTTTCTTCACCCTTTCCCCCACCCAAGTTCCAGAACTTGGTGGAGGAGTTCTTGTATTTTTGTCACTGTCTAGGACCTTTCATGGCTGATAAAGGTTGGTTTTGTCAACCAGTGGTGCAGGCAGATGGGAGCCACCAACACAGCCACAGTGTCAGAAGTTGGGACCAATTTTATTTCTCCCCTTGTGGCTTCTTCTTTTCCTTTCAGTGGCAGAATTAATTCAGCTGCTGTGTTGTTGTTTATTTCCCTTTAATATAAAGGACAGTGAACCCTGGCACAAAACCACCTCAGTTCTGAGGTGCTTCCTGTGGAGGGTTTGAAGTGCCCATCACCAGGAGAAGCAGGAACTGTGATGCTGGATCCTGTTTTAATTTAAGGTCCCATCTTACAGCTTGGAATGAACCTTGGAATGGCCACTGCAGTTAATTCATGTTTGTCACTGTGCTTGTTACCCCTCATCTTGCCTGACTCAGAACAGCATTTGCTGAATAAAACAGATTTCATTTTACAAGTATGGCAGAAAAAGGGCTGATAGATAATATATATACATAGAATTTTACCTCCCAATTAATGAGCCACAAGTTGGAAAGTTTTAATCTCTTGAGTTCAATTTTTAATTGTATGAAAAACTGTTTAATATTGTTACATTTTTAACTTGTTTTCCATTGCCAGCTTTCACCCAGGAAACCTTCACAGACTGCTGACATGTGTTGGTCTCTCGCTCTCTGTGAAGCTCTTTGCAAATGTTACAAATTACAGTTTCAGTTCTTACTCGGGTGTTAACAGCTCCATTATGGGAACACTGTTAATTAATGGCTAAAGAAGTAATTCTGAATTTTTATCAGCTCTCATTTTCTATTTCAGGCTTAAGTACTATATCCTAGAGCCTTCTAGATTTCAGTTAGTTTATTAATTATCTTGTCATTTCCACTTCAGTTTGTATAAATCACAAAGCTGCCTGTTTTCTGCACTTGTTCAGCTCTACAGCCTCTGTTACTACTCTGTGCTTAGTGCATTTTGATTTTTTTTTCGTTCAAATGTTCTGTCCAAAATATGCTTTTAAAATCCTGCAAGAGCTGCATGGGCTGGGGTGTGCAGGTTATTGATTGATGGGTGCTCAGTTTGTGATTAACCTTGTTCTGCTGGTGCAGGTAAAGAAATGCTCTGCTGTGGTGTAGCAGGGGGGGTAAATAATAATTTTTCTGCTGGATTCAGCACTGGTAGGATTTAATTAGAATTTCTGTTCAATTTTGTGCACTGGACATCAAGAAAGGGTTTTCTTTTTTTCAATGCTTTTAGTAGCAGATGCCTGAGAATATGACATCCAAGAACTGAACAAATTAAGATGTTAAGACTTAACAAGAGATAAGAAGTTAAGTTATTCCCATGCATTAGGCTACTACAAGGATAAAGATCATAAAGGATTACAGGGACTAAAGTGAGAATTAGTTGACTTAAATAATGGGACGAAAGACTTGAGTTGCTGCTTGGGGAGGAAGACTTATAATTCCAAGAATAACAAACCACTGGAATAGATTAGGGAAGGGACTTACCCCTGACAATCTTCAAGAACAAATTAGACATCTGTCAGAAAGGGGATGCTGTTCATTCCTGCCTCAGGAGTGGCACCTTGACAAGGTGACCTCTTCAATCCTGTCCAGCACTGATTTTAGTGGTGAGAACAGGTAAAGAATGTGTGGTTGTTATTTGCAGGATTATGGTGATAATCAAAAGGTGGCTGACAGTCACCCCAGCAGCTGAGAGTTCTCTCTGAGCCCTCTGTTATCTCTGCAATTGCCCCAGACTGTGCAGCTTTGATGTGAGTCTGTCCCAGGCAAAGCTGATTGTGTTTCCTTTGTGGAAGGCTGGAAAGGTCATGGGGAGAAGAACTTTTCTGTAAATGAAACTGTCATGTTCTTCTACAGATGTTACCTGCACAGGGCTTGGAAAACAGCATTATAAATGGTTACTGGTATTACAAAAATTAGTTTAGCTACTGTTTTACCCAATTTCAAGGAGGAAAACATGCAAGACTTTTAAACTGCACAAACAAGTTGATAAAGTGACTTTTGGATGACTTTTATTTCTTTTTGTATTGCCCTTTAATAATTACAATATATTATTATACACTATTAAGATGAGCTTTGTTTTCAGAGTAATAGGAACTTCTGTTGACTCTTTTCTTTGTTTTTCTGTCAGTCTCTCACTCTTCAGTATGATAATTTGTATTTGGTATTTTACCACTAGGCTTTGTCTTAAGCCTATGAATCTGTTTTAAAGCAAGTCAGAATGTTTCTCAGCATTTTGCCATGGAAGGAACAAGTTGCTGCTGATATTGGGAAGCAAAATTAAGTAATCTTTAGTGGAAATGTGTGTGAAGACAAAATGTAATCCTGGCTGGCTGCACCTGGTACAGCTGCTGCTGAAAGCTGGGATTTATGGAGCAGCCTGCATTTGAGATGATCCTCAGGAAAGGGTAAATGCATGGATCTGGTGGCTTTTTAATCACTTGGTTAAAAATCAGAGGCAAAAGCTGTTGAAATTAACACTTCAATGCTGCATCTGAGTTTTCATGGTGTCTTTGGGCTAAAAGGTGAAGCTGAGAGTGTGCATCTGTGCAGTGTGTGGGAATTTGTGTAAATTGCTGTCTGGGGGAAATGTCATTTAAGAACCCCCCAATTGGTGTGGAAGTAAAGGAAAGCCTTTTTCTTGTCATCTGCATTAAAACCAGTTAATCAGTTCTAAAAACTGGTGTCCTTGTTTAGGATTGTCTTTGTAAATTGTGGGATTTCGACTCGGGGCTGGGAGGAAATTTCCACCAAGGAAGAGGATTGCAGTTACTATACTCCTTAGTGAATGTGTACAGAAATTGGTTTATACATATTGATCAATGGTTATCAGGAAAAATCAATCCATTTCCATAGGTGAAAAATGTTATTTTTATTTTGCCCACGTATTTTGGTGGTGCAGTTTGAGGATGGAAATTTCTAAGAGAAATAGTGGAAAAAAGTATATGGGATGTGGTTTTTTGGGGGAATATTCTAACTTGGTCTCTTCTCAGACACTTCGTGAATATTAGATTGAGTTTAGTCCCTCTATTTTTTGGGTTTTGGATGGAAAAAACATATCAGTCAGAACCTCTATAAAACTTAGTCAAAGAGTGAATTCCAAAGGAGGAGTGGGATGTAACATTGAATTCACTTCTGTTCCATTTCCTGCCTGGAGCTCCTGACAGGATTTCATTTGTGTAAGGAATTGAGCTTTGGTACTGTGGAAATTTGCTACCTACATGAGTTTATTAAACAGCCAAGTGAATTTTTTTAGGAGATTAGGCCCCTTTAGAGGAAGCTGGTGTGCAACACACGATTAACCCTGAGATGGGGATTTCAATGAAGTGAAAGTTTAGTTGTGTCAGGGCTCCCAGCTCCTCATTCAGCTCAGTGAAGGGGAGGGTTTCTTTGTGTGAGGCAGCTTTGCTCCTCTCTCGGCTTCCAGCAGCCAGTGCTGGGCCCTGCTCTCCTTTCATCAGAGCAGGAGAGGGATTTCTTCAAGACAGGAGTGTGTAATGTTGGCTTCATTTTACAACTGAATCAGCTTTTTCTTCTCTTAAAGGCAAACAAAACCTTTAAACTGTTCCACAATCTGGAGAGAGTATTGAACAGAGCTTCCCTTCCTAGGAAACAGGTTTTGGAGTTCTATAATGTATAAATCTGTGTGGCTTTTTGGTGTTATATGGGGGTTGCATTGAAGTTCTCTCTTTCAGAAGCTTTTGGTACCTCTGTGGAAATAGATACTGAGCACCAGTATTCTTAAGTGGGAGTAGGAACACTGGTGATATTATACTGAGGAGGAGATCATAGAGTGAAGGTACAAAAAGGGTGTGAGGACTGCAGAAGTGGTGAAAATAAATGTACATAAAGCACATTTCTGTGAATACCTTGCTCTTGAAGTTGATAGAAGTAGAAAAACAAGGCAAGACCTTGTGGGTAGCTGGGTTGAGATCAGTTTTGGAAAGGCAAGATGAAAGTGGTGAGTTTGAGAAAGGATTTGGAGCACAGTCAAAATGAAGTGGGGAGGGGGAGAGTGGTGCCCTTGTGCATATAATGTGAGTCCTTAATGCACAGCTGTTGCTTGAAATATGATAGTTTTTTGGACTGAGTCTGTGTTACAGCAGTTTGAAGTGTTATGTTGAACTTGTGTTCTGTGTTGTTAAAGCTTTGTCTTTTTAGCTGATTTTATCTGATGGCTCACATGAATGGGAGGTGATATAGTAAGTATGGACTCTTTTTTTGTGTGTGTGTGTTTTTAGTATGATATGGAATTGTGATCTTACTGAAGTTTGTACTTCTTTCTCCAATTACGTTTTACCAACCTGGTTAAAAATCTCTGTAGGAGTACTGGTGGTACAGCTGACAGTGGCCATAGGGGAGTGTCTTTTGGGGTGATGTGCTTAGGCTCTATGTTTGGGCCCACTGATGTGTCCAGATTCTGCTTCATGGACTGTATTCTTGTGGTGGCCAAGCCACTACACAATGGAGAGATGAAATTAATGCTTGTATGCCAATTATCCTGAAACAAGATTATTAAATCCTCACAGCATTGTCTGTGCAAACAGTGCTTTTGAGTTGGTCTAGAATTCAGTAACTGCTCTGACTGTTCTGGGGCTTCTCCTGAAGGCCAGGGTCATTTGTTAATAGATTGTACTCAGGGCTGTGTTGTAATTATTCTTTTTCATGGGTTGTGTTTTTGGTGCTGCTGCTGAAAGTGCTCCAGGCAGGTCTGCTGCTCTCACTGCTTGGGGTGTGGGGGGGTGCTGAGATAATCTAGGGTTGCATGTATGTACAAGTTGGAAGGACCCAAAAGGACCATTGAGTCCAGCTAAGGCTTGGGGCCATGACTGTTTCCTTGGGGAGCTGTTCCAGTGACTGGCCACCTTTCCTGTGAAGAACCTTTTTCTCATGTCCAGTCTGAATTCCCCCTGATGCAGCTTCATCCCCCCTTTTTTGTGTCCTAACTATATATGTTCATACAGAGAACATTTAAAAAAAAAAAAAAACCCTATGAAATGCTTCACTTCCTATCTTGTTAAAACATTAAAGCTTAGATCCTTTCTGCCTCCTTAAAACAAGTGGCTGGAGAATAATTCCCTGTGAACAGTGTACAGTTCACTGATGGAAATTTGTTTGTGGTTGCTCAGTGACTGCCAAAGTTCACTTGATTCAGTTGTTTGTGCAAGATACAGGAGAGTACAGCTACAGGAATAATAACATTGCTGATAACTTGGCTATAATTGTCTCATCTCTGCTAAAGAAAATACTACTTGTGCTGTTCCTGTCCTTTCCCTGCACTGACAGAACTCTTCAAGTCTTTCCTGTCTGCTGTGATCTTTGTGGAGTTCTCCTTTGACTCTCTGTAGAGCCAAAGGGGCATCACCAGAGACCAGATTAAGTGTTTCGTAAGGATAAAAATGTTTCAGTGCATAAAATTGTTTATTTGCTTTGTTGCTGTGGATCAGAGTTAGGAGAGGGAAGTGAAACAAATAACCTTGGTCTTTAGTGGTCCATCTTGGCTTTGTGGAGATTGAGGTCACTGCTGTGTTGAAATGGAGGGGAGAATCTGGGAAGGGATTGGAAGGAGAGATATTTGTGTGTGAAAAAAGTGAAGAGGACAAATTTTCTTGAAGAGCACAGTCAATAGCTTTAAAGGTAGCTGGAAACATAAGGAAGCTGAGAAAGGAGCTCCACACCTAGAAGATAAATTAAGATTTTTACTCCTGGATACTGGTAATTGTGTAATGGCTCAGTGGTGTCCTTGGGGAAGGAGTCAAACTAGAGAGGGAATAAAATGATACTGGAGGACAAAACTTTCAGGCCTTATAGGTGGACATTTAGATCTACAAGTAAGTTATCTTTTAATTACAAATAGACAGAATTCTGTCTTGATTTTAAGAGGACAATAATGTATTTTGGGAATAGATAAAACAGAACAAGAAAAAATAAAGAAGCAAAACTGAACCAAGTGGGTTACTTGCAGCTGGTTGGGAAAAGTCTAAAAGGGAATAGCTTTTCACCACAAAAAGTGTTAAATTTAACATTTAAATATGGTCACTTTACTGAAAACCTTTCCCATATGGAAAAAGGTAGAGAAATTTTAAAAGCTATGAAAAATCCCCCTCTCCTCTAACTTTTTTTCCCCTGAGCAGATATACTTGGAGGTTTTCTTTGGTTTTTTTGGTTTGGTTTGGTTTGGTTTGGGTTTTTTTGTTGTGTTGTTTTTTACTTTTAAGAAACCATTTTGTAAGATCCATAGATTTTTTTACAAAAAGTCAAAATAAAAGCACCAATCTTCAACCCAAACCATTTTTTACATTTAATCTCCTTTTGACCCCTTTAGAAGCTTGCAGCATTTTATCCCTATTAAAAGGAGACTAATTGGCGTTTTAAGAAGTGTTACAACTGGTTGGACTTGAGTTTAGCATAGGAGAGTTCTTGTCACCACTTGCTTCCTAGGTAATTGATGACTGAAGTAAATCAGTAAGTAACCTGTGGAAACAAACACTGGGAAGGTGTGCCTGGACAAGGTGTAAGGGAGAAGAAATAATCCTGGGTTTGAATTGCCCTGACTGCATTACTTGTAGCAGCTGATGAGCCAACGAGAGGCCCTTTATCTGTCCTCTGGGATTGCCTTCCAACATCACATCAAATCACAGTGCCATGCATTTGTACACTGAATTTTACACACATGGCTGGTTCTATTGAAAATCAGTGGGAGAACTTGTGTGGAAAATTTAACATGCCTGGAAGTGTTTACATTATTGATGCCTCAGCAATTAAAATAATATTTTTCTAGTATTTGGTGCTTTTTTGATGCTGCCTGTAAGTCCCATGGTATTACACACACAATTATTTTAACAAGTGTTTTAAGGGTGCTACTGATGTAACTTCCCAGAGTAGGGAAAGGTCATTACTACTGGCCTTGGAAATTAAAAGTAGCTTTTGCCTTATCAGGAAACATCTTTAGTTAAATCAATAAGTGCACAGGTTTCTCAGTCTGAGAAACAGTCTAATGAGCAATTTGCCTTTTCATAAAGGACTTGCCATGATATCATTCCCACTGTGTTAATTATCAGTGTTTTTACAAATTGTCCCAAATCATGACTAATTCCATAAAAACGTTCAGAGCAGGCATGATTCTGGGGAGAGCTGTTGTTTGCCACTCAGTCTGGCAGAGCTGGTGGGACAGCCTGACTTTGCAGATTCTGTGTGAAACATAAAATCAGCATTTGGAGGCAGTGCCATTCATCTTATGTAGCACCATACAAGCAGTTCAATTTCTTGCTGATTTTTTTTCTCTGTGGTCTGGATGTGTGTTTCAGGTAAAAATGTCTGTGACTCTTTTTTCTGATTGTCATGTTGAAATTAAGGTATTTTACTTTTCTCTCCCCTACACCCAGTTTATTACAGCTTAGATGAAAACGTTGGAGAAACTGTGCAGAGATTATTTGAACATTTTATGTTACTTATTCTCATGAGATTTTTTTTTTGTGGAACTCTTTTGGTAGCCTTTACATGTGTGGAAAATAAAGCATCTAAGGTGAATAAAGTTTGTGAAACAATTCTTAGAAATCCAGTTTTAAGTCCATAATATATAAGCTTGGGCTTTCTACTGGTACTGTCTTTGTCCCTATAGTATATATTTGTTTGGAAGGAAAAGAAGAAAACAACTAGCAAAGTAATAAACTCAACTCTCTACATTACTTGGCCCTGGAATTCTCTTAGATCAATTGTTTTCTTTAAGAAACAAACCCACAACTTTCTGTGTATTACGTGTGTATTGAGCAATATCCCTGTATATTTGTTACTTCAGCTGAGAACTGGCTGGGCTGCCCTGTAATGCACATAGCCTGAGGAAATAAATGCTTTTCACTAGTTCCTCCCACACACTTTTTATTTTCCAGGGAAGCACTTTCTAATTCTAGATCTGGATGCTCCTGATGTTTTGAATCACTCATCATGGTTTTCAGCACTCACTTGTTTTTGCTATTAAATGTATAATAAATTAATAAAGGTTAACTCTCCTCCTTCTTCAAAATAACAAATCCATATAACTTGGGAAATTTTCAGTTTGCTTACATGGGACCAACAGGATTTCAGGCAACTCGTCTGTTTTGAGTTCAAATATAAGTCTCTGGCTTCTACTTCTACAAACTTCTTCTGTGTTTTGTTTTAAGGTGGGGGTTTTTTTGTTGTTTTCCTAAGGACTTCCAGCTAAATAATCTACACTTGTAAAATAGGATATGTACTGCAGCTGATCCTTAGGGAGGTTGTCTTGTCTTCATAACATGAATATCAGCTAATGTGCTCTTAAGTTTTTTGGATGTTTGACTACTCTGACTTTAGTCAACAAAATACCCTAACGAATTCTAAATATTTGTTTCAGATTTCATGTTTCATTCTGTATTGAGCACCTGCTGCTGAGAGCTGGAAAGTCTACTTAGGGTATGTACAACAGCTAATGATTTCAATTTCACACTGAGTTTTGTTCTGGGTAAAGCAGGTCAGGATGAGATTTTTGTTGTTGTTGTTGTTTCCTTGTAATTATTGTTGAAAATCCTGATTGTTAAACAGTGGGTGTTAGAACAGAATTTCTTGGAGTTTTGTTTTTCTTTTTTTCCCTGATCCTCCTGGAATTGGCTTTTCTCTGGCAGCCTGTTCATGGTCCTTCCATTCAGCCTGAGAGTGCAGAGGTGGGCAGGCCCGTGCAGCAATTAATTTATTGGGCATGGGAGGAGTTTGCAAGGTGTTTGCTCACCTGCCAAAGCCACTTGGCTGAAAATTGTCTGACCAGTCCCATGTGCTGCCTTTTGGAGCAAAATACTAAGAATTGTCTCTTCTCATGTTCTGCTTCTCTGTCCTACAGAAGAAATGGGTCTTAATAAAGCAAAAATCTTTGCTGTAGGGGTGTTTGGCCTAATCTGAAGGAGTTTAACTGAAAGCAGGAGTGGAGAAGTTACAGGCAGAGTATTCTTTGTATTATAGGAATTTATTTCTGGTCTGCATATTTTTGATTCCTTGTGACCCCCGCCCCCATCTCCAGGGTGAATGGTTATATTTGAAAATTTCAGTTTTACTTCTCAGTGTAGTTGGTATTTCTGACTGCTGCCTTTACTGCTGCTCATATATATGGATGTTTGGAATATTCTTACATTTGAGTGTGGCTAGAATAACTTGTTGGATCCTTACTTTTGCTTTGTGGTTTGGTTTTCTCCCCATTCTACAATCTTCCCTGTGGTTGGTGGTTTGGGAGCATGTATTAAATTATTTTTTTCTTTTGCATAGGCCTGGCAGGTAACAAAATTTATCTCCTGCAACTTCAGGAGCAGGAGAATCTAACTTGTGGATGTGGTTACCCTTATTTAAAACTTTGATATCACCTGGTTTAGAGTCATTAATGTTCTTACCTGGACTGTGATACACTTGAGAACAGAGGAGATGTGGCTGCCTGTGTTTCACTTGGAGCAGGCCCCTAATGGGACCTCAGGCTGTGATCTTGTGTCCATAATATATGTATTTTGATCTTCAGGAATCAGCAGAGGGTCACTTAATGTCTCCTGACCATCTAAATTTGCAGGGATAGATATCTTTATTCTTCAGTAGCTTCCTTCTGGATGTTGTCAGTCTTTCTTAAACGTCAGTTTTCAAGTTTTTGGTGAATATTTGCTTCTCTTCTCCAATTTCTCCCTTCCCTTTTCTGGTATGGGATGATGTTTGTTTATATCATGCAGTTAGTTTTTTCCAAGGAATTCCATCTACTCTCACCACTCCAAAGAAAAAGTTTAGATGGTTTAAAAAATAGTAGACTTCAGTTTTGTCACTTAAGTTGGAAAAACCCCAAAGTATTTCAGTAGGAACAAGTACTGATATTTTTATCAATTAAAATCAAAATTTGTGACTTTAATGCCTCATTTTAATTCTGACTTATGACTCAGATGGAAACTCAGACACCTGAAAAATATTTCCTGGATGTAGAAAACTAATAGTGTGGGAAATCCAGAAAACAAGGCCAGGGGGGTGGGAGAAAAACATTTTATCCTATATAAAGGCCTTCAAATCAGATCTGTGATTTCAGGGGGTTTTAATGCTTCCTTTAATTTTGTTTGACCTTTTGAAAGGAACAGCTCTGGCTGTTGTGATGTCACGAGCAGAAAAGTGCACTTGTATGTTTTGTGAGCTGAAGCCATTTGCTCCCTGGAATACATGGTTCCAATGAGTCATATCCTGGTAAAACCATGACAACAAAGTATTTATTAGTTTGTTAGGTAAATATCTTGCAATACCTGCCTAGATAAGACTTTATAGAAAACCAGGCCAGTGAATAACAAGGCTGTGAAATGCAACGTAGAGTAAGAGGAAACAGTGAAAAATCTTAAATATAGATTGCAAGTACTTCTGACTTGTCGGGTTTACATTGAAGTCTGTGATTTTTTTTTATTTATTTTTTTATTTCTGGCTGGGGATTTGATAGGAGGAAGGGATTAGTGCTCCTTGCTCTTCAAAAGTGGTATTGTATATGCAAATACTGCAATGACAGTTCCAGTGGGACTGACAAAAAGATGTACTGCATCTCTTACTTATCCAGATGCTTTATAAACTGTTACTTTTCGTATTCATATTGCAGAAAGTCAGGCTGTTACTTGCACCATGATAATCTTTTCATCATGTGATCACATACTTTGTTCCACAGAATCATGACCTGTTTGCTCTCACTACCCTTGTCTGTTCACAACAGTATTCAAATCCTCCTCTTACAGGATGGAATTTTCAAGTGTGCGGTGGTAGTGCTGCCTTCACCCATTCATCCTATGGTTTTATTAATATTTGTACTGGATGGAGTCAGAACTTAGGATGAAGGGTTTCAGTTTTGGGTCTGGGCTTTGACATGCCTGTTTTTGTTGTAACATTTAAAATTCGCACTCAGAGCAGATATCTCATTGGTTTGAACAGCACTGAAATCACTTGGCAGTTCTGTATTTAAGTCACCAGGTATCAAGGCCATAAAATAAAAGCAGGAAAGTTGACAAAATAACTCAGCTAACATCATCCAGAATCCCTGAATGCCTGGAGGAAAGGAGGCTGGGGGGACCTTATTGCTCTGCACAACTCCCTGGCAGGAGGTTGTAGACAGGTGGGGAAACAAGGGACAGGACAAGAGGAAATGGCCTCCAGTTGCTCCAGGGAAAGGAAAAACGCCTTCACCAAAAGGATGGTTAAGCTGGAACAGGCTGCCCAGGGAACTGTTTGACTCCCCATCCCTGGAAATACTCAAAAGACATGTAGATGTGACACTTGGTGACATGGTTTAATGGTGGCCTTGTCAGTGCTGGGTTGATGCTTGGACTCAATGGTCTTAGAGATCTTTTCCAACCAAAATAATACTCTGATTCTCAGATAATGAGTGCAGAAGACACAAATCATACAATAAGAAGGGATTATGAGCAGCAGTTGTGTTTAGCTTTATAATTCTGAATTATTGCTCAGGCCAGTGTTTGAGCATGGTATTGGTGCAGGTATTGTGTAGATAAAAATGTGTAATTTTACATGTATTTACTGTGTGATTTCAAACATGCTAGTCAGCCATTGACAGTAGGTGCTCCTTCCATCTAAGGAGCAGCTTCCAAAGGATGTTCTCTGGGTTGTGTCTCTACTGCAAGTGACTTCAGGTGCTTTCCAAATTTACAACTTTATTTCAGGTGGAATTAAACTAACATTGGGTGAGAAACCTTGTTGTATCCAGCATAACACTTGTTTAAATACAGTATTGCAGATGGAGAAATTAATATTCCTTTTTATCTCTTAAGGTTAGAAATACTGCCTAGTGAAATCTCTGAAATCTTGGTTCTTGTGTATTTTGGATGTTATGTAATTTTGTTTTAATACATTCGGGGCTTTTCTCTTGCTATAAAATTTGTTTCAAAAGATTTCAGTTGGCACTTTAAGGTGTAAAGAACAACCACTCAGTTCTCAAGTGTAAAGCTAATTAATGGATGTTGCTCCTTGCCAGTAAGACCTACATGCCTATAGCTCCTCCTGGCTTCTGGAAGAGGAATTTTGCTGGGCTTCCTGACAGGTTTGTTATTCTGGACTTCTGGGTCATTGCAGAAAGATTTACTTTGCCACCAAGGTTATGATAAACTTCAGCTCCTTCCAGGCAGGCTGGGCTGACATGTGTGTGAGTTCAGTACAGAACATCCTCTTCTCTCAGGCTGGGCCCTTCCCAGGGCTCTGTGCTCTGTCTGTGCTGACAGGCACCACCAGGGTTTTCAGAGCAATGAGCCTGGATGTAAGGAGCACAAGCCACTCTGTGTGGTGCCTGATGCCTTTCTGAGCTCTGTCCTGGCCTTTGCTCAGCATAGCTGATACTCCTCAGCCTGTCCCCAGAGCAACTGTTGTCCCTTACAGGGGACTAAATGTGCTTGGGGAAATAAATTTCAGTGTTTGGGGAATTGTCCTGCATTGTCTCATCCCTCGGTGGAGTTCAATAAAACTTCAGCCTGTCTGGATTATCTTGGAATATGTTATCGACATGGAATGAAGTAGAGCTTCAGTTTTCCCTCTGGAGGTGCCAAAGGTCTTCTGTATCCCAAACAAAATATTTGTTTTGGTTGTTAGCCCTGTGGTAAATGTGAATAGGGAAACATCAGGCAGAAAACAGAGTCTGACTCTGTAAATAGAACGCTTTGTAATGCAGCTTGGATGGGCCTGGAGCAGCACATTCTGATGATGCCAGGGATAGCCTTGCAGTGCTGCTGCTGCTCCCCTCCAGGCTGTTAAATGGCAGATTTAAGAAATTATATTCTAGTTATTATTTGAGGTAAAGTTTGTAGCTTTGCTTATTTGAGAACCCTTAGCTTGGTCAGTGGTAATGTGTAAGTGCCCTTTGATCCTGTGTCTTGGTTAATGGGTTAAGGGCTGCACTGGCTGTTGTTTACTCTAGGAAATGCACAAAAACGTTTAAGGCTGACCTAGGAAAGCTTCTAAAAGCAGCAGGATAATCTGAATCTTTGAACAAGACCATTCTTACACAAAATAATCAGTGCTAATGTGCTCCTCACTGCTAGGTGGTAGATTTCTTAACTTTCCAGTATGTCCAGGTTTTAGATACTGAATGAATCAACTCCCTATCAACCTTGCAAGTCCTCACATACCTTGGTGTTGTAAGAAGAAAACCTGAAGAGAATTTTCTGAAAAAAGAAGACCAAAATTAAAGCCAGATGGATTCAAATCTTCTCAAGGCTTGAAAATGTCCATTTTTACCTTAAAAACTGAGTGAAGCTTTCCAGGCTTCTTGTTCTCTTTCATGGCAGTGTTTGTTACTGGTGTGGCGTCTCGAGTTGTAGTGAGGGGCAGGTTGTAATGAGTGTCCTTAACAAGAGAAGGAACATTAGGGGATACAAATGTACTGACATGTCATAAAATATTTGGGGAAAAAAAGAGGCCAGTTTGATAGGCAGCAGGACCAGCAAGTGCCAGCCCAGGGGTTGCCAAGGTTGGTTTGTGTGTGCTGTGGTAAGGGAAGGATCTGGGTTATTTCCTGGCAGACATTTGTGGAGAACTTCCTCTGAAGGGAAGTGGGCTCAAGTGCACTTCCTGAAATGTGTTTTAATTAGCAGTGCCTGGGAGGCAAGGAATTTCACTCCTGGTATTTTAGCCTGGCCCTTATCAGCACTGTGCAAAGTGAAACCATTACTTGTCTCCCTCATGTTTGGCACACCCTGTTCACAAGTACCAACATAATATTGGTTTTATATTTATTTTCCCTCTTATCTCAGTAGTCTCGAGAGAATCACAAAATAATCTGAGTTTGAAGAAACCCACAAGGATCAGAGTCCAGCCCTAAAGTGAATGGCCCATATGGGGATCACCCCCCCAACCTTGGTTTTATCAGCATCAAACCCTGACCAAGTGAGCCAATAGTCCTTGCTCACTTTGGATTTACTAAACTCTTCCTGTTTCCTCTGGTATTACTGTCTTGCTTGTAATCTCATTTTGTTGGTTATTCTTTCCTAGTTTTAAAGCTGGTGAAAAATCATGGGATGATGTTGGAAGCCTCTGATGTGACTTCTTTCCTTCTCATGTGTTTTTAAGACATCAGTTATATGTGAACACCCCATGTAAAACCTTTTAAATCAGCCTGACTCCCCTTCATGCCTAAATGCCTGTAGATAATTTGGTTTGGTTATTCTCTGTTCCTTTGAGATGTTGCATAAGTCTTCCTGATGCATCACAATTCCTTAGATGACTATTTTGCAACTATTGAGTTTTTGGAAGAATGCATTGTTTCCATGTGCTTGAGTCTCATGAAATCCATTTTCAATAACAAGAATCAGCAAAAATAGTGGTTTATTTTTAATACTTTTGTGCACTGCCCACACATACTGCTGTCTTGAGTATAGACTAAGTGACTATGAGAAGTAATGTGATTTCTTTTATTTTTCTGACCAGTAGCTGTGTGTCAGTACTCTCTTTTCCAGGCAAGAAGTAAAGCAGGCAGCTTGAATTCCCTGTGAAGAGTCCAGACAAATGCAGCTTGGGCAGCATTTTTTTATTAAGGTTGATGAAGAGTACACAAAGAGGCAATAAGAGTCTATAACTGCACCTGAAAATGAATGCATTAAATGAGATGAAATCTTCTGTACCAAGAGGGAGCCTTGATCACCTGGCAGGAGTTAAAGCTGTTCCAGGTGCCACTGAAATGCTGCCCTTTAACAACAAGTGGAAAGTTTATTGTTAGCAGTCCACTCCCAGCTGTGCTGTGGAAGGTGCAGTCTTTAAATTGCTTACCAGGTTTCCCATTAAAAAAAAGGTCATTTCTTATTTTAGGATTTAGATTGTGCAGAGCAGAAGGGCACATAAAAAGTCATGGTTGTCAACAGGACTCCAAGTTTGGCATTCCAGGTTATTTTTGTATGTATTGTAAGCAGGTGGCTGTGTTGTCATTTCCCTCTTTCAGGATTAGGCTACTCAGCTGAACTTTCAGGAGAGGATGGTAAAAGCTTAGTAGAATTGTACAGAGTTTTAAGGTCCAAAGGAACTGGGCCAGCTGTAATCATGGAGTTCTTCCTTCAGCCTATTCCTTCATTCTAAATCATCTCTGTTAAGAGCAATATCCAAAAGGAGTGGTGGGCTTTTTCTAATAGTACAAGTACAGTATTAGTACAATAGTACAAATAGTACAAATACAGTGAGCATTACACTTCCTTCTGTTTCTGAAAGTCTTTTTGTGCTTTTTTTGGTAGTAATATCCCTGGTGGTCTAAACTGTATTGTATCCTAGTTATTTTAAACATAACAATTCAGGCTGTATTCCTATGCCTGTAATGTGACTGATGCTGACTCTTGTAAATCCCTCTGCATATAAATTTGCATTGGTTTCTTAACATGGTGAATAATTTACCTTAGAAGCCTCTGCATAATTATTTTTGGTTTGGAAAAAATCCCAAGCAAGCAGGATGCTAATTTGCACCTCCTTTTTGTGTGGTGTTAGGGGCTCTGTATGAATCCTTCTTTGATACCTTAAAAAAAACTTCCTAGCCATAGGATGTATTTGTATCCCATTAGGGCTTGTGCTTCTACTCTGTGCTAAATCCCAAACAAGAGTGGTCCTAAATGAAGATGGTCAATGAACAGTGAATTCTGCATCTTTGTGGAAGAGTTTTTTTGGTGACTTCATTTTTAATTCAAGCCCCACTTTCTTCAAATCTTGTAGTCATGTAAGTATTCAGTGAGGAATAGAACATTTGGTGTTGGTGGTGAAATCGGGGCTTCACTTCAGAGTGTTCCTCTTGATAAGGTCTGAAGATAAGCCAAGCCAAAGCTACCTGGAAGATTTTCTTTGGGTGTGTGTATAAACATATGTGGTGTGAAACCTTCACCAGCTACTCTTCATCTTTTTGAAGGGAAGGGTTAAGTAAGAACTCCACAATAAATCCAGAGTTAGAGTGACATAGAAATCACTGAATCTTGATATTAATATGAGGAATTAACCTTTGGTAGTAAATGCTTAGCTTTGAAGACATAACCTAATGCAGCTCTCCCCCCATAAAGGAGAAAGAAGGACATAAAGGAAACAGTAATTTATATTGCTTAATATCCTGATGGTCTCTGTTTTCATATATCCATATGTCCAGAGAATGCTGCTGCCATCCCTGCATTATCTGTATACCAGAAGTGTGAGAAATAGGGGTCAGAAGATGCCAGTTTAGCTTTTCTGACTAAAGAATCAAAGAAAATTTGTGATTGTTACATTCAGGGGAGCATCACAGATTGAAAAAGTAGCTGAAATGTTAATACAGAGTTAATTTTTCTATTGGCATCTAATGCTTTTCTGGTGTAAGTTCTGCATTTCCTAATTGTTAGTGGACAAGGTGTGGAAGCACTGAGGTGGGGAAAGTGTTGCACTCAACTGGGTGGCTCTACAAAGTCACTTCATTCAAATTCCTCACCTGGTTTATATTTTTAAAGAAAACATTTAATTCCTCAATTTGCATCTGAACTGTGAAATATTTCTGTCAGAAAAAAACCACCCTAATTTCTATGTTATTTTGGTGAGTTAGATGGAGTTTAAATTTGTTGCTTTAGTATGTACCTCTTTTTTCCTGTTTTTTAAAAATAATTTTTCAAGATAAATGAGTGTGAGCCTGTGGACATTTGAAAAGCAGTTTGTAGGAAGGACACAAAGTTTGGCCCCAGGGCTAAAATTTTTCTGGTTAATTCTAGAAGATTACAGAAATTGAACAAGGCTGGTTGTTGCTTTTGGGATGATAGAGTTATTATTTTTCTCAGGCCTGTTAAATTGCAGCAATGTAGAATTTCTACAAATTGGCCCAATTCAGTTAATCCATGTTTTCTGTGTAGCTGATCTGATGTGTAATTGAGGTCACACACAGTCTGTTCAGGAAATCCTGGTAAATTTGCATTTTCTTATTTTACAGTTCTCTCATATCATTAAAATTGCCTAAAATGTGTTTTGAAGCAAGGACATGTCTTGATCTGCCCACTGTATCTCAGATTTCTGAAGAATGCAGAAATTGACAGGAGGGGTAGAGTCAGGGATGTGAACAGCCCAAGGAAAAGAAAACTTATCCAGTACCATCATATTCCTTGTGGTAGAAAGAGAAATATGCAGGAAAAATATAGTCTTGGATGATGCAAATAATGATACACATGAACCATTTGTAACTTAAACGGGTTGGTTGTTCACAAATTTTTGTTGAAATCAGGAGACATTAAAAGAAACTCCATTGAAATATTCATCTCTAATTCCTGAGGCTCTTGGTAATGCCTGTTGGTATTTATTTCTTTTTGTGGTTTATAATATGTACTTTGTACATAACTTCTGATACATTTTTAACTCCTACACTGACTGCCAATTAAATATTGATTTGTGCATTGCTGGGTTTTGAGCTTCAAAGCACTTCTGAGTTGTGGTAAATTGATCTCCAACTCCAAACTAACACATGGAGGTTCTGAGACCAAGGCATCTGAATTATAAATTACTGTATGTTCTACACACATGGTTCATGTATTTAACCCATTTCACAAACAATTTAAACTAGGTTGTTGTGTAACTTGTTCTTTGAAATGCCTGTAAATATGAAGGGAAAATAAGGATAGAACAAAATAAGAAGCAAGCTACTGCTGGCAAGTTTTTTTATTGGCAAAAGTAATTTTAATTGCATTTTAATTTCAAAATATTTGAAAATTCTGTGTTCTTACCATTGACACTGTCCCTCTCATGTCATTCAGTTTCCCAAAGACCCCAAAAGACCTCGATTTTTCAGGAGCTTTCAGTCACATATATCAGTATTTAGGCATTAATCAGAGCTGCAAATCCAGCCCAGGAGTGTTCCCCAAATAGGTTTTAGCTCATTTAGTCTCACAACTTAATACACAGGAATTAAATAAATTTCATCATCTGTCATGTTTTTCTTGAATGAGAAGATTTTGTCCCTAAAAATAAGTTTTTGTGGCTGCTGTCTGAGGCCACAGGAGTTGTTTTTAATATTTTATGCTACTTAAAAGTATTTGGATTTCTGTGCATTTGGTTCTTAATAATGTTACAGTTGGCCAGAGGACAATAGATGTAGCTCCATCCACCAGCAGTTCATAAGGAGACAAATGTATCCATTCATGATCTATATGAAATGAAGCATCATTGAAACTGTTTTGTGGGAGAAAAAAAAAATCTGCATTTGCTTATCCCCACTGCAAAATATTTGCATTTTGAATAACTGTAGTTTTAGGGTTTGGAATAGAGGCCAAGGAGACAATGGGGAGTCAAATCCTCTGGAACTTTAAGTCCTGGAAGAAAAAAGACAGTCCATTGTTTCTCAGAATAACTTGGTGTTTTTGTACTTTGAGGAAGATATGGAGGAGTTGGAATTTTGTAATATTAGTATTAACTTCTTGAAAAGCCAAACTTCTCAGAAATAGCCATTCTGGATGTAGGACACTTCAGGAAGGTGAAACTCAGTGATCTTTGCATTCAGGTGCTTTGGCAAAAGCTTTTGGGTTGAGTGGTGGCCAAGTCACTGCCCAACCTCAAAGCTGCATTTCGTGATTTTTGGAACAGTGTCTAATTAATTTGTAGATTCTAAATTTTAGAGCTGTAGGTAATTACCAAACCTGTTGACATTGTCTAATGTCTACAGACAGATGTGACAGTGTTTTTATTAGAGAAGTCTGTGTGGGAAATACCTAAAATCTTTTTGGTTTTGCTTTTTCTGAGGGGAACTAAATGAGCGTTAGCTGCTACACTGTAGTCATACATCACTGGGTTAAGCCTTTTAGTGTCTGTTCTCTGTCAGGTCGTTTGGACAGGTGATGCCCTTTTTCCCAGCACAGAAACCCCCTTGGACAGGATGAAACCACTGCAAGTCACCACCCCTGACATTTCTCTATGGTTGTGTTATTAATGACAATATTGTCTGTCATTACCTCAGTTCCTTAAATAACAAGGCTTGTGCTGCTTGTCATCTCTGTGTTATCCTCTCTCCCATATGTTTTTTGGCCATGAACTGGTTCCTACCAAACTCTGCAAGAGGCAGAAGCTTCAAACCCCAGCTGAACAGAGCTGCTGATTTCAGGCACCCAGAATCATGGAATCATTTAGCTTGGAAAAGACCTCTGAGATCATCAGTTGCAGAGGTCTTTTCCAACCTAGATGGTTCTGTGATTTCCCCTTGCATGTCCCCCAAACCTGGGGGGAACTTTGAACCATCCAGAGCACTGTGAAGGAGGGGGTTGGGGGGTCAGGTGGGTTTCAGACCTGTGCTGGCTTTGGGATAAAGGGGCAGCAGTGATGCTGGTGGTGCCTTCTCCTTGCTCAGGGGTGTTCTGAACACTGCCATGGTGTTGAATACAAGGGTGTGTGGTAAATAATGATGTCTTAATCTACTCAGAAAAGTTTCTCAAATTCACGTTTGGCGTTTCTTAACACTGTATTGAAATATTTTAATATTTTAAGAAGGTAAAAGTGTGTTGGTGGTGAGGCATTGGCAGAGGTTGCTCAGAGAAGCTTTGGCTGCCCCATCCCTGGAAGTGTTCAAGGCCAGGTTGGATGGGGCTTGGAGCAGTCTGGTTTAGGGAAAGGTGTCCCTGCCTGTAGTGGATGGGTTGGAATTTAAGTGACCTTTAAATGTCCCTTCCAGCTCAAACCACTGTGTGATTCCAGCCTGGCTGGGTTACTGGGGAGTGCTTTAGGCATCTGACAGACCTAATGCAGCCAGATCTACTCCAGAGACCTGAGGAGGTCAGAGACCAGAGTAGCCCAGTTTACCCCAAATTGTTGTAGAGGATTTCTGTGATTTTTCTCTTCTCTCTGGAGACACACTTCATAGGTTTCCTTTGGGCCTTATGACTTTTGTTGCTCAGTGATTCAGGACTTGAGGAGAACAGAGATTAATGGATTTAGTTAAATTGCATTGATGTGGCAGTAGAGTTAACATCCTTGTCGTTTGGGTGACAAAAATTCTTTTTGGTTCTTTGAGCTTCCTGTGGTTTGCTCTGAGCTATCAGTGTCCTGTTATTAAGAACTTGTGCATTTCTTCTTCTGTGAGGTTGCAGCAGACAAATAGAAGTAGAAATTATTCCAGCTCCAGTTCTGTGACAAGGTGTTTGCATATGCAGCCTGAAATTCCTTTGTTCTGTCACAAATGCTTAGTTTGCAGGATGACGAAATAAATATTAACTGTACCAGAGCTGACACTGGCATAAGTACACGCTGCAGTTCTCTAATTTGATCTCTCTCTCCATACCAGTGAAAAAAGATGTGTTCAGAAGTTCCTGAAATGCTGGCAACCTTGTGCAGTACCTGCCTGATTTTGTGCCAGAATTACTTTAATGTATTCAAGCAAATTTAAGTTTGCGTCCACTCTGAACCTGATTAGATCTTGAAGGGCTGGAAAATGAGTCTCTTTAATAACTATTGGAAGTTTGGATAAGGTTTTTAATTTGGACCATTTTCTTTCTCATTTATGCCTCAAGCTTGAACTCAGAGGGTGAGTCTTACATGTTCAGGAGCAATTTGGAGAGGGAAGACTGGGGAACTGGAGACCTTGATGAACTGAATATTTTTTCAATATTTTAATTTAAAATTTTTAATAAGCATTGCATATGTATTCTACACATGATGAGAGGCAGAAGATACAGTTACAATGTATGCTAAATAATGTAGTGTGCTCACGGTACCTGACACTTCATACATGATAAATTGAAAGCTAGATTATAGAGTAATTAAAAAATGTTCACCTTCTTCACGTTACTGAGGTTAGAAGTGCATGAAACAACTGTCAGGTCTGCTCTGGATCATCACTGTGACCAAGTTCAGTTCTTTGTTCTCACTCTGGTGGAATTCAGTGGCATCTGACTCTGTCCAAGTTGGATCAGAAGCAGAGAAGGCTGGATAGGTTTCTTTTTGTTCATCTTCCCTGCTTTCATGCCTAATGAATGATCAGAAATGGAAAAGCTTTTTGGAGAATAATCCTCAAATAATATATCCTTGTTTGAAATAACAAAAGAAGCTCGCTGATGTTTTTTCATTCTTGTGAAATGGTGGGGCAAGGAATAAACTGCAGTATCAGTGAAGAATTTCAAAGCTTAACAATGTTTTTCTTGGTTTAGGCTTTATTACTCTTGCTGTCCTTTTTTATGGATTATATTGTGGTACAAAAGATTTAAGTTTTTCTGCTTCCCAGCACTCATTGCTGAGGCAAAAGCCACATTTATATTGCACACTTCTTTGTGGTCTTGAATTCTTATCTTTGTGCAGAAAATATTTGTTCAGTAAGTCCAGCCTACACAGAACTGAACCAAATACCCTTATATAATTAGGATATTTGTAGCTTTTTTCTGTTTATTCTTAAAGGACTGCATCATGATTTCCTTTATGTTCCAGCTAGCTTGGTTTGCTGATAAGGAATTGTTACACATCAGCAGGGTAGGTATTCACCATTAGTATTGAATTTTATATATCAACAAAGCAAGTTGAAGTAAGATGTGAATGTACAAGTGTATACACTATGTAATCCCTTGACATAAATGAAAAGAGCTGTTACTGAAATATTTGTACTTTTCAAGTGAAGCAGTGCTGCTTCTTTACATCAGCAGGAGTAGTAAATTTCAGACTGTTTTAACAGTAGATGCATTTTGCATTTGATTTTTCTTTTCTAAGAACTCGTGTCTAGGTACAAAATCATGATAGCTTTAAAATCCATTTCAAATAAACTCGTAATACTCTACTTAAATACTTACAAGGCAAGTCAGAGTTTCTAAGGGACTTAGTGGTTTTTAGCTGAGAAAGTAATGGGTGTGCTTTGTGAGCAGCACGCCGTCAGGATTCCTCTCCCCGCCGCTGGCCGGAAAATTGGCTTGTTAGTTATTTATGAGGAAAATTGCTTTGACAGCCCTGAAGGCAGAAGTGTTCACAGTACAAGTAATGCCATCCTGCTGTAGCCCTGGCCATGGGATGAGAGGAGCTGCTTCTTGGAGAATCAGCTCCAACCCCGGGACCATTTGAGTACCTCCAGCTCTGGGTCTGGACTGTGGATGTGTCTCCTGTAACTTATCTTGGAGCTTCAGACTGTGTGTAGAGATCTCCAAACATATTTGTGTGGCAGCTTTCTGTCACTGTCTTTTCACCTTCTGTGGATAATCTAACTGGTTTAAATTGCATTTTGGGTAGGAGTGTAAGCTGTGTGTTATTTCATCCTGGACCTAGAACATTCTATTCTGGCCTTCGCCTTTATCCAGCCTGGGTTTGGCCAGAAGTCTACACAGGAGGTGTAAAGTGTATATAAATCAGAAGTTGTCTTTGCTGTCCTTGTTCCTTCTCCCTGCTGTCTGTGGAGTTTGTCAGCATTGTACAAAACAGTATTTTAAGAGATCTGACTTCAAAAATCACAGTTGTGGCTTGTGTAGGAAGCGTGACTTGGGTTAGCTGCAGGGGGGTAATTGCAGCATTAACTAAAACCCACAGCTTTTAGAGTTAGAGGTTATAGCATATCTAATATTTATCTGCCACCCAATATGTAATGAATCTTAAATCTTTCTGCAAGTATTTCTGGTGGTCTTAATCTGTTTCATGCCAGAGGCAGGGAGAAATAATGCTTTCAATTTTGTCAAATTAAGTTTTTACTCTGCATTAAATTGATTAAATAGAACAGCAGATTAAGGCAAAAAGTACTATCTTAAATTGCAATTCAGGGCTGATAGAATCTTAATGATGCCAAGCTGAAATTTTTCAGTGGGTTTGTGGAAATGAGAATCCATTAATCACACGCGCTTGACTTCGCACGGAGCCGAATTGGAAACAAACTCTTTGCCTTGTTCCCTTTGCCCAGATGAGGAATGGCTGAGCTGGGAAGGGGCAGCCAACGGGATGTGGAAGCTGCACGTGTGTTGTGTTCTGTCAAACCAAGTGGGTCTCCTGTTTGATCAGGTTCTTGCAGAGAACAGACGTGTTGGGGGGTTTCCCGTTACACCAGCGCCGCCGTCTTTGAGCCGCTCCCCAACGGCTCCACGACAGAACCAGTTAGGAGAAGAAAGCCTGTCTCATGTTGTGTGCTGCAGTTCTTCTGTCTGCACTCTTGTTCCCCCACTACCCCCTCCTTACCTTCATAATCTAGTTTTGTCAGTCATCTCTTTGGGTTTCTTTGTCCTGATGTATGTGTATACATTTCTTCCCCTGATTATTTTTTTTTTTATTTTGCCCATGGTTCCTCCCTGCCTCACTTGTCATCTTTTTTTTTTTTGCTGTCTTAATTCATTCTCTGTCTATTTTCCATCTGGAAAACTTTATAAAAGGGGACAGAGGAAGCAGAGGAGAAGCTAGGGAAAAGTTTTTTCTCTATTTCTGCTGGTGCATCACCGTTTTGGTGTGAGGAGGAAACCAGCCTAACACAACTACAGCTAACATGCAAAATATTAAGAAAAAAGAATTATCTCAGTTTAGATGAACATATAATATATTGGTCTGTAATGTGTCTTCTGCTTTTTCCTTATTTGTTCTCTTTACTTCTGTTGCCCCTAAACTCCATTTTACCCTCTGAGGTAGGCTCTGTCTTTTTGGCTTGTGAAGAACTGTGTATTCTTGTGAAATGACAGAAATAACATTTGGTTTTGTCTCCTTGCTAATTCTCATTGCCTTGTGTCTCCTCTGGTGTTTGACAAATAGTTTACTTGACCTAGATGCTTCTTGAATCAATGTTCCTTTGTAATCTCGGTCTTGGAAGTCTTTTTTGACTATTTATTAAACCCCCTTTCCCCAGCAGAATGACACTTAGCAGTATGCTGTGTCTCTGAACACTGCAGTGGTTGGAAGTGGTGTCATCTGTGTCCCTGGGAGGATGTGCAAGACTTGTGGAAACACCCAGAAGACATTAAAGGAGTTGTTCCCATGCATACGGTGGTGAATTTATTGGACTTTTTCTAGCACACTGAGTGTCCTTAGTTCTTTTATTTCTTACATCATTGAGATCCAGAACTGTCATGTCTTCACTGCAGGACTGATTTCAGCCTCTGTAGCTCTGGCTGTAAATGCCCATTTGTTGTGAAGGGATGTTGTGCTTCACTTTGAGAACAAGCTCCAGCTGAAGCAAATTCCTTCTCCATCCAGAATGTCACAGCTGGGCTAAGAAAACCCCGGTATTCTCATTCCAAATAGATTTCATCTTAATTATTGAAGCAGGTTTCTGTGTAGAGCAAAACTTGTGCAGCTGCTGTCACCTTCTTCACATTACTGAGGTTAGAAATGCATGAAACAACTAAGTGTGAACACTTTGGAGTAATCCCATTGTGAGCAATAAAACATCTTATTTCTTAGGCACAAAGTTAGTCTTTTCATGGATGGAAGTGTTAAGGCCCTCCCCCCCCCTTTTTTTTTTTATTTCAGGTAAAAACAGTGTGTGTGTAAAGGTGATAATCTTCTGTTAAACTTTTGACGAACTGCTTCATGTGTGTTCTTTCCTGGAAAACTCTTTAATTTTTTCTCCTTCCATGCTGGCTGCATTTATTATCTTCAACCTTGTTTCACCCATCTGTAACTTTAAATAAGAAAAAATTAAAACTTTAATTCCAGCTCCTGAAAAACTGCTGTAACAATGGAATCCATGTGTGGGCCAAAACCATGGAAACAGCATAATTTTACAGTGGTGAAACATGAAAGGAAGTTGACTCTCCCAACTTTCTAAGAATTTGTGTTTTAACAAAAAAAAAACACACAAAACTTGGAAAATTCTGTTCCAATATTCCAAAAAAGAAACTGGGTAATTTTTCTGTTACATTAATAATCTGTTACTCTAAATCCTTCTAACTAGTTACTGTTTTAAAACCAAAACTCCCACTTCACCCCCTCTGAAAAACACTCAGAAAGCAGTTTTCTCTTACATTGTGGTCTGGGATGTGCAGCTCTGTCTTGAGCTTTTTAATATTTTGCCTGAAGTAATTTCTCCTCATTCTCCCCCACTCTGGTTGTGCCCTTGGCACTCATTTCTTTACCTGGAAACACATTTTACATTCTGGAACACCTCTGTGCTAAGTTCCTGTCATACCTAAAGCACAAACCAGCCTTTGCTGACATGTAGAGCTAATTTGTATTTCAGTGCAGGAACTACACAATCCTGTCACCTTTTCAAGACGTGGGTGACTTGTTGGTGGCACACTGCGTGTCACAAGTCCTTCACGGAAAATGACAAGGGAGCTTCAATCATAGCAAGCAATGTCAAGACAATGTTTCTTGAAAGAAAAACATCCACTAAAGCTATCACTTGGAAGAACAAGCACTCTGTAGTACAAATAGGGGGTAGCTGCACACGTATAGAATACATGTCTACAGCTTTCCCTAAGCCTGCCTGAGGGCCTGAATTGTTATGTTCATAAAATGTCACAATATTTCCATCAGGATTATGTGATCACAGATCATAGTGCTGGAGATATTCCTGATAGATCTGAACTACTGCCAGCACACAGTATGTGCTAATGTCCCTCCTTAACCATCTTAAATGCTTTTACAGTTTCCTGGGCTTGTTTAAACACATCTCCTTTTGTGATAAACCATTAAAGGATAAGAATATTCCTGTAATGTGGCTGCCATTCTTAGAACAGTACTTTGATTGAGTAGATGCTCTTACAGGTTATGTTTAAGCTCGTGCCTTCACAGAGCCACAACAGGGAGTTTAAGACCATGAGAATCACAGAATCAATTAAGTTTGAAAAGACCTTTAAAATTGGTGGTTCCAGCTGTTAACCCAGCAGTGCCAAGGCCACCACTCATCCATGGCCCCAGCAGCCTCTTCCAGTGCTTGACTGCCCTTGCTGTGAAAGAGTTTTTCCTAACCAGACTAAACCTCCCCTGGCACAACTTGGGGCCATTTCCCCTTATCCTATTGTTTGTTACTTGGGAAAGAGACTGACCCCCCCCCCTCCACCTGGCTCCAACCTTCTGTCAGGGAGTTGGAGAGAGAGAGAAGATCCCCCTGAGACTCCCTTTCTCCAGGGTGAGCCCCCCAGCTCCTGCAGCTGCTCCTCATGTCTTGTGCTCCAGCCCCTTCCCCAGCTCTGTTCCCTTCTCTGGACATGCTCCAGCCCCTCAATGTCTGTCTTGTCATGACAGGCTCAAATCTGCCCACAGGATTTGAGGTGTGGCCTCCCCAGTGCCCAGCACAGGAGGACAAGCACTGGCCACAGTGTTGCTGATACAAGAGATGAGACCAGGGACTGCCCAGCCCAGCACTGGCTCTGTGCAGAAAATGTTATTTACATGGAGTTTGCATGCCTGGCCTGGTGGCACCTCTGTCCACGTTTTTCTCTTGCAGGAATTGCAGGGAGCTCAGTGCCAGCTGTGGAGAAGGCACTTACTGGTTTGAACCTAATCTCCAGCAGTTTCCTCAGATGCTCCCTAATGCTCAGACTGGCAGGATTTGTTGAATGGTGGTGCTGCATCGATTTGCTTTTCCTTTTTCTGTTTTTTTCCTCTCTTCCTCCCCCACCCCCTCCACTTGTGCTGTGATCGTGTTCACCCTGAGCCTCATGTCCTCCCTGCTGAGGGGGCCCCAGGTTTGGTAATCTTGCTGTCCTTGGCAGCTGCTCCAGCCCTCAATCACTTCAGCTGCCCAGCTCTAGACACCTCTGCCTCCTTCTGGTGCAGAGACCAGAGCTGGACACAACATGTTGATGCTTTTTTAAAGTTTTGCACAGTAATATGTTTTAAGTACCATGTTTTCAGTACCCTTCTTAATGAGACACAAAGTTTTATTGCTTTTGGCCAGCTACTCCAGTTTGAGCTGATGATTTCAGAGAAAACAGTGACTCAGCCTTCCTCCCGCAGTTGGAACTGGAGAAAGTGCAAGTGTTACTTGGTTAAGGAGGTATTGCTCAGAATTTTTTCCCCAGATGCATTACATCACAGGTCTGTGTTGAAGTGCAGCTGCTGTCTTAGCAACTTGCTTAATTTTATGAGATCTTTGTTGGTTTTTTTACCCTCATTGATATGATTTTTGCTGACACATAAGAGCTTAATATGAGCTCCAGACTTGCACAGTTCACTTACCCATTTTGTGATGCTGAATAAAACCAATTATTGGGGACCTGCTCCATGCTCTTCTCTATCCAAACCTCTCTTCCCCACAGGCAAAAGGTGCATATAGTGCTTGTGTAGATATTGAGACTTAATTCTTTATCTGAGTTGCTTAGAAACTGCATGTTCTGTAGCTCAGTATGTAATGAGATTGATCCCACCTGCCCTGAGTAATGACTGAGTGATTTCTCTTGCTCCTCTTAATCTCCTTAAATGTAACTTCCACCAGAACCTTTTCATTTAATATCCTACTGTTCAGTGTTCCTGGTTGAAAATTTGGCTCCTGGTGGCTGCATAGATAACTCAGTGGTCATGCTCAGTGATGTGGTATAAATGAATTTGAAGTGCCAAGGTGCATACAGAGTTCAGGGCAGAGTTCAGCTGAGATGGAGGAAAACACAGGTGGATTATTCTGATGGTCTTAATCAGAGTTTGTATTTTTTCAATTTCAAAAGGTAGTATTTAAGAAGCATTAGCAGGGTGATTTTGGAGGTGTATCAGTAGGAGAGGGGAAATTGAGATTTGAAACTGTTGAATGATTTTTTTTGGTGTAGATGCTATAAGCTGAGGAGACTCTATTGATTTTATTTTCAAATGGGAAGAGGAAAGCAGGTGCAAACAGAAGTGGGGTAGCGAGAGGAATGTGACAGCAAACTGACAACAAATTGAGAAATTATGGAAGCAGATATGAACTGAAGGTGTTCCTGAGGTATGGGATGAATCAACTGATGCTTGTACTGGTGTAACACCACAAAGCTTTTGCATATTTATAAAGCCACTTGAGGTATGTCAGATGTGGTGATCATCACACCATAGATGTGCCTTGTACCTGTTTTATCAACCAACCACTTGATTTGAAAAAACCCTTCATGTTCTGTGCAGTATTTCAGCTGGCCCTCTCATTTTTCCTTGCTAAATTTTGTGTGGCTTTTGTGTTTCAGAGGCAGCAGCTTGCCTTAGAACTAGTGAGTGGTTAAAGAGAACTTGTCAAAGGCACAGCACAGGCTGTGCACGTCGCGGGGTGTCACAGCGGCTCATTGTCGGCTGCTTGCTCGTTAACCTTTTCAGCAGACAGGAATGAGAGCATTAAATCATTACTGCTGATACTCACAGCTGAAGCAAAGATTTAAACCAGGATAATAAGGGACTCCAGTGCAACGTGGCTCTCCTGTGAAGTAGGGCTGTAAACACAAGACGTGTGGTTTTGTAGGCTGAATTTCTTCTGATCTGGCTAAAGCACAAAAGAGCTGCTGCCAGGTTTAGTGGGTGGAGGTGTCTGTCCTATAACTGTCCCCCCTCCATCTCTCCCCAGGGTAACAGATGAAGATTTGCAGCTAAGCTGGATATTCAGCTGCTGCTGTGCCTAAGGCAGATGCAATAAATATGTCAATAGGGGAAAAAAACCCTTAATCTGAGTAAGCAAATGGTGGTTTTAGTGCTTTTATGATTGACATTTGAATACTGTGTCAGGTATTGGTGTTTGCAAATTGGGGCTGCTACTGAAAGCTAAAACAGTTGGAGCATTTAAAGACTTGTAAGGATAATAAAATGTTTAGGAAAAATGGGCCTTTACAGTGAGGCACTTTTGTCTCTCATTCCACATAGCTAGTAAATGAAAAAAATTTATTGAGTTGCGTTGAAAATTGCCCTAAACAACTGCCTTAATGTGAAATGATATAATAAAAGGTTGTTAACAGCCAGCCTGGCAGATTGCTAAATTAAAAGTAGGGTAGATGTAAGTTACAAATGAGATGCACTTTTAATGATGAAGGGGAAAAAATACATATATGGAACAATGCAACTGGTGGTTTATGCAATCTTTTAATCATACTATAAAACTTTTTAATAGCTTTTCCTTAATAGGTGTGCTGTCAGGATGAATTCATTGCATCTCCAAGGTCTTTGTTTAGTAGATCAGATGGTCATGGATAAATCCTTGGGTTTCTCAACAAATGTAATTTTACAAAGCATTTTTTTGAAAGATGACTTGTGTTTTGTGTTTACTTACTTGCTCTTTAAAGAAAGAAAAATATTTTTACGTAGATGATGATATCTCAATTTCATTAAAGACCAGAGGAACATCCTTTTTAGCCTGCCAGAGAATATAGGAAAGGAGACTGTCCAGGTGGTTGGATCCATCCTCTAAGACAATCTCCTTCAGGATCAGCCACACAAAGGCTAAAAGCTGAATATGCATCTGTATTCCTAAATGACTTTGGTACCGTGGCTGAATAGGAAAATTGCATTTTCTGTTGAGTCTGTTGATATTTCTCATTTAGTTGCAAGGATTGTTGTCCAATGCCATGTGCTGCTTGGCTTCTTGGAGACTGTGGTCTGTGGTTCCTCGTGTGCTGTGAGCCTTCACTCTTCCCTGGAAAGAGAGATTGGTTTGTGAATTGAATATCTGAATTAATTTCAAGGGAATGCTGTTAGGCTGGAGTCAGCCAAGCTCCTGCTACAGGAGAAGAGGATTAAATTTCTTGTGGTCTGCTGCTTACCACAGCTCTGGAAAGAGATCAGTGCTGCAGATGGGGCAGAGTCTGAGCCTCTGGACTTGTCCACGGAGCCATATTCTCCTTTTACCTTGAGGCAGGAATAGGAAGCTCACAGAACATTCCTGTTTTTGATGATTAGATGTTACTCTTGGAAGGAAGATTTAAAGTTGCAGCTCCATTTTAAAGAAAACATTTGTTGAAACTCTGCAGTGTAAAACGCAGTTCTATAAAAGCAAATACAGTGGGAGAGAGATCCAGTCCTCAGGGCATCCATAAATCAGAAAAAACTACTGGTGCCTCTTCAAGGACTGTAATGCCCAAAACCATCTCAGTGTATATAGAAGCAATAATAATATTCTTTCTTTGACATACTGTCCTTTCTGTTCCACAATGAATTCATGTACATAACTGGTTTACTTCGCAAGTTTTCTTTGGCTGAGGAACTTTCTTGTTTTGTGGCACTTCTGATGTAATTTCAGCTTGTTCCTGGTCTGTTACAATCATCTGTGTCCAACATTTCAGAAACCTTGCTTGGAAAGGAGCTCTTGAGGCCATCTGCTCCATCCTCCCAATATCTACATGGGACAAAACCAGTTTTCTCTGAGAACTGATTAGCCTTTGCAAAGTATGTAAAAGTTTGGTTATGATAAAGAATGTGATGTGAAAGGACTTTTTCTTTCTGCCTGTTCAAACTGGCAGTTTGCTCCCTGCCAAGCAGCACAGGGAGATACTTAAGGATATAAATGCAGAACACGAGTGATTCCTTGAAAGGATCAGTAGGAGCAGCAGCACTTGAAATATGATTCATTTTAGATTTCACTTTGAAGAACTACTTTGGAGCAGATAAAAAAGTAAGATTGGTTCATGTTGTACAGCTGCTGTAAATGTGATTTTTGTGACAGCAGCACTCCAAGCACTCAAAAACTGAGTTGTAGAAGAGAAGTCAGTCCAGGCCTCCCTGATGTAGGGAATCCTTCCCAATAGGACAGCTCTCCAAAATGCTCTCAAGCCTCTCATTTTAGTCCCAAACCAGATTAAAACCCTAACTTTGGGTTTTTTTCCTCTTCAAATCTCAGCACTGGTTGAATTTCTCCTCTCTAGAGATTGAAATGCTGTAGTATGCTTCAAAAATGGGGAAGTTTTACACAGCAGAGAAGGCAAGTTTGTAAGTGCAGCCTTATGAGTAGCTACCTGAGTGTGTACTCTGTTTACCTCTCCATGAAGGAAGTTTTTAAAGTGTGGCCAGAATCCACTCGTCATTTTTCAGTGTTAGATGTTAAATGAAAAACCATATTTGAGAACAAAGCTAGGAGGTTTCAAGCCAGAAAAGATGAGTGAGCTGGAGAGATGGGGCAAGCTCAATGATAAGAAAGTTCCTCAAGTGACCACACTAATAGGAACACCTGAAGGTAATGAGCATTTCACTTACTGTTGTGGTGTCTGGATACACAAAGGAGTGGAATTGTTACTGTTATCTTTGGAATAGTGAAATATTTATTTCATTTATGCTGTTGTGGATTGACATGTCTGTAGTGGTGGTGTTTGCTGAAATTAAAATACAAAATCAGCCTATAGAGGACTTTGTGTTTAATGGAAATAATTGAGAAGTACCACAGAATTAACCTGCTATAAGTGCACAGATGCAGTTTTGAGTATGCTGGTACGACCTTCAGGCTTCAATTTCTTCTGTCCAACTTGCTTTTAGATCTAATGTACATCAATTAATGGCAGAAAACAGTCTCTTGCACTAAATTGAAATAGAAGAAGGTGCAGTTGCAGGAAGCTGTTCAGTAAACTTGTCCCAGGGGTGCAGCATCTCTTCAGTTAATGCACTTGTGGGACTAATTTGCAGTGGAACATGGAAGTAAGAAATCTTCACAGTGTTTGACTTAAATGTAGCAGCAGTGCTGATGGTGTCAGTGCCCCATTTGGGAAGGTCCTGGGGCAGTAACAGGATCTGTGTGAGCACTGGCAGGGAGAGATCACAGAGGAAACAGCAGCTCAGGTGTTGGGGACAAATGCTGGAATATGATCAGCTCTTTCTTGAAGTTAAAAATGCGTGTGTGTGTTTTAGCTGCAGAGGTTTTCTCTGTTTAAAATCTGAGATGTAAGTGATTGTTTTCTGCCTGTGTGTACATAATAACAGTAATAACATATTTTTCTGGGGTTATGGTTGCTGTTATTTTCCTGACATTCATTGTGTGTGCACATTTAACCAAATAGTCTGCTTCCAAAGTAATAAATGCTGTGATAAAACATTCCCAAGACCCAAAAATTTAAAGATTTTAATGCACTTTTAAGTATTTGTAGTAACTTAAATCTTTCAATAGTTGTTAATTATAAATGGAATTTAGACACATCAGTTTCTATTGTGGTAGAAAAATTAAAATCAAACCCGATATTTTCTAATCCACAGTTTTAGATGCCTTACTCATGTGGCTGCAGTTGTTGGTATTGTGTAGCCTAGTGACAAGCAGGAATTTTTTTGTGACTTCATTAAAAAAAAGAGCATGGAAACAATTAAACACATACAAACAAAAGATGATGCAACATTTATCTTCATGTAACTCCGAGTGAATTGTCACTGCAAATCTCATTCTGATGGAAGAAAGTTCCATTCCATATGTGCTGGGTTGGATTCTGTGCAGGACCTGTTGGCTTTTCTGCTTCCTGCTGTTCCCGTGTCCCCTTGGCTGCATCTCCTGCCTCAAGGCACTTCTTACATGTAAGATGGTTTTGTTCCTAAGACAGCACGATGAGCATCTTTTAAATGCAATTTACTATCTTTTTAAATATTATGTTCTATCAGACTAAGGCATTCAGTATGTTCTGAGGGTTTTTTTGTGGTGTCCTGTTGCTACTTTGTTTTAATGCTTTAAGTGCGTTTCAACTTTGTGTTGCTGTTTCATCATCTCCTCAGAGCAGTGCAGTTCATTTTTGAAATTTTTCGTGGGCTGCCTTTAAATTTTAGGTGTAATTCTCTTTGGTGTTCAAGTTTCATCATGTTTTCCAGCCACAGACATGAATTGTAACAATCTGTTGGTGAGAGCAGGGCTAATAAATTTATTAAGCCTCATTATTTCTCCTAATAGGTAGCAAAGCAGTGACCATCTGCCCCAATAATCTCTGCATCTGTTTCCGTTGATACACCTGTGGTAAAGTTCAGTTTCTATGTGGATTTTGTACCCAGTGTAACAATTTATTACTCAGCTTTGCTGTTTCCTTTAACCAAATAACTGTGCAGACCTTTTTCTTAGGTTCGGTTCAGTTTTTCTCTCATTTGTTTTAGTGGTTCCCCTTTCTCATCCCCCCTCCCCCCCTTGTATTTCTTTCAGTTTTCATTAGCCCTGTGATGTGTGTCCCCAGTCCATGTCCTTACAGACATCAGTAATTCTTTCTTTCTAGTTCTTTGTGAGTTCTAGTTTCTGAACTCTTATGGGCACCTCAGGTCCCAGTCATGATGATGTGCACTGAGGGGACAATAGAAAAGGAGGCAGGAACAATATAATGACTTACACTTTAATATAATGTATATTGTTTTAGTGTATATTTTTTAATGTTTTATTTAGACTCTGAGACAGTGGTCATTGTTTGCAGCTCAAGACAGCCTTAGCATTTCCTATAAACATGTTCAGCAGCTGTGTCTAATGTGCCTTGGTGACAAAAATCAGTGTCCTTTCTTTTAATATTATTTCTTGTGTTCTGTGCTTATCTGCTGGCAAGCTTGGCTGCTTCACTAAAGACTTAAGAATAAAGAAAACATTCTGTAGAATTCTCTTCATTTGCAAAGACTATCCCTGACACTTTGAGCTCTGAAATTCTGTAGGTGATGATGGTGAATTTTGTATGTAGCACTTGGTTTGTGCGTAGTGACCTGTATTCTGCTGCAGTAATTACACTCATTGCCTTCAGTGTAGTCTTTGTCCTTCAGTTAGGTGAGCAAAGCATAATCCTGTTAATGAACAGGGTGAGACAAGGAAAATGCTTTTGATTTGCATGTGGCATTCCTGGCAGCCAGCAAATGGCTTCAGATAATGTGCTTTATTAAACAAGTATGGCCTTGCAGAAAAATTATGAGGCCAATGGAATTGTAGAGCTGTTTTTCCCTTCTGTTTCTAAATGTATTTCTTTATTGTTACAGATATTTCAAGACTTCCCTTGCCAGCAGGTAAGTTCTGTTTTTTTCAGTTATGTCTTGATGTGACAGCAGGCAGCTTTTAAGGGCTTGCTTACAATACAGTCATGCTTTTATATAATCAGAATATCTGTTCTTACTGGCACTGTCATGGTACTTAGTCATGTGGGGATCTGAGGTCAAAACAAAACCTGTTGAGGTACAGATTTTTTTCCATTTAAATGATGTATTTTGACGAGGGGAGGAGGTAACTGAGGTGTATTTATAGGCAGTTGTTAAATATACTGTGTGTGAGGTAGTTAATGCTTAAAGCAACTCAGCACAACGTGGGATACAGCTGGCAGGGGAGCAGATTAGGAGCAGCCACAAATGGTATTAGTGGTGGTTCAGAGGGACAGAGTGCAAGGAAATGGGGTTGGGGGTTTATGGGTGGGAGGAATCTCCCCAGGTTGTAAAAGGGAAGGTGACACAGTGTTCACTTGGCTGGAGTCAAAGGTGACTTGTGTCCAAACTTCTCTGTTGGTATTTAAAAATTAAAAAAACCCTCTAAACCTAAAAATAAACAACAAACCCCCCCAAAAACAGGGACCCCACCAAAAAACCCCCCAAACCTGCTGAGCTGATTTTTAAAAATAGTGTTTTTTGTTTATTGTTTGTTATATTTGGCCTTTAACAAAGTTTTAAAGTTCGTGCATTCATTTGTGCTGTGGGCTGGAGTTGTGATGCAGAGCTCAGAGTGAGGATGTCTCGTGTTCTATGGCAGGTAGAATTTGTCCATCTATTCCCTGTTTGTGAATTCTGGAATCCTGACTGAAGTGCACTTTTACTCCTGATTGATTAAGGGATTGGATATTTGCTGTTGGACCTGCTGCCTTTTATCCTTGCCCTCTGCCTTGGTGATTTTGCTTATTGTATCCATTCTTTCATTTCTTCTTGCTGATATTAACACCTGCTCTGAAGGTAGCTATTATTTCCTGTTGGAATGAATCAAATGGCAATTTCACTTAAAAGCTTGATAACTGATATGTTGTAGTCTTTTCCACACGAATTCCAGAGCATCTCTTCTGCAAAAAACCCCCATGTTTTCTTGAAGCAGTGAAGAGAAGTTTAAATGTGTTTTGAAGTTTTCTTTTCAGAATGACATCTTTAAAGTAATTTTGAACGCTGAGAGTGGTTGTCAAGCAGGCACTTATGGAAGATATTGGAAAAATAAATACCTGGTGTTTAGGTCAGGCTGACAGAAAGATAAAGGATTGTTGTTAGTTTTTTTTCTGCAGCTTCTAAGACAAGGATGTGTGATGAAACTTTTTCTGACTTTATATTTGGGACTTGAAGAGTTTGGCTGGCGTGAATCTGAGTCACAATGAGATTATTCTTTTCAATTTAAGTCTGTGTGTGGGAATGTCCTAATTGTACTCCTTAACTGTGTCTTGCAAGTACTGATAGAGGGCAGAAGTTTTCCCAGGATTTTCAAAGGATGAGCTTTTCCCATGGCATGGCAAGAGGCCTTTATAGAGGATATAAAAACTACACACCATGGCTACTTACCTGTAGCAGAGATTTGGCAGTACCTCCTGGTGAGGGAATTAAGGAAATTTGTTTTAAAAAATGCTTAAAATATTACCAGAAGGGAAGGCTGGAGTCTCACAGAGGTCTGAACTGTCCTGTGGTATTACGGTATTTTTATTAATGACCCTGAAAATGGACTTGATTTGTCTTTATCTGCCAGTAACACCAACACAAAAAGAGAGTTACGAGCACACTGGATGATGTGATTAAAATTCAAAAGAAATCTGATAAATTGGAAAAGCAGCCTGGATAAAAGATGAATTGAATAAAGATGAGGTTCTGCATTCAGATGGGAAGTTTTAATCATCAGAACTCATCTTTGCAATAAATAATGATATTTTCTTATTTCGAGTTTTAAAGAACTCTTTTCTCCTGAGTGCCACTTTCAGCAGTGGACAATAGATGTCACTAGAAATGTTCTCACTTTTGCCACCTGGTTTTAGTGCTCTAAATTTCCATCATAATAAGGTGAGGAGGGGCTTTTGCAGTGTTTGAAGACTTGGCAGTAAGGAGACTACTTCGGGTGTCTACTTTATTGTAATGTCTTGTTTGAGGTTGGATTACACATAAATTTGGGTATAGTCAGTGGTATATCAGGGTCATCCAGAACACTTATTCCATAGCAAAGCCTTGTAGAGAAGGATTGTTTCTGTGCTGGAGATGCATTAGTTGATGAGGTCGTTAGTTAAATCATTACTCAGGAGAGTTATCCTGAATTAATCTGTAGCACTGCTTTGAAGTTCACGGGTAACTTGGGTTTTTACTGCCTTGTAATTGAGGCCATGGAGATGAGCATAGAGAATTTTTGAAATGTGAACCAGGAGGGGCTTGGAGAACAATTTTGCTAAAATATTATAACTTTGAAGGTGGGTAGAGAACACAGTTCTCCTGTCTGTAAGTGAAGTTCTCTTGCAACACAAGTGTGTTCACAGCATGCCTGGGGGGGCATGAAAGACTGGTTTCCTCTGGTAAATGCACTTAAACTTTCTCTGTTGAAACAATCCCTCCTTGTTTTTACAGTCTCTCTCTGAATTTAAAACAGCTTTAGCATCTGTGTGATTTAGGTGACTTTTAAGAGCTGGTCCTTTCTTTCCTGATCCTGCAGTACAAATATGTCTTCATTATCAGAATCAAGAAATAGTAAAGGAAGCAAGAAACTGTGTCGAAGAACTAGAGGAAAATAAAGACAAATACAAGAAACAAGCATATACTGGATTTTTGGTTAAAAATTCAATAAAACTTTATGCCAAGATTGAATCTCAGGTACAGTTGTTTGTTCTTGATGACTCCTCCAGATAATATGTGGTGAGTCAAATAAAATCCTGCTGACTCCTGACATAAAGTTTCGAAAAATTGATAGGAAATACATATCTTTTGCCTAGTTCTAATTTCAGGTATGCAGCATATTTTAAGTCTGATGCTTTTGTGTTGACTTTTTGCTGTATAATGTACAATTTAGGTAAGCACCATTTGCACACTGTCATTGTTATCTTGAAATATTAAATGGTTTTGTAACTATTTTTACTTCCAAGTCCTCATTTAGGACAAAAAAAAAAAAAGACAAAAAAAAAGTTACACAATTTCAGCTCAGCCTAAAGATGTTTCTGAATTAAAGGCATGTCCTCATTCAGTCTGTTGGTGTGTTTGGCCTTGCTGCTTACACAGGGCCTGCACATGATCCACTTAATAAAAACAGATTTATCTCCTGGCACTTTCCACAGCCTTGGAACAACCTCCTGCTTCCCCTTCCTTTTACCCCCTGGGCAGGAGATGGGATGTTTAATGCTGTGCTGTGTAAGATATATTCCTTACCCTAAACCTACACCTGCCTGTGTGATGGACTTAAATACAGCAAGGAGAATTTCAAAAGCCCCAAAGGGTTGGGTACTTCCTGTGATGTTAAAAGATGGAAAATTAAAAATCAGTGGAGGTATTGCCAGAGTTGCAGCAGGCAAGAATTGACAGAATTGAGGTTATGCAGAATTCTTAAAATAAATGTTCACATGTATTACAGAGGGTAATAAATTATGCAACGATTATTCATGGAGCTGAGAATAAACTCAGTAGCATGAGCAGAGAACTGTTGTTAATATCCCTGCTTAAAGGGGGGGAAAAGGTAACCAACTGTGTAGGCAGAAGGAAAAAAAAGTACAAAATAGTGGCTTTTTGATTTGTCACTTCAGTGTTAAGTAAGAATTAAATACAAGCTGCACTAAGACTGAACAGTTCCTCTCATTTCAGAATGCCTGGCATGAGGCTGAAGAGATTACAGAAGGAAACCTGCACTTTTTCTCTAAATGCTGTATTTTCAGTAATCCCTTCGAAAATCAGGCATTTTTTTCTTCTAGGAATCTTTGTGAATGTTACTAAGAATTCTGATTTTTATGCAACAGTAAATTTAATTTTCGTATGGTTGTAATGGCTTAAGTTGGGATGATTTTATTTGTGTGATGAGTATGGAACTGAAAACACCTTAATTTATGCAATATTGGTGCTGTCAAGCTGCTTGCATGCCCTGTACAGCTCTGAAAATGTGAGAGGACTTTTCTTTTGATGCAGATATGGCCTGTAGCTTGAATTCTTTTCACTACCAGCAAGGCAGGTGTTATTTCTACATTCCCAAATTCCCTATCACGAAACTGCTGTTACTACTGGATGAGGTTATTGCTGACGAAGCTTAAATGTAACTTGGAAGAAGTTTCTCTTGTTATTTGTGCATTAAATCTTCCTATTTTAGAATTTTGTTGGCTAGTTTTAATAGGTTAATCATCTAATCCTCATAAAATGTATTTTCCCATTGTTATATACCTCTGATATTAGGAAAAGTAATGTACTTATCTTTTGTAAGCTGTCACTGTTGAATACCTCATTTTTTGTGTTCAAGGCTTGGCATAGTGACAGCTTAGACCTTGACATGAAATCTGTGTATTTGCCAACCTTTCCAGTGAAACTTTCTTGGCTTATTTTGGCTGTGCTTTTGACACTGCCTTCTTCCCTGCATTCTCATCCATATTTTATAGCTAATTGCCCACACAGGGCAAGAGCAACAGCATGATTTGGTAAGAAAAACCTTTTTATTAGTGAGGCTGACCTGTGCAGTAATATTAAGGTGATGAGATATATTAAACACCTCAAGAAACTGTAAGTTGGCTAAATTGTAGTGTTTTTCCTTTAGAAATTTGAGCCTGACAGTCCAGACAGTTTTCAGGCCATCTCTGCCCATTATTCAGTTATTATTAAGTTGTTCAATCCATAACTACATCAATTTGTCTGTGATGGTGCTGTCATAGGGGACAGTGTTGAAAGCCTTGCTGAAGTTAAGAGGAATGACAACTCTTCATCTGCCAAACTTGTATTTTAATCAAAGCAGTTCATTAGGTTGGTCAGGCATGTTTTCCCTTTCATAAATCCTTGCTGACTGTTTCTAATCACCTTATTGTTCTCATTTGTTTAGAAATGCCTTCAATCTTGTTATTTCCATCACTTTGTCAGTAATGGAGGTAAGGGTGACCAGCCTTAGTCATCCATACCCTCCCTTCTTCAAATTCCATTTGCTTTCTTCCAGCTGTCAGCAACCTCCCCCATTTGCCAGCCTGTGAAATGTTAAGAAACTTGTCCTGGCTGCAGAACATTGTTTTTCTGGGAGTGCATATAGGGATAGAGGAAAAAGGAGGAGAGGGGGTAGAAGAAAAGAAGCTTCAATAAAGAGAATTGATAGTAGTAGTAAAAAAAAAAAAAAATCAGGACATAAACCAGGTGTATTGGGAATGATGTGGCACCCATGGTATCTGCTCTAGACTGATTTTTATGCTCAAAGAAAGTCAAATTTGATGTCTTGGTCACTTAATGGGACTATGGCAAGATTGCATGAGGAGGCAGGGAGGAAGATTTGATGATATGAAAGATCCTTCGAGTCCTCTGTCCCGTGCTCCTATGAATCTTAACAAGGTGGATCAATAAAGTCTGACACTTGAAAATAAACAAAAAAATCAGCAGTTCAGCACATTCCCCTATCATTTCCTGTAGTTCTGGCTCCCACGGTTTTGGAGACATCCACACTGCTGTGAGGATTGTTCTTGTTTATTCCTCAGCAGTCATCTCAAAGTGGCAGAATTCAGTTATCATATGCAAATGTATCACTTGAATGTATAGTGTCTAAGAAATTTTTCTTTGTTTTAATTAATTTCTCATTTAGAACAAATGGGAAATTTTTATCTGCTTCCTTAGAAATTGATATTGCAACTGACATCTTTAGGAATTATGCTGTTTGGAGGGATAAGGGTACTTTTCCTAGGGAAAATTGTTCTACTTCTTTTTGCAAGTGGCAGAAAAAGGTGTGGCTGCTCCACCCTGGATAACCTGAAATATCCTGAATTACAATTATGCAGTTCAACTTTGAATGAAGTCAGCTGCACATACTCTGCATTCTTTTAGATAGTGTATGTGCTTTTATTCCTAGTTTGGAAAGTTTGTTTTAGAAGTAATAAGATATTTATTTTCTCAGTGAGGATGATGGACAAGAAGATTGAGCCTCAGTGTCATGTGGGAACATGGTGACAGTCCTCAGCCAGGTTTACCGTGGAGAGATTTGTCACTCTTCCTTCTGAGAGGTGGCTAATTTGTCTTGTGTATTTAAGGGTGCAAGGAGTGGGGATCAGTCAGTGCTTTATTTTAAACATACTAACAGTTGGCATTCTTCTTTAAAAAAAGAGAAAAAAGGGCAATTTACAGAGCTTTTGGCCAAAATATAAAAGAAGAAAACCTTGAAAATTCTTAGGGTTTTTTTTTTTTTTTTTGTGGGGGGAAGGGACACCTTGGACAGAAACTGTTGAATCTGAACTACAGATTTTTGTTGGTACAATATCAGAGGAATTGCAGCGGAACTTCGAGCTCTGTACTACATGCTGTCAAAAAATAAATAACTTGTAGTAATGTTTTGCTTGGAACAGGATGCTTATGTACTCTGAGAAGATGTTTACCTGTTTTGGTGTCAAAGAAATACAGAGCAAAAATGGTTCCTTGTGGGTTCTGTGCCATTAAATATGGATGGATAAATTAAAAGTGGTTGGATATCCAGGACCTGGCAGTTCACACTCAGCTGAGGCATTCCCTAAGTGAGGAAAGTTCACTGCACTCTGTACAGCCACATGGATGTTCTTGCTGGCAAACTGGCTGGTGGTGGTTATGCAGAAACAGCTGGAGGGATGATGGCAAGGGTTATTCAAATGATGTGCTTGGAGATTTGAAATAAAATTTTGTCTGGACTCTTTCAAAGTTACAAAAATGTGTGATTGCACATTTTAAAAGGATTTTTAAGGGTTTTTGATAAGTGGTTGGGACTTTCAGGATTTTTTTTTTTACTTTTGTTGTAGCAGGGTTTTTTTTGGTTTGTAAAAGTATAGGCAAGGCAGGGGATGTGTATCTGCTTAGAGTGATTGGAGAACTCATCTATCTTCTTTTACAGGAGAAAAAACAAATCCAGGAACAGAGCCAGCCTTGCACATGGAGGGCAGTGTGCTATAATCAGGGCATCAGGATATTGGGAATGAGATTCTGCTGCTCCTTTACAGCACAAAACCTTCAGTGGCAGTCACTGAAAGTGTCTTGTTCTGGCGCAGAATCACTTAAGGAGAAGATGAAATTTGGCGAACTGAAGAGTCCAATAATCATGGTTCCTAAATGCATGTTCTTTAGTCTGTTCTGCTGGTGCCCATGGTGCATTCACTGTTTTTATACAACTGTTCCACAGAAAGTGCAGCTTCTGTGAATTTCTGTAACCCCTTGCTGTAGTGTTGGAGTGTGTTACTACCCAGGGTCTTCATAGCAACAGCTCTGGAGCAAAGGAAGGGTGGGGATAACAGTGTGACTGAAAGGAAGGATCTGAATATCAAGCTGGATCTTGTGTAGTTGGCTTATACAAAATGTTAGTTATTAGTGTGTGTTTTGTTCTGCAAGGCCTGGGAGTGGCTTGGGATCTTCTCCCAAAATACACATGAGCTTGTTTGAAGAGGAACATCACTGACTACAGTGAACCAAGAGGAAAAACACTGCATGGTGAACTTTAATCAACTATTTTGTTGTAAGTTACGCCTAAAGTGACCGTAAATAAAGGATTGTATGATCTTTCCTTTGGTTTATTTTTACATCCTTGACAGCTCTTAATGTAAAGTTTGAATGCTCTCCTTGTGTCTTTAGCTTGTAACTTATTTGTGCTGGCTTTGTGCAGAGGAAGACTGGGAAAAGGAATAATAACAAAAATTGATACCTATGGTTCTCCCCCTTGCCTTTTTGATTTTTAGAAGAAAATATTAAATTTAATATTTAAAATAAGAACTTATTTAAGAAAATATCCCATCACCTTATGATAGCTGTGGTGTGTCTTGCAGGCCTTGTCCCTAATTTGAATATGAAAAACTGGAAAAATCATTTTGTCAGATATAAAGCTGATGTTCTTCAGGTTTTCACCCTTCAGGAAGGGTGAAACTTAATTACAACAAAGTCTGTTCTTGTAGCAAGTACATTTTTCCTCAGGACTACTCTGATGAAGGGTCAGGATAACAGCAGAGGGCTATTAAATGCCTGTGCTTCCATTAGTGGGCTGGAATTACACTTGAGTTGGATGTGAAACTTCTTAAGAAATTCTTACATTGTTTAACTTTGGCACAAAGATGTTTTCCAGATTATATCTTCATGCACTAATTATTCCTTTAAGAAGATCCTTAAAAGATCTTTAAAGTTTCTAGTTATTGTCCATTCAGATGACTTACTGGAATGGTTTCACATGATTTTATTTTTTTTTTTTGCTATGGCAATCTGGGAGAGTTATCTGTGATAACTCTTTTTGTGAAAGGCTTAATACAGAGAGATACTGGAACTGTATTTCCAGGATTAACAGACTTTATGTTGTGATTCACTTTGTCTTCACATGTCTTAGTGGAGCAAATTTTCATGGATTTGAAGAGCAGCTGAATTAATATCTCTGATCTCCACTACAGATCTCTTCTCTGTGGTGACCAGTGACAAGACCCAGGGGAATGGCCTGAAGCTGTGTCAGGGGAGGTTTGGGTTGGATATTAGGAAAAGATTCTTCACCCAGCTCTCAGCCACATGGTGGGATTGTTTGGGTTGTCCTGTGCTGGGCCAGGAGTTGGACTGGATGATCCTTGTGGGTCCCTTCCAACTCAGGGTATTTCATGATACTAAGGAAAGGTTAGAATGCTACTTAGGCTTTTAGTCCAGGTAAAAAATTACTGATGAGCATTGAAATTCCTGCTGACTGTTTTCTGGTTATCCATGTGCCCTCCAAGAGGTGGAGTAAAAGGTATTATTGAAACTTGAGGCTTTGCAATAGAGAAAGGTGAGGAAGCCAAATGATACAGTCAGGTGTTAGAGGTAGTGACTACCACTGAGATTCTGGAAACATCAGTACCATAATTATTGGGATATTGATATAGAACTTCTAAAAGTAGAGTATTAAGTAGAAATTTCAAGGATAGTGATCAGGCCTTGTCTAATGACCTGTGTCCTTCAAAACTTGAGGGGTGAAAGAATTCTGTCCTACCCCAAGACAGATGTGACTTAAGTCATATCCTGAAGATATTTAACCTATTAAGGTGACAGTTTCACAACATTTTCTGCAATTTAAAAATTCTTACTAAGCATTTATTTCAGAGTCTTTGAACGTTCCTACTCCCAGTTTAAGTTTATGACACTTCTTCATGTCTGTGTAGCAGGACAAGGTTTATATTCTTCCTCTGTTTATGCAGTCACTGGTATTTTTTTGTCCTGGTCTCATGTTCACTTAAAAGCTTTAGTACTGAGTCTTGAAATGCATCAAATGGGATTGTGGAGAGCAGTACCAGAGGTTTTTTGAAAGCTGTGCTCTGCAGCTCAGAACTCCACAAGAGATGAGCTCTTGGCCCTGTCAGATGCTGTTTCATGCTGACAGTGTTGGCCCTGTGATGTTTGGTAAAGTAGGTCATTCAAGCTGCCATCAAGAAGGGGTTTTTTTTTGGTTTTTTGATGTTTTGTTTACCATCTGAAGACATAGGATACTTATTTAACATCCCTTCCTCAGATCTGAAGAAGGGCTGTGCCCAAACATCTCTTTCCCAGCTAATCAGTTGGTTTGGTCTTACCTACTTTCATTTTTATATCAGCATTCTTGCACATCTGTTTTCAGCTTCACCAAAGCCTTTTGTGCTGAAGATGTCAAGTCACTGGGTAAAACTGACTACACTTAAAGCTCAGCTGAGTTTGGAGCTACAGAGCAGAGGTTGCATTAATCTGCTCATCAATTTACTGCTATGAAGGGATGCAGAGAGGGGATATGTGCTGCCTTTGACACACTGAATGCTGTTCCATGCTATAACAGCTGGTTGCCTCCACTAACTTGAGCTGCATTTGGTGGTGAGCTCCTGGAAGCCTTTTTTAAAATGAAGCAACAAGTTCTTGTGTTTCTGAGCTCTTTGATACCACTCCACAGGCATTTTCCTAGGTAAACAGAACTTGTTCAGCAGAACTGTGCAGTCTTGTGTAATTGGAGGAGCAAATGAGGCTATTTAAGGTAGTGGATTTTGCATTGAATAAAAGATTTTGTGTTAGCTGAGGATGACCTTTGATTCCCTGTAACAGCATAAAATGACTGCCTGAGGAGCTGCTCCTTGGAAGTTTATTGCTGGTCTCATGAAGCAGCGATTTAGCTGAAAGCTCCTGAAAAGTAAATGTCCCTTCTTGGTACAAAATAGGAAGGGGAGTTGATTAAAGTGAATAGGAATTGAATTTTCTATGGCTTAGAGGCTCAGCTACACCTGGCCTCTACTAGAGGTTCTCCTAAACAAAGCATCAAACTATTTGTTGGAATTTTTCAATCCAAATTTTGCTTATTACAGAGGGAAAGGGAGACTTGTGCCTATTTAACAATATTTTCTTATTTTTTTAAATATGCTTTTCTTTGCTTGATAGCTCAGGCACTGAACTTGCTTGGTAATAGACCAGCCTTAATGTTTGTGTTATAAAACTTTAAAAAGATGTTCTGTAAAAATTAATAATTAATTTTTAATTTTCTGCTTTCTTAGACTTGAAGGGTATCAGCACTGGCTTGTTGATTTATTCCGTGACTCTGGAATTTTAAACTTAAATAGCTCTTTGTTTTAGCCTATAAGAATTTGTTTATACATAAGGGATTTATGCCATGCTCATCCTTCACTAAGAAATACGATATGAACTGTTCCACCAGTGTGTTTTCATGTATAAATGGAATAATACTGCATTATTGTGAGGTCATGGATTACTGTTTTATTCAGTTTGTAATTGCATTTAATAGCTTGGGAGTATGAGGAGTTGCTGATGTTGTATCTGTGGTTTATGCAACACTGGGAGTCAGGTTCAGCTTTTTTGTAAAAAGTTGTTTGCAACTAAAAGTGTTTTGATGAACTGTTACTTTAACTTTGTATTTGGCATCTGGAGAAGCAGGACAAGGAAGACACGTTCAGGTGACACCATTTCTGGTAAATAACTGGGCCCTATGTGGCTGCACAGCTTTCTTACTTTCTTTTGTTTAACTGGTTCTTAGATAGATGAGAGAGAAAGCAGCCCAGATACGATGAGACACTGAAGAGATTTGCTGACCCATAAGCAATTTCATTTTCTTATATCCCTCTTAGAAGATGTGGCTAATTATTTCTAGGTTACCCTTGAACTGATAGAGGTGGATTTTAAGAAACATCTGTAAGGTCAACTGATCCACTCCTGGATCCCTTCCACTGAACAAAAGTAATCCTCACAGAATGCAATTCCTTGAAACAGCATCAAAGGGCTGGGGGTCCTTCCTCTTCAGATACCTTCTACCACGTTCACCTCATCAAGGCAAGGTTTTTGCCATAAAAAAGGGAAATTTTATAAGGTCAAGAAATGTTCTGGTGACCATTTGGATTGCTTTGTCTCACTCCTCCAGTCACCCCACATTGGAGGCTGAAGATCTGCAATGCAAACTGATAAGCAGAGTGAATTTGTCACAGACCAAGATGATCAGATTTTATTTTGCAGTAAAATAAAGAATAGCATGTGTAGGATTCACTTTTTCTCTTTTTTTCACCTCTTCTCTCCAGTTCTGCATGAAGCAGATTTTAGCTTTAAGCAATGGAATAGTGAATGAACTTCTCTAAGATGTTTTGAGGATAGAAATGGTTTTGTTGGGTGGATTTTTTTGTAAATAGCCTAGAACAAGAAGAAACAGAGATTTAGAATCAGTGTCCTAAGAAATGAGTAATTTTAAACCTTTTTCAGCTTTCATAGCCTTGACTTTACCCTTCTCTTCAGTAAAGCCTTCAAAAAGTAAATGGAAGGAAGTGGGAGAAGATGAGCAGCTTAGTCCACCCACAAAGAAATCTGCTACAACTTTCGTGCCTGAAAACTAATACAACCCATATGGGTTTAAAAAATGGCTAGTCTTTATTTATGGAATCATAAAAATAAAGTTTAACTTAGTTGCCCTTTTAACATCTGTTTTCTTAACAGCAAAGGCTGGGAGGCTGCATTGCTGCCTGCTCTGCTGCACAGCATCACAGGAACCCTTGGGAAGGGGAGGTATGGGAAACCTCATTAATGCTGCATTCCTCCTGCTGTCTCCCAACACCCTGATCTGTTCTCCTCCCCACCTCACTACCACCAATGGATTAGGATTTGAAAATAAAACCACTGAATTCTGTCAACTATTACTTTAAAATGTAGTTCAAATGACCATAAGGATAAACAGGTGATCATGGTTCAAAAGGTCACAAATTGTTGTTTTAAAACTCTGTACTTTTTGGGAATACCCAAGATTATCCTACTATTAATATTAAGGTCACCAAGGGGGGAAATACAACAATAAATTCAGTATTGGACTGACTTTTTGCCAGAAGAATGTCTTGAGCAGAGATCCTCAGCAGTTTATGTTCTAGAATGAGTTTATGTAAATGCTCTCTATCTTTCTTCTTCAGGAGAAAAATGGCCTAATGTAGTCTGGAGCATGGAATTAAGAGTTTGCTCATATTGCAGAGTCGAAAATGAATTCATGGAGGTGATGCTGCTTCTCAGTTGTGCTGAATCATTTCTGTTGAAAAACTGGGCTTGGATTTTGACACTTAAAGTAAAATATAATTTTTCTTTCAGTTCTGCCTGTCAGAATGCTCACAGTTAAATAAAGAAGACCATCTCTGGTGGCAGGGTAATGATGACGGAGTTTCTCAGTCTCCAGAGACCCTTGGAGGTCCTGGAGCCCATCACCCTGTTCTCCTCTGTGCCCTTTAGCAAAGGGTGTTCAGGAGACTGAGCTAGAGAATGTGTGTGTGGAGTGGAAAGGGGCTGGTGGGGGGAAGGATGATTGATTTAGAGACCAGGTAATCCAAGGTAGATTTCCAAAACAGCCTTTTCAAATCTGAGTTTAGAGTAAGGCAGAGGTCAGGAGGTGTTGTTTTGGATTTGTTATAATGTACTATTTGTCAGTAGTTCCTGTGAAGAAAGGTGATGTTTGCTTGACTTTCGCTAGGAGGAAATTTAGCGTAGATAATATTTTCCACTCTTAAATAATGCATATACCCAAAGAATAATTAGAATATTTAGAAAAATCTCACACAAAGAACTAACTTGAAGGAATGAAGATCAGTGAAGGTTATGGTGCAGTTAGAGTGTCTGGAAAGCATGTTTGGGGAATTCTGGATACTAACATGAAAAAGCAAATTAATTTGGATGCAGAAGATTGTCACTTGATCAATAAATATATTTTAATTTTTAGAACATTCAGAAGGCACTCTCAGTTTATGGGCTACAGTTGTCATGGTAGAAAGCATTTGTGGCTTTACCAAAGAAATCCTGCATTTGTTCTGTGGGTAAACTTTGTTTGAAAATTTTCTTTATCAACAAGATGAATGCAGTGAATTCTTCTTCCATCTCTTATGTGAATATGCAGATCTCCTTTAAAACAATGCCTTTGTTCTTCAGTTTCTAGTAATTACGAGAGTGATAAACAGTAGCCCATGAAGTAGCTAAGACTATGAATTATTGAGGCCAAAATAATATGTGTCACCATCATTATCACAGAACGGTTTAGGTTGGAAGGGACCTTCAAGATCATCTACTTCCCACCTCCCTGTTAGGACACAGTCACCTTATACCAGACCAGGTTGCTCAGAGCTCCATCCAGCCTGGCCTTGAACATTTACAGGGATGAGTATCCACAGCTTCTCTGGATGTGTGTCACCATCCTCATAGTGAAGAATATTTTCCTAACAGTTAAACACATATTCTTTCAGTTCAAAGTCATTCCTCCGTGTCCTATCACCATGTGCCCTTGTCAAAAGTCCCTCTCCAGGCACTGGAAGGGGCTCTGTGGTCTCCCTGGAGCCTTCTCCAGGCTGAACATTCCCCACTCTCTCATCCTGTCTCCAGAGCTCCTCCAGCCCTAATGCTGATGTCATTGCTGAGCTCTGGGCTGTAGCTCTTCATTTTTGTTGTAACAAGTGAATGGGCTGCTCTTTTCTCCCTTGGAGGAGATCTCTTGCTGTTCTGTTCACCTGGTGGCTGAGGTGTTGCAGAAGAGGAACTGAAAAGCAAATTTCTGTTCTGCTCCCCAACACTGCTCTGCTACCAATCTGTTTTATTCACAGTTTTCAAATCCTGAGTTCAGTTTGGTTTCTCAGGGCAGTGGAACTTGTACAAGTATTCCCTGTTTGGTTCTGTCCTGGTCCCCTTCCTAACAATACTTCAACTTGCCAGCCAGTTTGATTTTGATGAATAGAGATATTAACTGATGTGAAAAAAAATTAGTTAAATAGCAGAGAGCTCCTAATGATGCCATTTACTGAGGGAGAAATTTTGGTCAGTTCTGTGCTGATGGGATCTCTGGGACACCCCCGGGAGCTCCAGCTCTGGACATAACTGTGGAGAAAGCCAAGGTTTGTCAGTTTGTCTGATGGGCCTTTTAGATCTTTATTTTTGTTTGGATAAACTTGAGTGGAAAAAATTAAGCAACCTTTTATATGTCTCACAATTTTAAGAAACAAAACCCCGTTATTTAACCCTTTGTTCCCCAAAGCTTTGTGGTTTTTGAAGGCGACATCAATAGGAGACAAGCTCAGCACCAAAAGGAAAATTTAAAAAACTAAATACCTTGATACAATTAAAATTCCTGACTTTTTTCCTCCCCTCTTGCTTTCCAAAAGCTGATGCTGATAATCAGTAGTCTTTAGAAGCAGGCTGAAATTGAGCAGCCAAAATCATAGTCACAGCAGAAGTCTTAACTTGAATTTCCTTGGGGCAAAGTGTCATTTCTTAGCCAATCTTGGCCTGTCCGTTGTTACTGGGGGAGTCTGAGCTTGTTTTCTGGTTAGAATGTGTGCTTCACGAAAATGGCCAGTGCTTCCACATATTCTTAGTAAAAACTTATGAATTCATTTTTTTCATAATATTTTTTTAGGTTTTTCTTTGATAGCTGTTATCATCATCGCTTACACAGAGACTACTATGCAGATACTATCAGAGTGAGTCAGCAAATGCATCTTGCACGACAAGAACCAACGCTCCTGTTCCACAGCCCTAATTTCTGACAGATGTTCCTTACCTCAGTAAATGGTATAATCTGATTGGCATTACTTAAAACAGATCACTTTACATAAATGCTACTCAGATACCTCTTGATGAGCTGTATTTATAAAATGTTGTAAATACTCAATATTAAGTATACTGGAGATGTATTTAACTTCTCAAGTTTGTTTTTTTTTTACTTTGTGCCGTGTCTGCTGTGCTATCTTTGCCTGCCTTCCTCCCTGCAGCTTGGAATTTTGGGGTTTATGAATATCTTCAGAACATAAATTTTATGCTTCTGGCCTTTTTTTGGTGCAGAAAAAGATCATGTTACTTGAAAGAAGAGCATGAGCACATGTCTACTGTGTACTTCCTACAATAACAAATAGATATTAAGTTTTTTTTAAAAACCATCACGGAAACACTTGGCTTAAGTAAAAAAATACATAGTGTGTAAAATGCTGGATAGCTTCTAAAATTGAATTTAAAAAATTCTCATGCTATGAAGTACTTAGTTTTCAGCTTCATTTTGTAGTCTAACACAAAAACAGGAAGGTATGTCCTTGAACAGAATGAATATAATACTGGTATTATATGAGCAGGCAGTATCTCTTGACACTTGGATTGATAATCTGTATTAACCTCATCTGTTAAAAGTGTAAAGAATACAGAGTCCACACATTCTGTTTATTAAAAATCTCCTTGGAAATGCACTTACCAGTTGATATATAAAGGGTTTTGTTTTCGTGAATAAAATTTAATTTAGACCTTCCCCTTTTTACTTCTTGATATATTTTTTATCTGCTTTTCTGGAAAACCTTTTTATGGAAGGAACACATTTTTTAAAATACATTTTACACCCTCGAGCACAGCTCAAACCAACTTAAGGAAAACTGAAGGAGTATCTGCAGTTTCCTTTTTCTAAGGAAACAAGTCTGACTTGCTCAAGGTCACCAAGGAAGCCCATGGCAGAGCTGGATGTGTAAAAGCAGCTTTCCTGCCCTGCCAGCTGCAGCGTGAACCAAAGAGGCATTGAGCCTGTCTGTGCCCCTTCTGTACCCACACAACTACAATAACTGGGGGTTTAAATATTACTGTAACACGTTTTGCTTTATTGTTGAAGGTAAATATAATCGACCTTGTCGCTGGAAGCATTTGTCTCTCTGTGTAGCACTCAGGGGCTTGGAAAACTTTGTGGTGGGGGGAGGAAGGCACCCAGGCATGTCTTCAGTTCCCTTTGGCTTTCTTCAGCCCCAGAAAGAGCTTTGTGCCTGAGCAGTGATGCAGAACATCTGATGGGCCTGGTTGTGGCCTAATCTCTCTCTCTCTTTTTTTTTCCCAGTGAATATTTTTTCTCATCTAAATAGAGAAGCAGACAATACTTAAAGGCAGTTGCTGCTTACTTTCTTCTTTTTTTTCTTTTTATCGAGAATTTTGATATACACCACTAATTCTGCAAGGCCAGTCAGTATATTGAGAAATGAGAGGGCAGTAAAGAATGGTAATTAAACATATGCTGTAGACAAGTGCATGCTGCTACAAGTAGGCAGATAGGTTAAGTTGAAGGCTGCTGGCTTTAGATTAATTCCCTTTTGGTTCTAGTCTTGGATAAGCCTTACGCCTTACTGCTAAGGGCTGGGAGTGAGAAGAGATTACCGTGGAATATATAAAGAGCTTTAATGATGTGTGAGTCTCGTTCTTGTTGATTTTAATAAGTATTCTAGCTGAATCAGTTATTTATAATTTTTGTGAAATACTTTGCTGTGTGTAAAACGGGTATTTGCTTTATATCCACATACACATTCTGCCTGGATGTGTGATTATTATAAACATCGGCTTTTGCAGTGTTTATACTCACCATTTTAAAAGAAAACTGCAAGCAGTTTTGATGTTAGGTGCTGCAAAGTTAAGAAGAAACAAAGGCCGTTCACCATCTGGGGTGAATGTTCGAGGTGACCTTTGCCTTCTGATGAGAAATCAATAAAGAAGCCCCGGGTTTAGAGGGGGCTGGATGTGGCACTGAGTAAGGACTGGCGTGGGCTGCGATATTCATTCTTTAGGGCAAAGCAGCACTGCCAGGGTTCTTCGTCCATAATCTCGTGGAGTGAGGCAAGTGCTGCTGGAGAGTGTGACCCCAATTTCTGCTGAAGTTTGGGGAAGTTCTCCAGCGCTTATAGGGAAGTTCGCGTGGGCTTAAGAGGGAAGTTTCGTGCTTTTAGGATACCCGGCGCTTGTGTCGATAAGCGGACACAGCAAATCTGTAAAAGCGATGGCAAAACGCGGGTGCGGCAGGGGAAGAGGCGGTGCGGGGCAGCCGCGAACAGGAACATCAGCGGCGGCGAAGCGAGGCCGGTCCGCAGCCGGGCCGGGCGGCATTTGCAGCGCTCTGTCTTTGCGCAGAGAGGGTGAACCGGAGACTGCCGGGCGCGGGCAGCAGACGGGGATTAGCATATTAATGGGAGCCGGGTAATCGCCTCCCGCCCCTGCCCGCCCTCCTCCGCAGGGCTCACTCCGCCTCGGCACCGCTCCCGGGGAGGAGGAGGAGGACGAGGACGAGGAGGTGGATGATGCTCCGGGGCGGGGGGAGATGAGGCAGCGGCGCGGCTTCCCCGCTGCGGAGCGCGCTGGAGCCCCGGGCGGGCCGGGGGACCGCGCTCCCCCCGCAGCCAGGTGAAGCCGCACCGCCCCGGGGAGGGCCGGGGCTCCCTCCTCTGCCCGGGATCCGGCACGTCCAGGCGGCTCCAGCCTCCCCCCGCAAGAGCCCGGAGCGCTGAATCGGGACATTGTGTGCCGGAGCTGGCCGGCATCGAGCACGCTCTGTGTATGTGGCTGCTGGAGGTGGCCGGGCAGCAGCCCCCGAGGCGGGCAGGTGCGGGCTGCATGGAGAAAAGCGGCTGCAGCCCATTCCCCATGTGCTGGGCTAAAGGTACTCCGACCTTTTATTTATATGTGTGCGTGTGTGTGTATATATATATATATCTATATATCTATATCTGTATGTATTTCCCTCTCCCTCTTAATTTAACGTTTTACCACCTGTGGTTCTGTGGGTTTTTTTCCTATCAAAGCCAGGCGAGAAAATAAAATATTCTGGTCATGCGCTTGCAGTGCGGAGCTGCCCCTCCGCAGGAGCTGCTTCACCTGACAGCTGGGATGCTTCGGGATTTTTTTTTTTTTCTCTCTCTCTGCCTTTAAGAATGATTTGAAATGAAAAGAGGGCTTGAGCTGTTTGGTTTGTACTTGCACTGATGTGAGGATCTGAGGGCTTTGTTTGTGATCTTTGTATTTTGAAGGCACTGCGAGGGTGATGCTGCTTTCACTGACCTTTTAGAAGGAGTAGTTTTGAAGTGTCTGATCCTGATCGTAGGGAGCGTTTACAGTGGAAGACTCACATCTTTTTACTTGATGTCTCCGAATTTGCCACCCCTATTATCCACCCCCAAACTGAGACAATAAGTAGCCACAGAGCATGAATTTATACAATGAGAGGGTTGGACTTGAAATTGAGGCTTAACAATAGTTAGATGGACATGGGAAAGTCATTCACGTGATAATCTTAATTTGCGCCCCAAGACATTAATATTTACCGTATTGTTATCTGGACATTAGTTTTATATTGGAGTTGCGGATGTGAGTGTACAGGGATTAAGGTCGAAATTCTGTTAGTATCCAAAGAATCCAATCTTCCTTAGATGGAAAACAACTGTAAAAAGTTGAGTGTTGCTGGTTGTAAGCATAACTTTCCTCGTGCTTGCTTTCATTTCACTGTACTTTCTTTTTTGGAAGAGAAACTGGCAGTGAAGTATTGCGTCACCGTAGTCTTGGATCACGGACAGCCAGTTACTTCAGAAGTTCAGGGCAAACGTATCTGAACTAAGGATTTGATAGGCATAACTGCTGATTAGTCGTCTTGAAAAAAACAATATTAATTTCATTTACAACTTTTATTGTCTAGTGATTAGGAGGACACACGAAGAAGTATTTAACACTGACTTTGTCTTGCCTGCTTTCTGCACCTTTCAGAAATATTCAGGCTAAACTAGTCTTTGCCACACATTGACATATTATAGTAGCACATAGAGTAAAAGCGACTTAGAAAGGGAGAAGTTGGAACACCACACCCTGGATTCATGAAGTGCAGAACCTGTCAGCTCACTGGGGAATAATAGTTAGTAAACAATGAGTAACGGTAGTGGGAAACAAAGCTAAAACAGAGTGTCCTTTGCTTTTAGTAAAACTTGTTTACCGTGTAGGGGTAACAACAGTGCCAGATCTGTGTGTCATAAATTGTATAACAAAAGTATTAGATGAAATTGGGATTCATCTCTTTGGACTATTGCGAGGGTCAGGATGAAGGTACCACCCAGAAAGTAACTTTTAAAAGTAGGGAAGAAGAATTTTCTGAAAGCAAAAGCAAGTTTTTGCCATCTGCCGTTCAGGCTGGTTAGTATTAAGGTATCAATTTCTCCCCCCTACTCCAGTCCCAGAGGAAGCCCCCAGCAGGGCTGGGGATGGCTGCATTGGGCCATGATAAAAGCTATTGATTCCCCCCCACCCATTCCAGCAATTAAAATGAATTAAAAATGATCCCACCTCTTCCTCTGGTCGTCTCAGAACATAGCTTCAGGGAAGATTGCTTGTCCATCCCCTCTGCCCCAAAATACAGAGAGCAGCCCTGTAATCTCTTGTTGTTCCTGTTGGGGGGAGAAGGGGGACACCAGGAGTTGCATAAGAGGACAAAGGCACCAGGATCTCTCACAGCTGCCTGTTGTGATGATTTCTAGAAAAAGCTTCATCGCAGCCTCCCAAAAAAATAGGACAGATGAGAAATAGCTTGAGCTATATTTGTCATTGAATGGTGGCCGTGCCTTAGTCGATGATTACTCTGTGTACTGTTCACCGGCTTAACCTTAGGGAAATGAGACGGATCTGGCCTACTTTGATAAGGGCTGTGAGATATCTGCAGTCCAAGAAAGGTAATATATTAATGAGAGAACCATTTAGTTCTGATCTCTTTATTCTGGCCTCTTTGGTTTATCTGTTACTGCTTCAGGTTACCTGTAGAAAAAGTTGATAAAAGTTTGAAGTATTTTATGATGTCTTAAAACGTGATCTTGATGTGTGTATTTTATTATCCATAACTTTTTTCTAAGTGCTGTGTTCTCCTTTGAATGGGACAGATTAAGCTTTCATTGCACCAGGTGTGATCTCAGCAAATGTTTGTTCTTTGAAAAGGCTTTGAAATATTTCAGTGAGTCTGTGTTCATACAGAGCTTCCACTTTTTTTTAGCATTCTTAAATCTGAAATCGTCAAATCTTCTTAGCGATAGCGTGGGATGACCTAATTGCAGCCAATTCTGTGGCTCTGTCTGTAGAACAGCAACAGAGAATAAGATATTTGCTTGCTTTAGAAAGTATTTGTGTAAAGCTGTGTTGTTGCTTTTTTGCCTCCTCTTCACATCTAAATCTAATCTAAGTAGTGTTATTGAATTGAATAATTTAGTCTGGATCTGCACATTCCAGATTTGAGGGTATTCTAATGGGTGAATGAAGTGTGTATTTTGTTGCTGACATATTTCTTCTCAATAAATCTGTATTACTCTAGTCAGGATAGGAGTAAGACTTTTTTGGCTGCTTCCTCCCTCTCATTAAGTAATTTGAAACTTAAAATGTCTTGTGGACATTTAAAAGGGGCTTGTGGAATAATCATCCTGAAGCTCAGCTACAACTTCAGGGGATGCTGAAGTGGGTGTCTTGATCCCTGGGCAGTCACTGCTCCTTTCCCAGCTCGGTGCTGAAACTTTGTGCCGGTATCATCCAGGGATGTTTCCTTTCTGCCTTTAACATCAGACTAGAAAGTTGTCATGGATCATTAAAGGCTTTTCACTAGCATCTCTGAACTTTGTTGGGATCTTTAATGGTATAATGTATTGCACTTTGACTTAGATACTTTTGCTGGTGAATTTTTTTTTCCTGTGAATTCCTGCCATTTTAACCTTACACAATAACTGGGTGAAAGCAGTGTAAATGTCACAGCCAAGGATAGTTGGGCAGCTCTTCTATAGGTCTGTGAATTATCCACCCCAAGGAGGAGGAAGTCTCTTGAATATCTTCCAGAAGAGCTCTGTTTACTAATTTTTGAACAATTAATCAATGTAATTCAGTGTGTGCCATGAGTTGTTAGTGCAGAGTGGTCACAGTTCTTGAACTCAGCCCTTCAAACTAACATGGAAAGCCTATATTGGCTTAAAATAATTAAGCTAAATTCAATCAGAAACCTTGTCCTAATTAAAAGAAGTATTAAAAATTTAAAGCTGTCTGTGAAATGTATTTAATCTGCGGGGAAAGAGTTTTGCCCCATCACAGATGTTGCAATCTTTTTTTAAAGAGAGAAGCAGTTCCAAATTAAATGTTGTGGGTTTATTTTCTGGTGAGCCCTGCTGATTCAGGGGGTGTGTTCAGATGAGACCTGTTGGTCATGTGTTGAATATAAGCAAGACAGTTGGATGCATAAGAAAAGAGTTCAGAGCTGTTTCTCCTTCATCTCCATGTCATGTATCTCTGCTGTTTAGCTCAGAGTGATAACTTTCAATCCAACAGGCCCTTAGGTTTTTAGGTGATGGGTGATCACTGAGAGGGACACAGTCATAGAAAATGGAGTAAGGGAAATTGCTGATACTATGAAGGTTGTAGGCAGGTAAATAATCTCTATAACAAGATATCCTGCTTCTTTGACTCAAACATTGTATATGTAACATGGAAGTATAATTGTTCTTGTGTATCAGAAAGGAAAAAAAGCCCTTCTGTTTTTATGGCTGTTCTGCTGCATCTTCTCAGTGAGCTTCAGTGAATGCACCTGCTCTTGCTTTTTTTTTTTTTTTTTGTTGATCTGTAGGTGTAGTTTAGGAGTGACATTAGGTGCTTTTTCCTTGGTGTCTGAGGGCACTACAGCTAGGAAAAGTCTGGTCTGTCATTTGACAGTCTGTTGTTGACTAACTACATGGGCTACATTGGCCATTTCCTTCTGCATGGTAATCTTGCCTAAACTTTTGTTAAACTTAATAATAACTTTGCAGCTTCTTGAGCTGTGAGACTTACAAACCATAAAAAACATCTCTTCAATTCCTGGGTTTTTTTGGAGGTTTTTGTACAAAGAAGAAAAGTAATGTTAGTCTCATCAAACTACTAATTTTCAAAGGCAGTTGGAAAAAGTTCATAGAAGCACAGAATGGTTTGGGCTGGAAGGGACCTTAAAGATCATCTGTCTAGTTCCAACTCCCCTGCCATGGGCAGGGATACCTTCCACTAAAGTGGATTGCTTAGAGTATCATATTCCTGATATGCCTGTATATGTTTAAAGGTGGAAAATAATCTGGAAGAGCAAGGGGGGTTCTCCCCTTCAGTGTTACAGCACAGTGTGTGGTGGCTCAATATTCTTAAAAATACAGGAACTGTGCAGCTCCGGGAGTCTGCTGCATTCCCACCCGGGTGATTGTTCCATATTCAAAGACGACTGGAATGGAAGATGCAGCTTGAGATATTTTTCCAAGAAAGGAAAGTGATTGTTTTAAGGGCTGGGGGAGCATTTGGTGTTCCCTGGGTAATGGAGATGTGTGATCTTATCAATTGTAGCACCTGGTAATGAGCCAGTGAACCAGCTTGGAATTAAATTCTGGGCTGCCTGGAAAAAAACGTAAAACTTCAGTAAGGAAAACAAAATGTTTCAAATATCCTTTTAAAGAAGCCTTAGAAAACAGGCCTAAGAGCAAAGTGTGGAAGTTGGCACTGTTTCATTGTTGGAAGTGATACATTAAGCAGAAGAATTACCCAGGAGTTCATAGCCCTAATCACTTTCTTATTCAGTTTTTATATATTTGAAATTTCTTTATCAGAAGTCACATTGTAGTTTTTTGTATATTTATTTTCTGTATGTAAAATACATCTCCAGACGTGCATAATTTGCCTTTGCTCAGTTTAGCCTGGCAACAGTTGCAGTATTTCAGCATTAGATACCAAAGATGATCTCTTACCTGTTTTTGTGTTTTTAGCAAATGCAATTCATTGGGCAATGTCTCTTTTGGAGGCTTTTATTGGTAGGACTATGGTACTGAAATTAGCTTTTGTGGCTGGTGTTATATTTGTAAGAAATTTATTAGGTTGTCTCAATCCTTCACTTGCTGTAGTGTTGCTGAAGTAAAATAGTTGCAAGTTCATGTCTTGCAAAAATTTTGATGTGCCAGCAAAGAGTATGTACTTTTCATTAATTGTCTGGAAAAAAAACCCTCACTGGTATTCCTAAGTTCATGCCTGATGTGTGTTTATTCATGGAGTTATTAAAAACTGGAGACATTACAGATTAATGTACACCATAACAATATAGTAGGGAAGCCTGTACAAGCTGCTGAATTCTATAACTCGGCACAACAAATGAAAGCCAGACATAAGGAAATATCTTTGTAAATATTACATTAAAAGAAGCTTAAGTACAGGACATCATAAATGTATTTGATTAGAGCAGTTACAAAAAATATTGTATCATTCATTAAGATTTCATCATCATTCAAAAGGAATGAGATCACTACAATATCTCCTGTTGAATCCATGTTGAGAACTGCCAGTGCCAGTTTTCCCTGACGGGTTGTCAAGGACTGGGGTTGCTGAGGTGTGGAGGTGGCTGGTGGTTGCCCAGCACTGGGTGATTCTGTATTTATTGGCATATGGAAAGAGGGTAAGACTGTCCTCTTCTGATATTTAATGTGGCTTAGCATAGATATTAAGCATTTCTGTGTGTATTCAATCCTCCTGAGTCATTTCATTAAAAATAACCTGTAAACAAACTCCCTTTTTTCATTTATTTATTTGATAACCAAGGTTTGTTACTTTGCCAGAAGGGAGGTTGCTTAATCGTTTCCCCAAGCACTGTCACTGCTTTCTGAAGTAGTGTTTCTCCCTGCCAGTGATTTCAGATCCATAACAGCAAGCACTAGGGGTTTGTGCTTTCTGTTTAAATTGGATCTGCAAATGAAGTATTGTCCCTTCCTTTACCAAGGAAATGTCTGGAGAAACAGCTTTTTCCATGGCCTAAGTCTCCTCAAGTAAATACAGGAGTAAAAGCAGTGTGTGCTTCTGTTCTGCCATGACTTGGGACAGCAGCTCACAGCAGCTGAGCACTTCAGTGATGTCCTGTGCAGGGTCACACCAACAGGGGATGAGTGTAGTGAACTGAAGTGTGGTATTTTGAGACTGAAAGATGAACTTTTTACTTAAGCTGGGTCTGCTGGAGAACTAAAAGTAAAACCAGACTTTCCTCACTTGAACAATACCTCTTGATGAAGCAAAATTAATCACTTAATTGCCAGTATTTGGTCATGGATTCCCATGGTATTTTACTTTTCTCCTTTAACATCCATACAAAGGTCATGGAAGCAAGGAACATTTTCATCAGAAGTGATGGCAGGGTGAGTAATGGTCTGCGGTCCTGTTGCATCTTTATTTCTGGGAAGGAACTGGGTGTGTTCTGTAGCTTCTTAGCTGATTTTGGAAGATAAGGGGCAGTAGGGTTTAAACTCTTCTCACAGCCTTTCTGCTAATGTGTTTACAACACAGCCATGATCTGTTCTTGCTGGTATGGGGAGATAGTAGGAATCATGTTCCTGAAATCTCACTGGGTTCAGCTCAAAAGGGGGTTTTGTCTCTGCTGTGTCACGATGATTGGTCAAGATTATCTGAAGAATTGCAACAAAGATACTTTGGAGTACAGCAACCTTTTCAATGTGATGGTAACAAATGATTCCCATACAACAAATTGCATTGCCAGGTACTTGAACAGCAGCTTTTTGTCCATTCAGGTGTTTGATTGCAGCAGTCGTGATTCATCCTGGCAGGATTAAAAGGTCTCTGATTTATGGTTGTATATAGCTGTACCTGTCAAATAGGAGCATGTGTGTGCTGCAGATATCCATCCTAGCCCCTTCCCAGAGGGAAAAGGCACTGCTCAGGTGACAGGGAGCTGGGAATCTGTTCCCAGTTCAGGGCTGATTCCTGTGTCATGTTCATCACAAGAGCAGCAAAGAAATTAAGATTTGCACCCTGAGCTGTTCTGATCAGTGTCCACTGGCACGGAAGTGGGATGGGCACCTAGGGGTGGTGCCTCTCAGGTCAGTAAGTTAATGTTTTATCAGCTAAACAGGTTTAGCAGAATGTGGGCTTTTCTGCATGTGTTTCTGAACCTAAAATTAAGGGGATTTTGTTCTGGTTATAATTGTATAACTTAATGCCTGGGGTTTTCTTACACAGAGCTGGGAGGATGCCATCGATTCCCAGAATGGTTTGAGTTGGAAGGAATCTCCAGGATCATTATTTCATTCCAACCCCTCAGCCGTGGGCAGGGACACCTTCCACTATTCCAGGTTGCTCCAAGCCCCATCTAACCTGGCCTTGAACACTTCCAGGGATGGGGCAGCCACAGCTTCCCTGGGAATCTGTGTCAGGGCCTCACCACCCTCACACTAGAGAATTTCTTCCTTGTTCCTGTTCTGTCCTTGAAATGAAAGATTTTCCCTTTCAATCTTTTGCTTTTATTTATATTTTTAAATACATACACATAGTATTTCAAAGAGTATATAATATAAAATATAAAGTATATTATATACTATATATGCTGTTTCATAGATACAGGATATATAAACTGAATATATGAATGCAAGGCATCATCAGTTCTTTGGTGGGAAAATATCCATTACTTTCATTCATTCCAGAGTAATTTTGGTGTTTGTACAGGTTCTGGTTTTATGTGATACTGAACATACTTTTTGCTGGGTTTGATTGCATTGATTTGGTTTTCCTGGAACAAGCTGTGTGACCTGTATTGATCACTAGTGTTGGACTTCATGTTTGAAGTACCAAATTTGCATATCTAAATATAATTTAAATCTCTTTTATCAGTGTAGAGGTGCAATAAAAATGCATTTGGAGTAATGCTCTTATCTGCCACAGCTCACTTCTCCTCCCAGCTCTGGCTGTGATACATTTGTGTAGTTAGAGTACAGTGCCCCCACACTGATGAAAACCAAGGTGTTGCAGTAGGAGCAACAGCACTTTGCTGTCACTTTGGCTGCCAAATAATTTCCTCCTTCAGAAAGTCTTCTACTCAGGATTATCCAAGTCCTTAATTGCTTATGCTGAAATCAGTCTGGAATCTCTGAAATTTTTCATTCCTAAAATTTGAAGGGAAAACTTGTGCTTTTTCTGTGTCCAGTCTGTTCTGGGAGGGAGCAGTGAATGTTGGAGATGGGAATGGGAACGAGCTAGAAATGAGAATTATCTGAAACCAGGAACAAGCACACCCTGGATACACAGCAAGGTCATGTTCACAATTCCTATTTCATCCTGTAGGAGAAGCCTGGCAAGTTAAAACACACTTAATGTTTATCCAGTAGAGAAAGGCAATGGCAACCAGTCACTTCTGTTTAATCCAGATTTATCTCTAGTTTGTTTTTTTAATGTTAAAATCACAGTCAAGGCAAAGTAAAATAAACCACAGTGGGAGGGTTTGGCTGTAAGTATCTCAGGAACAAGAAGGAAAACATGAAAATGGGGGGGGAAATTCTCATACTTGAAACTGGCTGTAAGATGGGATCATACTTGGGTCTGTATTTATGAGTACACAGAGGTCAAAAATACTGGCTGAAGGATTTTTACATTCAGGTGTCTCAAGTTACTTTTGTGGTTGCAAAGGCTTGTGCATGTTCAGGAGAATGAGAAGTGAAGGCAGCTTTGAAACTTGCAGTCACAAATCTTGTCTTTCTTCAGCATGGTATTGGGAAATTCAGGAAAGTTTAGTATGGGCACGGTATTTGGAGACATAAAATCAAGTGGGAGAGCACCAAACATCAACTTGAAATAGTTTTTATGTCTGCCAAAAATAATAATTTTATTTTATGAATCAGTCACTGATGCCTCAGTCCAGTGAGTATTTTCCTGTTCAGTGGTAGGAACATAAACAAGATGTGGTTTTTTGGAATAATGCTACATTTTGGGAAGTGGGAGTCATTCCCTTTCCCTAGTGTGGGAATTATCATGAATTTCAGTTTTATTTCTGTCTGTGGTACACGTGATGCTTCAGCCCTAGAATAATCATACAAAGCACTAGTTAATCTATAACTTTTTGTAGGTTATTACCATAACATCCTTGAATATTTTTCCTTCTCTTGTTAGGACTTTCCTTGCTCCGTATGTCCAGTCTGCACTCACATTATTAACAGTGCTCCAGTTTTGTTGTAAAAGGGAATAAAAATGTGCTGGTTTATTTCTTTTCCCTACTAGGGAAAGTATTTCTCACATCAGGCAGTAGGTAGGACGTGAGCTGTGCCCTTCTGTTCTCCCAAGGACAGCCTCCTGCACTGCAATAAAGTTGCTCATAAAATGTGTCCTTTGTGACTGACTGGGCAGATTTTATAGGGCCGGGTCCTTTCAGGTGCTGAATTCTTCCTCCTTCCTCATCCCTGTGCACTCAGATATTCCATCACCTACCACTGTCAGCACATTGGTGTATTCCAGTCTACTGGAAATCCATAGGGATGGGCATTTCTTTGCAGAATTAAGGCCCTACTGAAGAAGAAAGGTGGATCTTGAACACTTTAGGTTGTGGATTTGTTAATTATGGCCTGTATTTGACATTGGAGGTACAGTGTAATTTGGCACTGAATTTTTAGATGGACTATTGTTTTATGCTTTAATTATTACTTCTTCATGAGATTTTTTTCCTCTTTCCTTTCAGACCACAGAGGTGCTGTTTGTTTTATCACTGTGAACTGTTTTGTTTAGCATGTAAGAGAAGATTCTATAAATGTTATAATAACTTGATTTGTAAGTTCAGAGCTTTCTGTCAAAACAACATGTTCATAGGCATACTCCCAGCATAATTTGTTATCTCCCTTTAATCTTAATTTTGTTGCATTGAAACAAACAAACATGGAATTTAAGCCTCTCCTGCAAGATGTCCTGTGAGAATTGACAAATTCTATTCAAAATAATTTCTTCGTAAATATCTTATATTGGTATACATCTTTGGTAAATGCCTTTTAAAACATAAAAGATCAATCTGTATGTTTAATATATTCTGTAGAGCAATGTGCTGTCTTTCTTAAATTCCACTCTGAAAGAATAAATCCAGTTTTAGATTTATGTCTTACATCTGGAAAATGAGGAAGAAAGTATTTAGCATTTATTTTCTGGACATTTGTCCAGTTTATAAAGGCAACAACTCTGATTTTAGGTTGGTTTTTTTAATATCAGCTATTGCAGGTGACAGAACTTGACAATGAAGGCAGACACACCAGGGAAATAATTTAATTTTTTTCAAGTCCTGTTCTTTTAAATGCTAGGGGACTGTATTGCGATACATAAGGGAAGATGGATAAGAGCTGTTTTTAATAAATTACCTTGTATATCATAAAAGTGAAGTAAATAGAAACTGAATCAGTGTTATGTTTAGTTCTGGTATTAGTTGTCTGCATCTCCAAACTGTGAGTTTCTTTTGATTGATTAAAGCAATGAAGAATCTTGAATTGCTAGTTAAAAAAAAAAAGAGCATGCATTGATGCTGAGAAAAGTCTTCAACAGTTCGAGTTGGCTGCAGAAACCACAAGTCTAATGAAGAAGTCCTGAAAGAAATGGAGTTTTCTGACCTTGAGCATGGTAGGGGATCATTAAGATGAGTGGGGAAATGGGGGTGGGCTGTGCTGCCACTCCTGTAGTGGAGAAACCGCCGGGATCTGTTCCTGGAGGGGTTTTTTTCTTACAGCTTCACCCTTTCTGTGCCAGTCTCACTTTGCTCTAAGTGTCACAGTCTGTGCAGCTCAAGTTCTTGCTGTGAGAAATACATTTTCCACAAAGAAGGGTGGAACAGGGACGCTTTCAGTCCCTGTTAACTGACATCTTAAATAAGGAATTAGTGTTGCCCATTAATGAATCAGAATTTGCTCTTTCTTAAAACTTTCTAAATGCATACCATTGCAGTAAGTGGAGTATAGTGGCTTGGGGGATATTTGTTTAGGGGCTTGATCTTTATTTTATTTTTAATTTATCTATTGTACCTAAAGGGGTAGAGTAAACCATGAAGTCTCATCAAGTATGCTGCTCTGTACTCTGCTTTGTATTAGCAAAGTGTTCTTCTGTTCACCTCTTAAAGTGGGAAAACTAATTTCCTTCTGGAGTGTGAAAATCATTTGCAGCTCATTTCTTTGGAGCAAATCGTATTAACTCTTAATGTCTCAAATTTTCCTCTGAGTGGTGTTGTCTTTGACAGAAGAACATAACTGCGTTTTAAGTGAGCTTTTCTTGTCGAATTCCTGTCATGAAACTCACTTGCTCAGTGAAATATTCTGCAGCTGATTAAAATGTAATGACATCAGGTTTCTGACAAATGCTGAGCATCTTTAAAGACCATACTTTGACATTTGCAAAATAATGAGAAATAATTAGAGGTTAGTTGTGCTTATGCCGCCGTTGACTATGCCAGGCATATCTCAAATTAACCTTTTCCTTTACATTTCATTGTAGTTACTTGTTCTGTCATGTGTTCAAATGGTCTCTGGCTGAAAAGAAGCACCTCAGTTACCTGTTGAAAGTTCCTATCACCTCTAAATTCCAGTGCCTGACTGGAGACCTGTGGATGGTGCCCTGATAGTCAATGATCAGCTATTTTGTTGATTTTGGTGCAAATTACAGGTGCTCATCAGCTTCCTTGTATCAGATGCAAACAAGCCTTACTTGTCTATCCTGTTCCCAGAGAATTTCATCAACTTCTGCCTGTGTTAAAGATTCTTGGTCTTTTTATTCACATCTGTCCATTTAGTTGGTTAAACTTGTCTAGGTACCAGCTAAGACTTGATAAATGGCTTTAAAGAAGGAGGAAAAAGAGAAGGTTGAAGTTGGAAATTACATTTGAATTTGTAATACTCGTATTTTTACCAAACTGTTTTTGCCCTCTTTAATTATTGCAATTCAGTAGTTCTTCTTTGCTTCCTACCTGTTCTCTGCTCCCCTCTTTGTCTTTCCTGTTCATGTCCGTCTGGACCAGGTATTGAAAATCTGTAAATGTTACTTGATAGTTCAGCAGCAGAGACTTAGAAGTGTCAGTTCTAGACTTTGAACCTCAAGAAAAACTAACCCCCCACCAAAACCAGAAATAAATAAGCCCAGACTGATTTATTCTGTCTTAATGTGTAAAAGCAACACAAAAATCATTTTAGCAGCAGTAGCAGGAGGACTCAGAGGGAAGCAAGGGCTCCATGGTTGGGAAGGATGAGGAAGTGCTTGGCAGGGAGGAAAGGGGTAGCAAGTTCTGCAGCTTTGGCAGCAGCAAGGACAAATTAAGTTGGTGAAGCAGCCTCTGGTGACATTTACTTGCCTTTGAAAAATTAACTCAAATCACTGTACAAATAAACTCTTCAGAAATGATCATACATCAATTTCGTTGCTTCTAACACAGGCATGTCTGAGAAACCAGACAAATTCCTTTCATGATATTTGGATATTAAACTATCCATGAGTACTTAAACTGTATACAAGAAAATATTTTTCAGAAAAACTTCAGAAATATGGCCTGAGTGATGGGACATCCTTAATTTTCTTAGTTTTTTGTTTTTTGTTTTTTTTTAACATACTTACATGAACCATTCAAAGGGTCAGAATATACAGTGTGGGCTTTTTGGATGTGTTCATAGATGGGCTTTTTTTTAATAGGGTTGTTTATTTTTCTGATTTGTTCTATAATAAAAATATTATTTGACTTCTTTTAGTTTTCTGACTTGATGTCAGGCTTTTCCAAACCTGGAAATCATCATCTTGCACTGGCATCTGTTGACCTGATAAATGTAGTCTATGAGAAAGCTGCCAAAGTGTATCTGTATTTTCATCTGAACTTTTTGGAATTCCCAAGGGTAATATTTGACTTTTGGAACAAGTCCAGGGAAGGACACTGAGTTGATCATGGGGCTGGAGCACTTGGCTATGGAAACAGACCAGTAGAGTTGGGACTGCTCAGCCTGGAGAAGACAAGGCTCCAGGGAGATCTTGGAGCCCCTTCCAGTGTGTAAAGGGGCTCCAAGAGAGCTGGAGAGGAACTTCAGACAAGGGCCTGGAGTGACAGGATGAGGGGGAATCACCTTAACATGAAGGAGGGCAGGTTCTGATTAAATATTAGGAAGAAATTCTTCCCTGTGAGGGTAGTGAGGCACTGGCACAGGTTGCCCAGAGAAGCTGTGGTTGCCCCATCCCTGGAAGTGTCCAAGGCCAGGTTGGATGGGGCTTGGAGCAACCTGGGATAGTGGAAGGTTTCCCTGCCCCATTAGCAGAACTTGAAATGAGATGATCTTGAAGGTCCCTTCCAACCCAAAACCTTCCATAATTCTGTATTTCAGTTTCAATAACAGAAGCAAAAAGTGAAGCTTTTATGGATGTTCTTAATGAGAAAAAAAAATCTCAGCAGTGATTCAGTCTCTTTGGACACCATCTCCTACTTGTGACTCTCTCAGCAGACTGTGTGAGTATGACTGTTGTCTACAGCCTGTCCTTACGTTTCTTCAGTATCTACTGCATTAGAGACTTTCAGAGAATGTTTTTCATATCAGTTTATCCATCCTCGTGGATCTTGTAAATACTGCTCAACCTCTCGTCTGGAGTTCTGCCTTTTTTAGGTTCCCTTAACTAGGCTCCTGCTCTGCCCCCTCATGATTTTAGTTGTGCTTCTCTGGACTTTTGGACAGCATAGAAGATGTTCTGCAAATTCCATTGAGTTTTCTGTTGAACCTTGGGGCTAAAATAGAAAAAACTTAATCCATAATTCTCTGCTGACAAGGGGTTGTGTGATGCTGAAGACAATCACCCCTTGCTTTTAGTAAGCATTGACAGAACCTCTTCCAAGTCACAAAGGTCCCAAAGACCCAATTTCAGGCTAAAATTAGTAATCTGATGAAATACTGTATTCTTTGTTTGGAATATTTAATAATTTTATCTGTTTGTGCAGTTTTTCCTTATGCTAGCTCCTGTTCAGGTTGTGTAGGGATTTAAGTGTTTGCAGGTACTCCTGACCTAGGTACCCCTGACTTGCTGCCTGTTTGTGGTGTGGAGGGTGTATTGTTACAACAACATTCAGGTTTTGTGCAGAAATATTTTCATCCATATTAAAGCACATACACTCCTTGCTGAAGGAGATTGTTCTTCTATTTTCACTCTAGCTACTACGAAGCATTTATTTTAAAATAAATTCAAGCATATTGAGAGCACAGATTGCAATATGTAAGAACTCTGCTTCCTGAAGCTTATGTGCAAAGGTGTTTTAATTGCCAGATCCTTTTGGATTGTGTTCTCAGGCCAAGTCAATGCAGCATTTAAAAACTGCATGTGTTTAAGTGCATCCCCCCTCTCCAATTAATATTCCTGTATGTTCTAATAGAGACCTGAAGGAGGATGGATTGATAGCTCTGTGTGTGTGGTGTTGGCTTATGAAGGTGTCTTGTTTGTGTAACACCAACTTAATTTATTACCACCTGCTGTTTCTGCAAATGGTGAGATTGTCGCACACAAATTGCATATTTCATCACTGTGATGGTGGGAATTGATTTATTGTTTCCAGGGAAATAACTGAATAGAAGAAAAATGCACTGTAAAGTAAGTTGCATCTTTATGAGCTTCTTAATATCTGTCCATGATCAAATATATTCTAAAAAAGTGCAGTAAATTCTTGTGGGGCTAGCAAGATTTGCTGACTTGATGCCTTCAGGTTTGCCTGAATTTCTCAACCATGAAGATGTTAAAGCAGTCACCCCCTGTCTCCTTTGCTACCCTGCCATGATGAGGATGTGCTCACACTGGTGGTTTGGGACCTCAGTGCTGGTGGCTCTGTGCTTGTGCCTGTGCTAATTCACCACAGATGGGCTGTCACAGAACCTGTGAAGACTCGATTTCACTTCTGTTTTTGAAATGTGTAGCACTTGAATTAGATATTTCTGACCCCATTCCCTGTTGTTTGAAATTAGATAACTGCCAGTAACAAATAAGTATCTGGGTTATCTCAGGTGGGATGGGATGGGACTTGATGGAACAACCCAAACAGTTGCTTTAGTGGAAAAGGCTGATGTAGGTTTGGGCACAGGCTGTGTTGTATTTACAGCTCATGTGTTGAAAAGCTTGATGAGGTTTTGACCCAGGATGTCTCCTGTCAGGGGAGGTTGGAGAGAGATGAAAATAGTGCGACATATACTGTGATTGATTATTCTTGTGGTGTTCCTGCATGATTCCTTCCACAATTGGAAGTGACAAAACTGATGAGGCTTAATTGTACTGGAGCTTATCTTGCTTTAGGGGATTGAACCCACCTCTTCCAGGTTCCAATTAATTTTTCTACCACAGACCCAATATTTTATCCTTTTAAGTACTAAATTCCACTTTCAGAGAACTCTCTTGAAGGAGGCCCTAAATTAAATGTATTTCTACTGGTAAATAGCAGTTGCAATGGCTTTCTTCCCCTGGTTTAAAAACTTCAGGAAGTAGTGACTCAGTTGGAAGTAGAACGGTCTAATTGCAGCTGTTACCTTCTTCAGCTCAGAGGTTTTAACCCTTTTGGTCATTTGTGTCTCATGCACAAATGAGCTGATCCAACATACATGTTGAAGATGGTTCTACGAAAAATGAATTCGTTTTTCTAACATCAGTTCTTTGGTGACCTGTTGTCTGTCTCCTCTCTGTTTACTGCACATTGGGGAAACGTCCAAAACACACTTTCTGAACCCACTTTATATTGTAATTGAGTTACTGAAGTGAGAACTTTCCCCTAAAATTGTGGATTCCTTATTTCTCAGTACAGTGTAAATGTCGAACTTCAGGACTTGTAGTATATTAGACATGCTTTAATTAATCTAAACTCAAGGAAGGTTCAGTAACCCTGTGTTAGTAGATTAAAGGTAAAAGACTGAAAAAATGCTTTGGGTGGAGGCCAAGGGTATTTTCTTGGATGATGCCAATTTTCAGAGCTTTTCAGTGTTGATGGTTCTATTCAGAGATTTAATGACATTCACTGGAAAACCCTGCAAGAAACCTCTCAACTTCATGGGGATTAAAAAGAGCAAAAGCATTGAATGCCCTTCCCCTTAGCTGTGTAGTGCACACTGCTGAAGTCCCTGGTTTTGTGGAGAGAGTGTGGGGACAAGGGACCATGTCCAAGGGAGAATTCCAGCTGCAGTGAGGTGCTGAGTCCTGGGTTTAGATTCAGCCCTACACAGTCAGGAGCATCCACCTGGGATGGAAGCACTGGTAGGGAATCCATAAATTGTGTTCTGATACAGTGGAATGTGGAATGTGTGGAATCATGTGGAATCATTGGTGCTGACTCCAGAAGTCTGAAGAGGGCCCTGATGATCTGTTTGGAGTGGATGAAGTGTTTTGAATTGCCTTTAAAATTGCCTTTTTAAGGCTTTATTATGTTTTGTTGGGTTTTGTTATTATTTTTAATAAAAATCTTGAAATGGTCCATGCAGTGTATGTTTATCTGCTTTTAGCTTGACTTAGCCAGAGTACAGAGTAAAGAATCACTTTTTTCTTAAATTCTACTTATATACCAGAGGCTGTTGTTACTGGCTTTGAAAAACACCTGAGCCAGAATAGGAAAACTTTTTACAGGTCATTGAATTTTGTAATACACCACTGTCATGCTGTTCCTCCTGAGCCCCTAAATGCCCTTTATCTGATGGTTAAAATTATTAAAGGAGGTTAAAAATTAAAAGATAGTTGGAGCACTTTGAATTATAGACTGGAATGGTGTCATTCAGTAATATAAAACCAGGAAATCCTGGGCAAAATTGAGTGGTAGCCAAAGCCAAATGATGTATTAAGCCTTGATAGTGGATAGCCAGGATACCTTGCTGCTCTCTTCAGATGCCTCCAGTTTCAGACACTTCTGGTTTTTAATTTTGGAGAAGCACACTTGCATCATCACCAATTCTCATTAGTTTTTACTACTCTAAAAAACCTCTCCCTGTTTGTATTTGCTTCTTAAACTGTTTGGAAGAAGAGCTGGGCTGTGTGAATCCTCTTTGGAGCAGTATTTCAGACAGGAGTGTTAAAAAAGATCATTTGAATTTGTACAGCTTCCTTCAGTCTCTTATTTCAATGTTCATAGGAAGGGCTGCTGCCAACAAGTAGTGCAGCTTCAAAATACATAGAAATTAATTTAAATCTTCATTTTAAAATTGCACAGTTGTTACTTGCTCATTTCTCTGGTGCCTTTTGAAATAAAACTGCACCCCTCTAATTCTCTGGAGCTCGCTAGAAGCAAGCAACAGAAAATGCAAGGGGAGATTAGTGTTTATTTGAATTTCAGTGGTGCCAAGAGACCACAGTGAAAGTTCAGAGTGCTGTTGAGAAATTAGGCAAGCATCTAACTGGATACTGTGTTCTAATTAAAGCTTGTACAGACATTGATTTTCTTGTATTCCCAACACAGCTGATGTTTCCTCACTATTTAATTTTTTAATATTAAAAATAGAAAATGGTGCCAACTCCAAAGGGAATTGCTGGTAGTGCAGATTATGTAATGTTACAATAAAATTGGGTTAAACTGAGTGTTTAAAGGTACATTAGGACTTAATCCTGTGGGATTTTTAGTGAGAAGGTTGAATGGTGTTTTGAATGCAGGATGGATGAATACAAGACATCTTGGGACATTTGAAAAATTGCTGCTTGGCAGGACAATTGTTTAACCATTGGTCAGTCCCCAGAAACTTTCTCAGTCCCTTCATCCCAAGGTGCAGCTACCCCAGTAACAGCTACTGCTTCTCTGGCACTCAGCAAAATCCACTCCTTGTTTTTCAGCAGCCTTTGTCCATAGCAGCTGTACAGGGAATATGCCACTGTTTCATTTAATTTAGGTGATGCATTTATTTATTTCTATTTTTATTTATTATTGATTTTTAGTGAGTTACACTTGTCTTACATTTACAGGCCCAGGATTGTCATATTGCTTTGCTTCACGTGGGTCTTGTAGTTCACTGTCTCTGAATTCCTCCTTCATGCTCCCTTGAACATTTAATCTCCTAAAACATTCTTGTAATTGAAATAAAGGTTCCTGTATTGGAAATTTGTATTGCTAAACTTGTTTTGACTTTGGTCTGTGTTATCTTTGAGCTGTATTGAGACATAGATTTAGTAACTGTTCAGGCAATATTCCCTGAAGGGGGAAAAATTCCCTGAGGGGGAAAAAATGGAATTGCCAGTACTGTTTTTCCATTTCATACTGAAACAGTGAAGTACTTGGTGAGATGATTTAGGCTAAAGTAGGTACTAAGAGCTTGATTTTGAAATTGTTTTAATGTGTCTGGCTTTATACTTTGGCCTGAGAGCCTTGATAAGTGTTCTTGGCTACAAATACTACACTTAAAAATACATGTATTTGGAGGAGTAGGGAGAAAGCAGTGGCCAAGAGGGGATTAAAAAGAGGCAGAAAGAGAAATAAATAAATAAATACATAAATGCATTCTTGGATGTAGTCATAGCAAATATTACCAAAACCAGTGAACGTAGCTGAAAGGCAGAGTAAAGTGGAACAAAGGATTGCTCCTTTTTTCTTCTGCTTTTGAACATCAGCGTTAGCTGAAAGAAAAAGTACAAGAAAAATAAACTCAGCAGGGAACAAACAGGGACATTCCAACGTGACTTATGGAAATAGCTGAAATTACTGAATGTCTTTGAAGGCTAAAGTGATGATAAAAGGAAGAAATGGGCCTTCACCTTTCTTTCTAGATTTGTCCCTAATTTGAAATCACAAACCTAATGGTTTTCTCCAGGTTTCATCCTTAAATATGTAACAAGATGTTAACATCAAGGAAATGCAAAAAGAACTTCTTACACACCTAGCACATTGGCTGCTTCTCTCCTGTGGCATGGATATGTTTGTATCAGTTGATGGAATACCAAAAGTCAGCAATGTGCTGACTCTCAACACAGGCCCCAAAAATACAGGATTTGTATGGGGATCGTAGTTAAAATTGTACTTAACACCTTTCCTGTCTGTGAGGTTGAGATAGTCAAGTTAATATTTGCAAGGTGAGTTACAGCAGGATTTAATACAAGCTGTGAAAATGGATTGAGCTTGAAATGCACGAGATGTTTACTCTCTGATATGAGATGTATTATGGATAATATGATTTTAGAGTGTGAAATAAAGTCTTAATTTAGTTTTTATCACTAAATAACAAAATTTCAGAGGTTGCAAGGCACCTGTGGAGATTTGTCCAAAGCCTCTGCTCAGAGCAGGGTCAGCATACAGCAGGTTGCTCAGGACTGTGTCCAGCTGTGATTTGAATATCCACAGATTGAGATTCCACAACCTCTGGGCAACGTGTTGCAGTGTTCAGCCACCTATGTAGTGCAAAAACTTTCTCTTAATACTTAAAATGGGAATTCTTGTTTTGTCCCTTCATGCCCATTGCTTCCTGTCCTCATTGGGCACCACTGGGAACAGTCTGGCTCCATCTTTACTGATATTTATATACATTTGGAAGATCCCCCTGAGCTTTTCTTCCCCAGGCCAAACCATCCTATTTCTCTGAGCCTTTCCTTGTATTACAGACACTCAAATTTCTGAACTATTTTTGTGGTCCTTCATTGGACTGTCTCCATAATGTCCATGTCTCTCTTGTCAGGATGGTAAGAGAGCCCAGGAGCCTGGTGGATGCAAGGACACATTGCTGGCTCATGGTTGGCTTGTTGTCCACCAAGACATCCAGGTCCTCTGGAAAGCTGCTTTCCAGACAGTCTGTCCAGTAAAGCAGTGTTGTTTATCAAAGGTGCAAGCAATCTAAAGGCTTTTATTTACTTTAATAATTGTAATTTTTGAAAGTAATTTAAGTCTGGCAGAAGGATTATTACACCAGGACCAGAGAACGAAATGAACTCCGAATTCTTCCTGTGTTTTTATAGATTCTTAACTTTTCCAATAGATTTTATAGATTCTTTCAGATTTATATAGGCTTAAATTTAGATGGACCAAATTATTTTGCAGAAATGCCACCTGGAAGGGGCTTTAGCTCATAGATGTCGATGCCTTCAAGCTTAAGATGGGGATCAGAATGTGGAGGTTAAAGAATAATAAGATTTCATGGTATCTACAAAGAACAACATGGAGTGTGAATAATTACAGCTTGGTTCCTTGTAACATGAACTTGTTAGCGTTGCATTGTTGGCCATCAGCCAACACTAATAAGAGAAAGTGTTGTGTATTTTTTAAATTATTTTCTATTATCAAACTGCTGATGTCGAAGACATTATTTGCATTGAAACCGTTTCCCTTATGAGATGACTCTACTATCACTTTATTAACCAATTTGCAGTTAATTGATTTAAATATTTTTTAATGACTTTTGACTGTCTCGTTAGTGGAAATGATTTAATTTCTGAGTACTCAAAGCTGGTAGTGAAACGTGACTTAGAACTTTGATTGTGCTACTGGAAGTCATAACACTGACTTTGTTTCTGATATAGTCAGCAAATGTGGGAATGTGTCAGGAGGAGTCACATTGAGAGGAAATAACTTCTAGAAGGATTCAACTTGCCTAAATCTCAGGTGCTCCCACCACAGTAAAGAAAATCCATCTGTGCAATAATAGATCTTGTGTTGTAGTCTGGTAACAACTGCAGCATCTCAGCAGATCCACTCAGTACCACCAGGCCAGGGCTGGTTTGCTTTGCTCCTCCCCCAATCTTGGAGTAGTCCTTGACATTACTGAGAAATCCGTGTGATTTCTCTGAAGTGCAAGCACTGGGAGAACAATAGTCTTTCCTCTTGGAAGCTCTAAGGGATGCTGGCACAGAGCCTTGCATACAGAGAAATTTGACCATGCTTGACTCTAGACCATTAGCCTTTTATACCACAAGATCCAAAAAAAATATAATAGAATTTAGTCATAGAATCATGGAATGGTTTGGGTTGGGAGGAACCTTGAAGATCATCTAGTTCCAACTTCCCTGCCATGGGCAAGAGCTCCTTCCACTAGACCAGGTTGCTCTGTCCTAAATTTATATATATTCTAAATTATATATAATCTAAATCTGCCTTCTTCTAGTTGACTGTAGCTTGTTCCTGGCCCATGGTAGCACATGCTACCTGTCTATTTAATACCAAGAGGATTAAAACTGCTCATTTAAACTGAGATGTGTAATTGCAGCATTACACACCAATCTGGTTTGAATTTAGACCAGCCCAAATAAGCATCGTGCTGTTGTTATCTGAGCTCTCTTTGTACCCGACGGCTCTTGTAAAATAGTTGTTTAACAGCAGCTGTGTTTTACAAAGTTTTGGCCTGGGGCAGAGTTTTACAGTCGCATTGCAAACTCAAACCCAGGGGCTGGTTTTAATGGGAATGTTAATAGGTCCATAACCAGAGATATGGCATGTGTTTCTATACCTGGAGCTATCAGATTTATTGCTGGTTTGGTGCTTCATAAAATAAGCGTCTGGCTTTTTAAAAGAAGTTGTAAAGAACTTGCAATGATCAAATTCTGAAGGAAGACTGCTGTTCTGATTTTGTGGAGAGGGTTGTTTTACTTTGAAAAACCTCTGTGAAATACAGCCTTGTGAAAACTGACCCTGTACCCAGTACTGTCAGTCTGATGTCTAATTCCACATTTTGATGAATATGGAAACATTATAATAGTGTTTTGCCTGTCCATTGAAATGACACCTTGTAAGAGCACTTCACTGTGTAGGTACTGGAGTCTTGCATTGCTTTGCTGTTTGCTGCTCCCGAGGGGTGTAGATTGTCCATATTTAAGCTTATGGCTAGACATCTAAATGCTTGGTTTGGTGTTTCCCTGACGGCTTTTCTTCTCCCTGTTCTTCAGCCACATAAAACCTAATGAATGTGTGTATTAAGTGGATGGAGTGTGGTGGATTAATACTGAAGCGGGCATTCTTTTGGTTCTCCTCTGGGGAAAAAAATGACTCACGTTGCTTTGTGTTGTAGCAATTCTCCCTGCTGTCTGCTTATGTAAACTTTAAATAAAGCTCAGCAGTTTCACCAGTGACCTTGAGGTAGGGTGGGTTGTTCTGAAGGCTGCAGAGCATCCTGCACGGGGTCAGCGGCCTTGTCTGAGCCTGAAAACTGCAATTTCATTCCGAGCAGTTGGACTGTTCATCTGCCTGAATTTGTCCTGGTGGTACTCCCCACCCTGCAGACCTTTGGGGTTTAGTAATAGCAATTTTAACCTTACAGGAAAAGAGTTCTGCAGTTCGGAGCTTGCACAGTCTTGTTGTTTTGGTGTTAGTGTGCCAGAGGGGAGATTTTTGTGCCTGTTGCAGCTTTAAAGTCAGTGTTTGTGTGAAAACAGCTCGTCGTGGGCTGCTTTGGTGCGGAGAAGTCAGAGAGTTGCTGAGGGGCTCCCGGCATTTTCAGATCTGTGTCTGTTCGTAAGAGGTGAAAAAGGAGGAGAGGCTTTAATGTGGGCCTAAGGTTGGCTTAATTCAATTGTATTGATGGCCAGAAAAGAGGAACAATAAAGCTGTGATGGTTTCTTGAGTTTTCACAGAGACAGGAAACTCTGGCAGGTGGGGGAAGTCCGTCAAGGGTCAGACGCTGTGGGAGTGTTCCGGAGAGTCTCCTTGGCTTCTCTTACCATCTTCCCTGAGGGCAGGACATTAGAGGCCTTTTGTCTGTCTAGTGTAAGTTCTTAGTTCTCTTGGATGAACGCAATTCAACCATTTATTCATGAGGTAAAGACATCCTGCCCAGATGGGCTGTTGTTTCTTCCTTATCTGCTGGATCTGAATTAGATAGATGCTTAAGACTTCCAGTCGGGGTTTTAGCCTCACAAATGTTGTTATCTACAGTCTGAAGATTTCAGGCCTTGATATTGCTGGTGCTAATTCCTGTTAGCTGAGCTCATGGTGTGTTTTGACCGTGGCTGGTGTTATCACCAGCTGCTGCTGGAGGGGAGATGTTCTCCCTTCAGCCTGATCCCTGCTGCTTCTGCTTCTCTCCTGCAGCTTTAGGCAGCCGTGGCATGAAACTAAGCCAGTCCTGAAAGTCAAATCACCTGGGTTTTTGTTCTGTTTTTTTTTTCTTTCCCCCTTGATAGTTTTTTGAGCCAGTTTTTGGGGAGGTCAGCAGAGCACCGTGGCAGGTGGCAGGGCAGTAGTGGCTGAAGCTCTGAGGGGCAGCCTGGCATTACAGGAGCTCAGCTGGAAGCTGGGGTCTCCCTTGTGCCTCTCAGTGAAGTAAAACCAGGGCTCAGGCGTTCAGTTTACTACCAGGAAGGCTTTCAGAGCGCTATGCCAAAAAGATCAAGTTTAGTTTATTTTTAACTTCACATTTTCAAAACTGCCTCCCTACTGGCTGCTCGCTGTGAGGAGGAGGAGGTAGGGAAAGCTCTGTGCACTTGTCCAAGCCCTGGAGCAAAGCCCTGCAGCAAAGCCCTGCAGTCCTTTGCTCTCTGCAGCCAGCAGACTGGAATGATGCTCTAGACTGGCAGGCAGGGAGGAGGTACTCTTTGCTCTTTTTCTCTTGGACTGCCTTGATTTCGCAGACACCATCTGCTTGTGGCTGACTAATTAGGAGCAGTAGCCAAGAGGCAATTTTCTTCTTCCTCCTTTGACATACAGACTCATACCACGGTCTGTGCCTTTTGCCATCAGGTTGGTGGAAGATAAAACTTATCCACTTGTTCAGGAATTGCTGAGAGGAGGGATAGCTGTGTTCTTAATGGTTCCTCACTGAATAATGAACTTAGATCCTGGATGGTTTTGTGCCCCACTCGTTCCCAAACTAGCACAAAAGGAGTGAAGTTTTCAGTGTTTTAGCCTTGAAACAGGAGAGCCTGGTGTTGGTGTGTGGCTTCTTAGTGGAGAGCCTCTAAGAGGTTCAGTGCTGGGGTTTCCTTATGCCTCTTTAGAGGCTTGTTGTGAGACCAGACTTGGCAAATTTTAGGGATGGAAATTCCTGTTTGAACTAAAAGTTGGTATTTGGTGTTGAAGGCTTTGTCAGGGACCTGGGTTAAATCACTGAGAAATGAATGGAAGAGGTTTTGCTAAAGATACCACTTCTGTAAGTAGTTGTGGTGTTCAAGTTCAGATCACTTGCTCCAAGGGGCTTGCAATTTCACTGGTAGTCATCAAGGTAGGTTTTCATGTTTGTAGATACATAAATATTTTAGTTGCTTTCCAAAAAGGAAGTGAGTCTTCATGGTTTTGTGGTAAATGCCTTGTATGAAGAAGTATAAGATTCCTGCATAACTAAATCTGATTTCTTTCTTGTTTCCTTTTCCTTAGAATATGACAGATACCTAGCATCTAGCAAAACCATGGCAGCAGCTTACCTTGACCCAAACTTGAATCACACCCCAAGTTCAGGTGCAAAGACTCACCTCAGTACTGGGATGGAGCGTTCCCCAGGGGCCATGGAACGAGTCCTGAAGGTTTTCCATTACTTTGAGAACAGCAGTGAACCGACCACATGGGCCAGCATTATCCGCCATGGGGACGCTACTGATGTCCGAGTAAGTCTGCTTTTAGCATTCTTATGCCATCCTCAGGTTAAGTGTTATCTTCAAAAATGGGAGGTAAAAATCGGGAAGCAAATAAACACACAAGTTTCATGGTTTATTTTAAAGCAATCTTGACCTGTTGTATATTCTGAGTAAATTCAGTGGTACCAACCTGTGTGACACCTCGAGGCAGAAGCGAGAACTGGCATGAAAGTGACATTAAATGACATTTTGCATGTTTTAAAGAAGTAAGAAGGAATGAATTTATTTAATTGTAAGATGTGTGTATTTACATGCTTAAAATGTTTAAATATAATGTGCGTATCACATAGAGAAAGAAATATTGTTTGGAAACTTGTTGCCCCATAGTGTGGGAAAATGGAGCTCTCAGGAGTCCCTTTTTTCCCCCCAGAAAGTCTGTTTGTCCATCCTCTGTCCCTGGTCACCACCTGCTGCTTGTATTTTTACAATATTATCCTTCAGTTCACCTATGGAAAAAACCCAAAGGTTGTCACTTTTTAAATAATAAGTATCTGTAATCTTAGAGTTTTTTAGAAATGTTATATATACATGAAAACACTTTATTGTCAACTTACATCCTCTCTAATGTTGAGATCTTACTTTTCTGCATTTATCCCTGAAATTTTTGAGGTATTGTGGTATCTAAACTGTAATGAAACCCATTTTAATGTGTCAAATGCTTTTGTGGTTTGCTTGTTTTTTAATTATCCTCCAAGAGCAGAATCTTGCAGGGTGGTAGGTGGTGTGTGGGGTTGTTTTCTGCTGTGAGGTACTTGCTGTAGAAGCAGGTCCCCATCTGCTCCTTCCTTCCAACAGTTCTTGAAATTCCACTGCAAAGATGTGATTCTGCTGGAAGGAGAAAGTTGTCACAGAGTGAAGAAGACTTGCTTTGTCTTTTGCCCTCTTTAAGTTTCCTTTGTGCTGAAGAAAATGAAAATGTAAAAAAACCCTAAAGAATTTTGAATGCTTATTTCTCTTTCCCACTGTTTATTTCCAAGCATGGCTGCATGTGCAAAGGCCCAAGAGCATTCCTCAATGGAGGAGGTCTTGTGATCTTGATCACAGACCTGTGAAATCCAGGGATTTTCATTGGTGATGATCAGAAAATCTGTCTCTTGTCAATTCAGTAAGCTCCTATCCGTGTTCAGGGATAATTTGGTGAGTGGACAGATCAGAGGTTCAACAATAGGAATCCTTATCATCAATTTCATACATTTTTTTTGCGTGGAGTAAAGTTTTTTGGGTGCCACTTGAAACATTTTTGTTCCCTGACTTAAGTATTAATGGCTTGCTATCTCTAATCTGATTGATTTGTTTTATAAAGTGCATTACTTGGTACAAGAGGAGGAAAACTATGGCTCAGTACGTTTTTAACCTTGCAAACATCTCCTGTGGATAAATGTCCAGGACTCTTAATGTGGTACTTGAATGGAGGCTCTTTCCAGAGAAGTATGTAAAACCCTGGAAAACAAAAGCAGAGATTAAATCTGGGTTTTTTTCCAGCTCAGGAATACCTGTGGTTATGGATTTAAAGGATGCAAAACTTGGAGTTGCTGCAAGAAATTCAGTGCTGAGTTCAATTGGCAGTTATATATTGTTTTTTAAAGCAAGACTATGCCATTTTTTTATAAAAGCAGGATCAAAAGAACAGGCATGTAGCAGTTACTTGACGCTTGCCTTAATTTTTAATTTTTACGTGTACTTTTAATTGGATGGATGTTTCCAAAAGGAATGGGAGTTTTGTATTGTTCTGATGGGTAGCTGTTAAAGTTCCTTCTTTTAGCAAATGTCCTTCTTTTGTTATTTTGTTAAACTGGGACAGTGACTGTTGAATGTGAATGTGCAGGTAGTAAAGGTCTAGCACTGATGTATTACCATGACATTTATTTTAGAAACAGTAAACCCTTGTTGGAGTACAAGCCTACATTCCATTGGAATGACTGCTGTTCGACCAAGCTGAATAATTTAAGATTAAAATAGCCTGTAAGGTTTTTATGCCTCCTTTTGTGGAGGAGACGTCTGCCATTTCTTCTGATTTACAACCTGAGGGTGGAGACTGGAGCTGGGTTTGTTTCCAAGGAGCTCTGAAGGAATATTCAAAGGTGAATGTCTTTGAGACAGCTCTGCAACTAAAAGGAAGAGAAAAAAGGTCTTCCAAGGCTACTCCCTGGTCAGTACAGCTGCCGCGGTGATGGCTGGGGAACATTTCCAGTATTTGGGGTACATTCCCAGTGTTAGAAGTCAGACTTGATCTGAAATCTCCAGATGAGCCAATTAAAGGTGTTACTGCTGCTGAAGCCAGAGGACGTTGTGGAATGTACCAGGGAAAGTAAAGTTGTAATTTTCTTTCCTGATGTGTGGTTCCTAACATCTTTTGTTTCTAACAAAGTGTGGTTTGCCTGTGTGAATGAAGGATGTGTTTGACAGTCAAAGCAATGTTGAAAAGGCCTTTTCCTCTCAAAAAAAAGAGGAGAAAAAAAGAAGATAATAATCCTAAACATAGAGTAGAAACAGTGATTTAGCTGTATACCTTCTACACAATCCCTTGGTCATGAAGGGAAACGCTTTTCATTAAAACTCAAGTGGTTAAGCTCATATGAACAGAACTTGGCTTTTTGTAGGAGTCCCTTAAAAGGTTGGATTGTGATTTCCTTGCTGTTCGTCTTAAAATATCTTTCACCAAGACAGCAGTGTGGTTACACGTAGACTTTGCTTTGAGGAGAACTTTGGGCTGTGGACCTCTGCTTATTCTGGATGGATTTAGTCCCTCAAAGACAGCTGTTTCCTCAGAGGGATGAAAGCTGTGCTCGGCAGTGGATGCAGGAGCAGCTTCTCAATTCTGGGAAGTGCTTTCTTGGATTTCAAAGAACTGGCATGCTCTCTGTAATTACCCTCTTTGGTGTTATACTAAAGACATGCTTCATTTCCAAAAGAAAGAAAAGGCTTTTATGAATGTGCAAAGAGTGATCTCCTCCTGTGAATGTGTATGTAGACACAGCCAAGCATTTGCCAGGGGAAGAAAGGTTGCTTATCTTCGCCGTTTGTCTTGGTATGGCTTGTTTGGATGTGGTGTCCAGGTGCTTCTGCACAAAGGGATTTCCAGGCTTCGGGCTTGAAAAGAATTCTCTGCCCTGCTCACAGCCCTCAGGTGTGGCATGTGAGGAGGTAGGTGTAGCTGAGATGGAATTTTTTGGTCTCAAGTGCACTCTGAAAGTAAACACTGCCACCGGGTCTTGATCAGCACTTAGGAGAAAAGCACCTCTGTTTTCAGGTGTGGTTGAAGCAGAATTGTAACCATAATTAAACACAAACAAACAAACCAACCAATGCATGTAGCAGTTTGAGTGGGTAGAGAAGGTCTGGGATTTTTAGGAAACAGGCGTTGGAAAACTTTGTGTGAGTCCTTGCAGGTGACTTTTGGTGAAGTGCAGATCTTCTGTGTGGTCTCCTTTTCCACCCTAGAGGTGCCCAGCTTGCATTGATTTACAGCTTTTAAAAAACTTGTAGCCTTTAAAGCTTGTCCTTGATTCTTAACTAGTATCTGTGGGAAGACAATATTTATGTGGAAATACCAACCACAAATCTCAAACCAGGTTATTGCCAGACATTTCTTAATTCTCAGAAAGTTTTTTTCTTCTGATTTTGTTACACTGTCTAAAACCTCAGCTGGCTAGAGATGGCATTAGATTTGGCAGATTTGTCCTTATTTTTGTAGTTGGAGAGAAGCTCCAATGGTTAGAGCTCTTGAACAAATAAAGATAGTGTTTGGGGTTCTCTTAACCTGTTCTCAATTCAAATGTCTATTTCTTCCTTTTCTGTGCAGTACCACCTTGAAATGTCAGCTTCCTTAATGTTGACAGAATAAGAACTCAAAAAGCTGAATTTAAAAGGTACATCCTTAGGTAAGGGGAGAGGGATATTATCTAACTTGAATGCAAGGAGCATGCCTTGGCTACATCCCATCCCATTTGTGAAAAGACTAGAGCAAATTCATCAGCTTCCCTACCCACCTGCAAGATTTTACTTCTCACAGAGGGAAGGCATGTGTGCAGGTTGGAAGTTTTGTGTATTCTAGTCTGTTCCCTAAGCTGAGCCCTTCAGGGGAAGGGCTGAAGCTCATTCAGCTGGGTCTTCACTAGAGCAGTTAATTCAGCTGCTTTACTGTGTTCTGTGTGCTGCCTCTTCTTCCCTGTTTGCCTCTCTCATTCAATCCATGCTGTACTTTCAGCTATTGGTGCAAGAGAGCAGAGTATTTGATTGGAGATGCAGTTTGTGGTGGAGGAGTGGAAAGATCCTGTAGTGCAAAGGTCTGCAATTCAAATGCTCCCCTGGTTAAGACACGTGTTTCATCTGGCAGCTGTGCCAGCTTCCTTCTTGCTGTTTGTTTTCTCATGCCACCACCGTAGCTGTGCTGGCATAGGTGGTGTGACTGTTTTGGCAAACTCGATCCAAGCTAAAATGAATAATTGTTTTGCTGTTGTTTTTAATCCAGATCAGTTCTGTAATCTTGTTAGCTGCATTGTCTTGCAGACTGACACGGCTGAGAAGGCTGAGGGAAGAAAGGAAATGCCTGTTTATGCTGGCACCGTGCACCACGAGGGGATAGAGCATTAAAGCCTTGTTGATGAACATCCCTTGTCATCCTCAGCAGCATTCCTGGTTTTCAGACATTTCCCAAGAAGGACGTTGCCTGTTCTGAAAAAGGGCAAGAGGCTTGTCAGTCCAACCCCAGTTCCAGATGTGATTCCACCCACTCACCTCAAAGCCTCTCCCTCTTTTCCAAGCCCGTGTTATTTTGAGCCAATATCTGGACAAAAGGTGCCAGACATCTGCTGTGGCTACTCTGGAGCACATCTGGGCTACACAATCCTGATTCTGACTGGCTGACAGGAGCCAGTAGTTGAACTTGCTGCTACCCAACTGTGGAATGGCCAGATATGCTTTATTGCTGCTCAAGTTCCTCCCAAGCCAGGAGCTTGAAGAGTTGTAGGAGAATGGGCATGGGGTGGAGCTGCTCTGGTGTATCTACTGCAATCTGTAAAGGAGATGCAAATATATTAATTGGGTAACTTTTGATCTACTGGGTTTCTTTTGTAAAATAGATTCCTACTGGATTTAAAATAGATTCTTACTAGATTTAATAACAGGGGAGCAGCTTGGTCTCAGATTTTTGTGGAAAGAGGCTGTGAGCAGTGACAGGAGTTAAAGCTGCATTAGTGTTTTTAGTGAAGTCAGCTCTTTACAGCAATTGTTGCATATTCAAATCTCATTTCTACATGTGTACAATGATATATCTGCTTTGTGGCAATGGAGCTATTTGATGTATAGAAGCAGATTGGAGTGCAGTGATTCAAACATCAAATAGATGTGTGTAAAAATTTATAAAATCATTCCTGGTCTAGTAGAAGAGCTAGAAAATTGGTGCAATTTATCTTTTTTTCCTTCCTTTTCTCTGCTGTGTGCCTGCATGAATTGTACCAGAAAACAAGGCGTGGTTGTATTGTTATTTTGTAGGTGCCTCCCACTGGAGAACTAGAAAAAGGTAGCAAGAATTCAAAATTATGGATCTTGAAATGTAAACAAACAGGTGTATGGTATATTGATAATCAGTATACTAAGACAAAAGTACCCTTCAGCTTTAGAATGCTTGTTTTACTTGTGCAAAATACTCGTGATACCCTTAGATGAGACACACATGCAAAACAACATTTTAAACTTAATCTAAATAGCTCTTTAACATTTTTCTGAAAACATCTAGATCTGTAGATGGCTTCAGATCAACATCCTGCATCAATGTTTAGCTGTACAAAAACTGGATCCAAGGGGGCTCTTAAGACTTTGCAAGTGCATTTGAGGATAGGGAGTAGTGAAATACAGAATCACAGAAAAATCTGGGTTAGAAAGGACATTTAAAGGTGATCTATTCCTGCTGCAATGAGCAGGGACATTCTCACCTAGATCAGGTTGCTCAGAGCCCAGTCTAACCTGGCCTTGGGTGTTTCCAGGGCTGGGCCATCCACCACGTTTCTGGGCAGCCTGGGTCAGTGTTTTACCCCCTCATTGTAAAAAAACTTCTTCATAATATCTAACCTAAACCCACTCTCTCTCTATTTAAAGCCATTTGCCTGTATCCTGTCACTTCACACCCCTGCAAAAAGTCCCCCTCCAGCTCTCTGGGAGCCCCTTTAGGGCACCAAAGGGGCTTTAAGTTCTCCCTGGAGCTTCTCTTCTCCAGGTTTAGCAGCCCCAGCTCTCTCAGCCTGGCTCCATGGGGAAGCTGCTCCATCCCTCTGATAATCTTGGTGGCCTCCTCTGGACTTGCTCCAGCAGCTTCATGTCCTTCCCTGTGCTGGGCCCCCAGAGTTGGGTGCAGCTCTGCAGGTGGGGTCTGAGCAGAGGGGCAAGATCCCCTCCCTCACCCTGCTGCCCACACTGCTTTGAATGTTCAGCCTCTGGAAAACTAAATTTATTGTCAGCCTTTAAAACAGCATAGCATTTATTTGGGAGGTGTGCAGCAGGATCAGAAAAGTGCTGATTAATCCAAGAAGACTGTTAAGCAGGGCTGTACCAGCTCTGCTCTGTCAGTGCTGTCAGTGTGTGCTTGGAAGGTTCCTTGTGGAATTCTGTGTGGGCGTGGAGAGGGATTTGGGATGACAGATCTGAGTATAGCTTGAACATGGAAGGCTCTGAGGCACTTGGGTGGATGTGTTGCTTGAGCTGAGGTGTCTCTGTGCTGCAATGGTGACAGGATGCTGGCCACCAGCACAGCCTGTGTTCAGCCTGTGGTTTCAGTATGAACTTGTTGGGCTTCAGGGGCAGAGTCCCTGTACAGCTTCATCAGTTTCCCAATCTTGTTTATCATATGATACACAAATGCTCTTGCTGGATAAGCACAGTAATGAGAAAAAGAGGAATGTGGACTTTTTGCTTGGACTGTCTGACATAGTGTTATCAGAGGACAGCCCAGATTTTGGTGTAGTGAGCACATTCTAGAGTTCTCCTTTATGGAAATTATTAATTAATTTTCATCAGACCTTTGCCATTCGCTTTTGTTCAGCTTTTCATTTAAGCTCACGATATAAATCTGTCATCAGGAGTTACAATACTTGATATATAAATAGTGTTTGACATATTTGAAGTGCTGCACAAACATTAGCAAGCTGTGCCTATGTCAGAGCTGCTACTTCAAAACTTTTTCTGGTGCAAGAAACTTTCTCCTTCCTACTAAATAAGGAAATTAGGTTTGTAGTCACACTGGGAGTATATGATTCTGTCTTCAATTTATTCACAGTAGCACATCAGTCTTGTTAATTTACAAGCAAGCAATTCATTTTCACTCATTTACAGAAGCAAAGTATTATTGATCCATACTGGGAGAGCCAAGGGTACTGTGTGCCTTTCGGCCTTCCTCTGCTCTGTCTTGATTTTTCACATTCTCCTAAATATACTGCACTGTAAATTCTATTTTAGGGCACATTCTTCTAATGTAGGGTAAATATTAATCTATTTTTTAAATTAGCTGTGATGGGTGTATCTCTGGGTTCTTTAGACAAATGAGTAAAAATGAGTGCTATCCAGTTTTCTTCCTATAGAAAAAGCTTTTTCTTCTCTCTGGGGTAAAGGGAAGGAAAGGTCACCTATCCCTTGCCTGTTATTGATAGGAAATTCCTCTGAAGGCTTCCCACTGTCTCTTGCTCAGCTGTACTAGTCTATTTTATGTTCAGGATGTAAATGTCAGCTTCAGAAACCTAATTAAAATCAATGTGATTACAGTAAACTGCATTCAAGTGGCAGATGATAGTGTGACTGCCTTGCAGTTGTTGGGAGCTGCCAACAAACACATGAAAACTCCCCATGGGAATTTATATTTGTGTAGGGATCCCCTGTACCCAAAGTGAAATCTCATTCTGGATTAGGTTTCTGCTGGAGTCAAGCTCTCCAACGAGTACTTGTAGCTGTGATTAATTTGAGGTCAGAAGTTTATCATCCAGGTTGAAACTGATGGTCCTAGCCTGTTTTTTTCCACTCAGCAATCCATCTGAGGAGCCTCCTGAGCTGTGAAATGCTGGTTGCAGTAGAGTCTGGAGAGCTTTCAGATTTCTTTGGCCGTGCTTCCAGCTAAAAGATTGTGGTGGCATGTCTCAGCAGGATGCTGTAGTTGCTTTTGTGCAGTGGTTAAGCAGTTAAGTTGTTTGTCTGGAAACTTCTGATTACACATTCTCATCACTGCCACAGAGAACATCAGGCTGCTTTGGCAGGGCTCCTCACAGAGCCACTGTGGAAGGCACAGAGGCTGTCACCCATCCTGGAGTGATGGCAGTGGCTTTGTTGGATGCTCCAGGCGTCTCCACTGGGTCTGTGGAGGTTGCCCAGGCCTGAGGACAGTCAGCATGTTATTTACTACTAATGGGAGTTAAATGTACTGACCTGGGGCTGGCTGCAGTGCCAGTGCAAGCCTTGGGGATTAATCTTGGGCTGTTTGGAAAGAGCAGCCAGGGCTGGACAAGTCCCTGGGGCTGGATGAGCCTCCCTGTTCTGTGCTGGGTTCTCCTGATGGGATGTGTGGCTCTAAATGTTTTAAAATTCAAATCCTCTGGTTTATTAATAAAGAAGTATATAAGCAAATAAATGTTTTACTAGAGACTGCAAACCAGCCATTTTGAGTGTCTTAATCACCCTGTTTCCTTATTTCTCCAGTTTTTTGGTCTGACTGTGGGTTATAGCACCTGGAATGAGCTCTGCAGCTTTCCTAAACAACAGCCAGGAGAAGCACTTCATGTGTTTGTTTCATATAAATCACCACTTCTTCCTTCCTGACAATACATGGCTTTTTAAAACATATTTTCTAACACTTGCACTTGACCTCTTATGCACCCATTCTGCTGTCTCCTTAGTGTTTGTGCTTTTTCTTGAGTTGCAGCATGTACTAATTGTTGCTGATTATTTTCTTGGGCTGACAACAACTACCTTGCCACATACCTCACCCTACTTACATAGATCAGAAAATACATCTATTTTTATTTTTGATTTTTTGGTGCTGTGGTAGGTTTAGACTTGATTGATGATACAAAAAAGAGAGAGGCATAAAATCTCTCTCAATTTTGGTGGGAATTAGGACATCTGACTTCTTCAGTCCTTTTGAAATCCCAGCCTGAAGACTAGAGAGGCTCTGAGATGCCCATCTTGATTCTTTCCTGTGTAAGCATTAATGGTTTCAGCTGAACCTTACGCATCAGTAGCCTCAGTGGTTCATGGTCACAGATAATTTTACCATAATTTTTTCCTTTCCTAAGCCATTTCTTATCACAGCAGGGATAACTATCATCTAAGAACATGAAACTCCATTTTCATTATCAACTGACAGTGTCAGAGATGGGGGGGAGATGGATTTCCAAAGTGTAATGCTGTATGTTACATGCTCTGTGCAGGGTGCAGGAAGAGATGAAAATGAATGAATCTCTTCTGTTTGCATATAGAAAAGCTGGCACCATTCCCTTTGGATGAGAGCTTGCCTGCCAAAATGTTAGGCTTTACTAACTAACAGAGCTTGTCCTTTGGGTGAAGAAGAGGTTAAATATGCCTCTGTCTCTTCTGAGAGTACTTGGTGGTGGTGAGTGTTTCCAGGGATACAGGCAACTGTTCTCCTTTGTGGTTTGTGATACAAAGAGCCTCAAATGCAGGCAAGAAACAAACTTAAACAATTTACATTTAATGCAGGTTTAAAACGTTCACTGACCTGATAATAGACCTTTGGAATTGCTGGGGAAGGTTGCAAAAAGTGAACTGCTTTAGGAGGAGACAGGATGAGTAATTGGAAGAGTTTCACTGAAGGCTGATGAATGACAGAAACAATGCTTGGCTTGGGAAATCCACTGGGATAAAAATAGTCTGAGGTTAGGAGAGCACTTGGGGGAAGTGTTCCCGTCGAGCACTTGGGGGAAGTGTTCCTGTGTACTTGCCTGGTGTTGCCTCATCCCCTGGCACCCATCTGTGGCTGCTCTGGTTCCTCCTTGGGTTGTGTCACCCTGGGTTGTGTTACCGAGGTGCCTGCAGGGGGTTGCTCGTTTGCATCAGACCTTTGTCCCGGCAGCTCGGGCACCTTCTGGCTGTCGGGACAGGCTGTGGCTGGTGAGTCTGTGGTGCTGCCAGCTGCCTGAGAGCTTGGATTTGCCCAGAGTGTTGGGAAGTTTCCCTCCCACACAATACCAGCCTCTGCAAGCCTCCTGCTTGCTTTGCTGCTGCTGTCCATGTTCCTTCAGGTCTGGGCTCGCCATCCACTTAGCATTGGATGTCCAACCCCAGGGCATGGAAGACAAGTGAAATTTGGGGCACTGCAGGTTCTGAACCAAAAAGATGCTTCTGAGGATGCTCATATTGCTGCTCATGGACACAGGGTCCTGTTGGGCTTGATGGAATCTCTTCTAACTCTGTCCTTATGAACTTACTAAACATGGCTTGTATTTCCTTCCTGTAGGCTTGAAAGAATTTTGTTTTACATTTCTCTGTGCACTGTGTTGCTTCTGAAAGATTATTTAAAGGTTGCAGTTTGAGATGTATGAGCTGATTTAACAGCTTGATATCACCTCACCAACAGCATGATTCCACTCCTACACGTGTCATCTTCCCCCTCTATTCAGATTTAGTGCTTCCTTCATTCTCTTTTTGCAGTTAGTTTTCTGCTTGCTTAATTTGCAAAATCAGGGTTTTAAACAATTTCTTCGGGGTTTGTTTATTTAAACAAGAAATTTTGGGAAGCAGTCACAAAGTCATTTAGGTTGGGAAAGGCTGCTTAGGTCATCAGATTCAGCTATGAACCCAGCACCACCACCAAGTTCACCACTAAACAATGTCCTCAAGTGCCACATCTACATGGTTTTTGAACACTTCAAGGCATGATGACTCCACCACATCCACAGGCCAGCCATTTCCAAGGCTTTTACTCTTTCAGTGAAGAAATTGTTCCTAATGCAGACCTAAACCTCCCTTGGCACAGCTTGGAGCCATGTCCTCTCATCCTGTCCCTTTTTCCCTGAGAAAAGAGTTTGACTCCCACGTGGCTTCACCCTCCTGTCAGGGAGTTGAGGAGAGCATTATTGCCCCCCCTGAACCTCCTTTCCTCCAGGCTGGGCCCCCCTCAGCTGCTCCTCACCAGACTTATGCCCCAGAGCCACAGTATCATCCTACAGAAACCCTCTCACCTAACTCATTCTGGAAGGCCACCTCTGGCTCCTGTAGAACTCCCACGGGTTGTGGGTTGATGTTTTGCTGGAATTCTGAGCAAGAATCAGCAGCTTGTGCATCTCTGTGTGTCTGTGTGTGTGTGTTACCTGTATGAGCGTTTTCAGTAGGAAATTTTCAGACCATTACAGGCACAGAAGCAAAGGCCTGTGAATGCCTGAGAGAAGTGTCTGGGAGCAGTGATAGCTCCTGCTGAGCTCTGAGCTCCTGCAGCAGGGATCTGCTGCCTTGCAGAGAGACACAGCTTCCCTTTGCTGGGGTTGTGAGGCAGCAGCAGAGCTCCTGCTGGCTCCCTGATCGAGATGAGAGCAGGACAGCCTGGTGTGCTGCACCTGAAAGGTTGCTCATCCCTGCTCCACTAACACATTGGATTTTTAGTTACTGTGTGTCAGACCTTTCTGATGTCTGACACAGCAATCTGCTACGGGTTTTATGTAAAATGTTCTTTTCTTGGGCAAGAAATCTTCAAACTTTGAAATTTACCTCAGGGCAAACAACATTTGTTGTGTTTGAGAATGTTCCCAAATAATTGTCTCTTGCCTAGTTTTATAAGGGATCTCTGCTGAATCTCAAATGAGTTGGGGGAGGAGGGGAAAGGAAACCAAAGGGCTGTGGTGTGACTTATGAAATCCTGGCTGTTGGGGCACTAAAGAGGATGAAAGTCCAAGATGATTTTCTGGTTCTTGATGGAGAGTGACTTTCAAAGGCTGCTGGTGAGATTTTTGAACTAATACATCTTGCTTTCATCCACAAACCTGCTTTTGAAATTTTGGCTTTTATGTTATTCTGTTTTACATAGAGGAAATACTGGTCTAAATCTGATAAGATGCATGGAGCATATTTACTGATGTTTTCTGAAGTTGTGCTGGTAAAACTTCAGCAATTGTAACTGGCTGTGTGAAAGAGTAGCTTACAGTAAAATATGTTTGGCATTTTTAATAAAGTTGCTACCTATGTGCTGCTTAGTATTTTGTGTAGGGTATTACATGGTTATATTTAAAATTAAAATATATATATATTTATTGTATTTTACAGCTTGTAAGGAGTGTGTCTTTCTCTGTTTCAGGGCATAATTCAGAAGATTGTGGACAGTCACAAAGTGAAAAACGTGGCCTGCTATGGGTTACGGCTCAGTCACCTGCAGTCTGAGGAAGTTCACTGGCTACACCTGGACATGGGGGTGTCCAATGTGAGAGAGAAATTTGAACTAGCCCACCCTCCAGAAGAATGGAAGTAAGAGCATAAGTCTGTTCAATGTCAGTCAGATAAGTCTTCCTACCTTGTAGTAAAAAATACTCTGTAATTTGGTTTACTGAGAGAGATCTTCTTGTAGTGGAATAGAGCTGGTGGAATGGGGGGAAATAAACCCACCAAACTTCTCACTAAGAGCTGTGAACAATGTTTTGTTTTAAAGAGGTTTTTGTTATTTTAAGGGGTTTCCTGCAAACTGAGGAGAAACCTGGGGTTTAGAGGAAGCATAAAATAGGAACAGAAATTCCCTAATCATTTGTGCTGAAATCTGCAAGTTTTGTCATACTTAAAAGTTTTAGGACAGGGATGCTATTCCTAGATGAGGTATAAGCACATAGCTGCAATTTTTAAAAGGAAAAATCTTGTTCTTTTAATAAAGCCAAAAGGATATTGTTAAGTACTGGTTGTACTTATCTATAGACTGAGTAGGAGAAATATGGTTTGAAAAGAGTGAAATGCAGTCAAAAATCATTTTATCCCTCTGCTGTTACAAAAATTCTCAGTTGTTAGACTTACTTATATTGAGGCCCAGAGCAATAAGTGATTATCTGCCTTCCTTCTGGCTGTGATCTTCTCAAGTTATACCAGGAGCAATGAACAGTAGAAAGGTAACTGCAGAATTTTGGGTTTTTTTCATAGCCTGGGCACATTTGCTGAAGTTTTTCATGATGCTGGTTAGTTGATTAAAAGAAGTGGCATGACCTAAGTTTCTTCATCTTTTTAGGAGAGTAAGCTGGTGGTGCCTGCTCAGGAGAGGCAGGAAGGAAGCTCTGTCCACTTTCCTGGTAGAAAGATGAGAGGAAGCTAAAATTTATTTGCAGAAAGACACAGTAGTTTACTAGAGAAAATGGGGAGCTCAGAGTTGTAAAATAGCCATAAACCAAAGCGAGATTTAACCAAAGAATAGATGACTGTGGTTGCTCATTCATTGCAGGGGCGTTGTGCATCTATTTCTGTGGTTTATCTTCATAACCACAATCTGTACAGAAGTTGCTGGTTATTTTAGAGGCTGCACATACCTTCTGCAAAACTATTGTAAATTGGCTATACTTAATTTCTCTCAAATGGAGTTACTGTATTCTAGCAGATGTTGCAGTTGGCAGTCTTCAGTTTGTAAATTCTCTTTAGGGTCCCAATTTTAACATATTCCACAAATTCAAAGAAATTAGGAATGTTTAGAACCTGTGTTTCAGGAATATTTCATATTCTCTTCTGTGTATGTTGCATATTTTTGTTTCTGTGATAACATGGGTATTTTCCCTCACATGAATTTTTTCACTGATAATATTGTGAAATCACAGCTTAGAAAGGAGAAGATTCCTGAATCCTTTCCGTGGTAGTGATGCTATCATGTGCTGATGAGATGTGAATTATTTATGCTGTGGAGATTTGTTACCTAGTGTACCAGTGTCAGTTCCATTTTCATAAGGCAATACAACTTGCATGGTGCACATTGCAGAACACATTTAATTGGTTTTAAAAACAAAGTTAGATATTGTTTTGAAGCTTGTGGAAAGGAATTGTGTAAAATGCTCATGAAAGAGCTATGATAAAGTGTAAATTATTCAATACCTTTCCAAGTGTCATTTAACGTGTTATCAAATACATGCAGCCTGACATACCTTTTAAACCCAGAGAGATTTGCTGTGCATAATCAAAATGCTGCTGTCATATTTGTAATGCCATAACACAAAGTGTCTAAGATCATATGACAGTACTTGTAGAAATATTTAGATTACTAAAGGGGAAGTAGTCTTGGAATGGTTCTTAAATTAAAAGCTTCCTATAGTGTTAGTAAACCACTAAATACCTCACGTGGTTGTTTTATTTTTATCATCCAAATTAAAGGGCTGTCTATTCAGTGTTCACTAATTACATCTTGGAATTCTTCTGGACTAATCCAGGTGCTAGAAGTTACATGGATTGTCAATAGGTTGCACACACAGAAGTTACCAGAATAAAATCCATCACCCAGCTGGATGAGCCAGGGTTAGCAGCATGTGGGGCTCTTAAATCACAGATAAAACCAACCCTCATCATTTTGTGTAATACTGAGCCTTGAACAGCAGGCACAGCTGCTGTCCTTCATGTCTCCAAAAGTGCTGTGGCCAGAGCACTCTTCCTTTTGCTGGTCTTTCGTGTCACACAGAAGAAATATCAAGAGGTTCATGTAGCAACTTGTGTGTGTTGGAACAGCCTGTTCCCCACAGGGCAGGCACCTTCTAGCTCTGTAGTTCAGGTTTGTAAAGCAGGTCCCTGTAAGCAGGTGACATCCATGCTGTGGCTTTGACAGGTCAGAGATACCCAGCAGTCCTGGACTGTGAGTTTTGGTAGCTGTGATACAAAAGCCCTGGCACAGATACAAGGTTGGATCACCTGTGGGATGGTTTAGTGAGTTGACCAAGTTGATCTGACAGATCTGTCCCTCTCCTTGCTACACTCTGTCTTCTCTCTTCTATGGGTTCCAGTTATCTGGTCCTTTTCCTTTCCTTCTGTCTTCCTTCTTTTAATACTTCTGTAAGCCTTCAGTGAGCTGGTGCAGTTCATGAAACCCAAGACTTCCCCTTTGTCTGCCCTTTTGGTTCCTGTCTTCTCTGTTCTGGTGACTTTTCTGTTGATGTGAACTGAATCAGAACCTGCTGGAGGCAAGGTTGGGACTGGCAAGATAATTTCTTTCAGTGGCACAATTTATTAAGAGTTGGATCATCCTTTCTTTTTTGGCTCCACTAACTGCCCTTAGTGGTGTGCATGTTACTGACAGGGAAGCTCCCAGAGCTGCTCAGTGGTGTTCACTCTGCTGTGGATGGGTCACTTTGTCACACAATTAGTGAACTCTATTGATGCCCACCTTTGTGAGGTGTGTCACAGTGCTTCTGAGCCCCAGTAGAGGGGCAGAGCAGCGAGCAGGGTGGTGATCTTCCAGAAATCATTTATCAGACATAGTGGGGGTGATCATCAGCTGAGACACTTGCTCCAAAAGCAGACCTGGTTTGTGAGAAGGGGACGTGTCATCCTTGTCAGTTGGCTGCATTTCAAAGACAGTAAATTTAGAGGATGTTGAAAATCGAGCCCATCCTTGAGTTGGCCTTTGGAAGAAGTTGGTTCTTCATTCCCCCAGGCCCAGGCAGAGATTAGGTTATAAATGGGTAATGAAGGTCACTCACGGTGACTGTCCCAGCCGAGCTGTTTTGCCTTACCTGATATTCTCATGAGATCCTGTTGCAAAAAGCAGCACTTCCATGGCTGAGCAGTTAAAAAGACATGTCCCTGTAAAGGAGAGAGATTGATTTTCCTCTGTTGGTTTCTTCTTTTTCTGTGTGTGTTTCTGTTTGTTTGTTTGTTTGTTCTTGTTTGTTTGGCTTTTTTTAATCCCAGAGAGTAATGGTGTTCTGCATTCTAGAGCCACAGAATTGTTTGGGCTGGAAGAGACCTCTAAGGTGATCGAGCCCTGTGGTTAACCCAACTCTGCCAAGGCCACTACTAAACCATGTCCCCAAGTGCCACATCTACTTGTCTTTTAAATCCCTCCAGGGATGTGATGCCACCACTTTTCTGAGCAGCCTCTTCCAATCTTTGACAGCCCATGAAGAAATTTGTTCTGATAACGAATATCCAATTTTCTGATCTCTAATTCAGTCTAAATCTCTCCTGGTGCAACTTGAGATGGTTTTCTGTTGTCCTACCACTTGTTACTTAGGAGAAGAGCCTGACCCCTACCTAGCTACACTCTCCTGTCAGGGAGTTGTAGAGAGTGATAAGGTCTCCCCTGAGCCTCCTTTGCTTCCTCAGCTGCTCCTCACCGTACTTGTGCTCCAGGGGAGATTTAGGTTTGATATTATGAAAAATTTCTTTAGTGGAAAGGATTGTCTAGCACTGGAACAGGCTGCCCAGGGAAGCAGTAGAGTAACCATCCTCGAAAATGTTCCAAAAAAAGTGAATTTGGCACTTGGGGACACTGTTTAGTGGTGAACACGGTGGTGGTGCTGGGCTGATGGTTGGACACGAAGATTTTAAAGGTCTTTTCTAACCTTAATGATTTTGTCATTCTAAAATGCACTGGATTATAGAGCCCCCAAAAAGGAAGAAGCAAGTCTTACACAGACTTGTTTTATTCCATGTCTGTCTCTGTGTTTAGCAGTAGTTTTTAGTGCATATGGCAGAATAAAAAACAGGAGAGGCTCTGCTTTTCTGCTCTGGATAGTGTGCTCATGCTGCCTTCTCTCCCTGACACATAAATACCTGGAGGTACAATTTGGCTGATACCTGAATGTTAGTAACTATCCACTAATAAATAACTAAATATTTCAGTAAATAGCTATTTACTAAAAAGTAAATAACTAGTTATCTGCTGGGGATCATGAAATGTAAAGGCTGATCAGCAGTAGGAGTTGATTCTGTGTTCCCTTACATATGGAAGTGATCCATGAGAGTTTATCTCAGCTGTGACTTTGAGTCTTTTTTTGTTTATCTGTGTCTGTGTGTCACAGAATGGTTTGGATTGAGAAGGACATTTAAGGATCACTGAGTCCAACCCCCTGCCACGGGCAGGGACACCTTCCACCATCCCAGGTTGCTCCAAGCCCCATCCAACCTTGTCTTGAACACTTCCAGGGATGGGGCAGCCACAGCTTCTTTGTGCCAGGGCCTCACCACACTCAGAGTCAAACATTTCTTCCTTATATCCATTGTATATCTACTCTCTGACAGGTGTTCTCAGCCTCTCCTGCATTTCACTCTTTAATTTAACAACATCTTTTCTGTGCACAGGAATTATGAAATACATTGCCATACTACAACAAGGCATCATTCTAGTATTCTTTGTTAGTATACAGTGTGTGTTATTTACAATTTCCAATTTTTTTTACTTATTTTAATGGTTTCTAACAGGACAGTGTATTTTCAATGAATTCAAAATAAATAAGGATATTGCAACTTCTGCTTGCAGTGGAAACCTAGGCAGCACTTACCCCTGGTAAATTTTTACCAAATCCTCATGTAAATCTTGATTACAGGCAGCCAGATCACTTGCTGTAAAGAAGTTCTTGTCCTGCTGAAACCAGCAGATTGAAATGTTGTAATATTTGCTCTTATCATGAGCAGATTGTTAAATATACTTACTTTGGGAAGTTCTGTTAAGTGTTATTTAGGATGTGCTATGTTGGCACAGTCCAAGGAACGGAGACATTCATTATCAGACTTTCATTGAAGGAATGTGTCAGAGGAGGAAGCAAACAGTCTGTGTTAAACACCTTGGGCTGTTACCACAGGACAAGCAATAATACTAAATTTAGGGATTGAAAGCAGAAGTTTATGACAAGAAATATTGCTAAATTTAGGGGCTAAAAGCAGAAGTTATGGTTTGAGAAAGGATACAGATTTGGTGTAGGTTGTGGGTCAGGGCTCATTCTGAATTTCCCTCACTTCTGGTGTAAAATTACTTTAAAAAATATGACTGTCAGGTTCAAAACTGTTTGGTTTTTGCATGTGTCTTGATGATGAATAAAGGAAACCTTTTTACAGAGAAATCCCTTCAAAACCTGTGGAAAATCCAGAGGTGAATATTAGAGCATTGATCAGAGAAGGAGCAGAGTCCTGTTCCTTGTTCTCCTGTAGGATGTGGCTCCCTGGTGAGTGACACTTTGTCACTCCAGGAGGAGCAGGATCAGTGTTTTAAGTCCCTGCTTGTGAGAACCAGAGATAAAAGCTGTTGCCAGGGGTCATGGCAGTGCTTCTGGCAGCTCATCTGTTGTCACCTAACTGGGGCCTCCCTTCCCATGGATCTGGAGCTTATCTGCTCCAAGTCTTGATGCTTCAGTCCTCTCTGAAGCCCTGAGAAGGCAGCAGGGCTCTAAGTTTGCTTCTGTTACAAAGGACCTTTGTAAACATCTCCATGAAATATCAGTTACAGATAAATTCCAGTTTAGTTCTCTTGTGTAATCAAAAGGGAAATTTTCCATTAGTTTTCTAGTATTTTGAGTTTATTCCCATTTTTAAGAATGTTGTGAGGAAATCTTAATTTTAATTCTGCTGAACAGTCTCTTTTGCTTTTCAGATATGAATTGAGAATTCGGTATTTGCCAAAAGGATTTCTAAACCAGTTCACTGAGGACAAACCAACTCTAAATTTTTTCTATCAGCAGGTATGTTGAGTTCTTCTACTTTGTCTTCTGCTGATTTTGTGGAATTTAGAAAACTCTGTGTTTATTTATGTGGGTAGCCTATTACTGCAGAAACAGAGAAGTGGAAAACATGTAAGGTTGCATATATAAAGCAGAAAGGGCACAAAGCCCATAGCATCTTTCTCCTTGAGAAGTGGTGAGGAATATGTTCCAAAAACAAGGTGAATCTGCAGGTTATAATGATCCTAACTCAGATAAAATTGACTGTTGTTCCACTGGCTTCTTACAGTTAATTCACACTTGATTAAACAGATGAATTTCTTTATTTTTGCAAGTGTAAGTGACAATTTCACTACAAACCATCAAATGCTTTTTCCACTGACATTCCTAGGTTATTTTCTTGGGTTTAAAATCTCTTCTGGATTACTAAAACTGTGTAATAGTCAAAGTTTCTATACATTAGGCACTAAATTCTAATTTTATTCAGTTAAATTATTTTAATCTGCTTTTAGACCAACAAGCTCACAATAAAACCTCCTGGGGATATTTTCTAGGGGAATCAGGACTAAAATGGTTACCCTGGCCCCTAACTTCAGCAAGCACAATTGTGCACACACATTCTTGTCTTAGGTAAATTGCTTTTAATTTTTTTTTTACTGTGTGATGCAATTTTTGTATTGATCTATGATAATGGTGACTTCTGAAAAGACACTTCTCTTGCAGTGCTTCTTTGGACTTCACATTCTAGTTTAAGTGATTTGTGTGATATGCTGGATTCAGTCTAAAATGTGTGAATTTTGGTGAGTTTTTAGTGTAGAACTGCCAGGGGCACTTGTACAACAAAATCCTTTTTCCTTTAGCAGCAAGGGACTTCCTTCATGCTGGCTTTAAACACAGGAGATTTGTGTTTCCCATGATGCAGAAGTGGGTGATGAGCTCCAAAATGATTTCCTGAACTCCATCACCTTCCTGTTCAATACCTGGCAAGCCTGCAGTGTCCCCTTGTTTCTGCCTCAGGGAACTGTTTCTTTAAAGCAAGGAGTTTGAAATACCAGAGGAATATTTGTTAACTTCTAACTGAATTTGGAGAAATCATTACAGATACAAGTGGCTCAGAATAGAAGGTTTTTGAAGGTCGTTGGGACCAATAGGCAAAGCTGTCAGCTGCGTGTACCTAACAATGCCCTGAATCCCAGTGCTGTTAGAAAATGAAAATCAGAGGTTCTTGTCTTCTTCCTCTGCACATCATCCCACTTATTTTCTCTTCCCCTTCCTTTTTCACCTTATAGTGAGGTATTTCTGAATCCTGTTCTTTAAAAGTCACTGCTCTTTGTTTCGGGGTGCTGTAAGGTATTTGGGTCTCTGTTGTCATGGAAATCAGGTGGAACTTTCCAGAGCTGTCATTCTCTATCCATGATTCTGCTTTGCTCCATGAATTTCACTTGTCCTCTTGGATAAACTAGGACAATAACTTTTATGTGGTGAAGTGTTAAGGCAGCAGCAGTGACGTATGAAAAGAAGGCAAGAAAGAATTTAAGCAGTAACACTGCATCATAAACCAGACCTACAGCAGAGGGGGGATGAAAATACAGGGAAAGATGATTTTTCACATTCTGTTCCTATCTCAGTGTCATTCCTGCAACATTTTAGCATCTTTTGCTAACCACTGCTCTCAGTCAGAAGCATCATGTTGTGTGTAGGCAAGAACAACAGAATGTACAGAATTCATACATGCATGCATAGATCTCTTGAGCTTTCTGCTCAGAAGTAACTGTCAGAGATAAGGAGCATAGAACCCAGTTACAAAATTTTAAAAATCTGACAGAAACAACACCTCTGCTGTCAGATTGGCTTTTCTCAATGTAAAACTCAAAGACATTGCTGTCTTGTGTGTTACAAATAAGTAAAAAAGATTTTTGTGAGGACAAGATGCTTGTGATTTTCTTGTCAGGATGAGACTGGGAACCTTATTGCTGACTTGGTGACATGCAACCATGTTGTTTATTAGAAATGTATAGCAACAAATTAAAAAGTTCATGGAGAAGGAAGAAAAACATGGTTACCTCTGTCACCCATGGATTTTGGAATTGTAATGATTTTGTTGAATCTGAGTTGCAAGCCATGCTATTGTTGAAAAAGAAAGTTTAAATCCTCAAGCGATCTTCATTTTCTGGAAAAGTACAGAACATTTTGTAAAGATAACAAAATGTTACCTTAATCACTGTCAACAGACAGAGTTTATTCATCCAGCTCACCCAAACCACAATTACCAGGCTGTTAAACCCAAAGCTGGCACACGTTTGTGCCTTCACATGCATGACTACTCCCATTCACTTCAGGGAGTGCCCTGCCCTGTGCAAATCAGCACATTTCAGGCTTCTCAGCTTGGGCTTGATACGTGAAATCACTCTTTTCTCCTTGATTTTTGACTGTTTTAAGGATGCTACGACCTTTGTTTTGTTTTTGAATATTCTTCATCCTCAAGAGTCTCAAACAAATCAAGAACTTGTGCCCAGAACCGTTTGTGGCTTGACGTGCTGTGATCGTGGCGCTCGTTCCGCCATCTGCGGTGGGCGTGAGCTGCTCTTAATTGGAAGTGTAAAGCAGGGCACTTAATGAGACCTTTCATTCTGCAATCTGTACAGCAAGGGATTAAAATTAGTGTGTGGGATCAGGGGGAAACCACACAACTCGTTAATAACATCAGAATCAGTCCCACTAACGATGCCATGCCGTGCCTCTTGTGCTCAGGCTGTGCCTCAGCTTTGAGGCCAGAGCTGGGGAGAGGCTGATCTTTAGGTCATTCCCCTTCACTGGAGGAGCTGTGTGTTCCAGTCATGTCATTTCACATCTCATTTGAGAGCTCTGATCAACAAACTGATGCTGGAACTGTGGCTTTTTGTTTTGTTACTGCTCTCTTTGGCAGGTGTCAGAGGTAGTGGGTGACAGGACTTCAGGGGTGTCATCTCCTTTTTCAATCTGTGAAGCATTTAGGTGGTGATTCTGCATCGACTGCATTACTCCCTTGGGCCCAACTGCTTACAGTTTCAGCCAAATTAGGCAAATTGGATTCCACCCAGTGCTGTTGGAATTGTGAGGCTGAAGTATTCAAAAATCAGGAAAAGCCAGATTTATGGTTGTCTGCACAGTTGGCAGATGCTCACTGCACAGGTTTCGTGTGCCAGCCTTCAGTTGTGTCCTGTGGTATTGAATACCCAAATCAGAACCAAAGTGAGCTCTAATCCCACCCACATAACCTTAAACATGAAGTACAGTGAATAAAACTACTCCAAGTTAAGTTTGATCAAGAGGAAGCATCCTTCAAGTGTGTGTGTGTTCTGTTGGCTGTTTTGTAGATCTCTAATGAAGATGAAGGTTTTTGTATGATTTTTTGACATTTTTCAGGGAAAATAAACATAAGAGTACAAAAGGAAAATCAAAAATAACAAGTTTTGAGTAAAGAAATAAGATTTCACCATTTTCCTGTCCTTTTTGGGAGTATTTTCAGTTGCCTTAAGTAAGCATTGATGAAATTCCTAGTGAGTGTCTTCCTTTCCCTGTGTTCCAGTGACATGGCTGTTGGGAAGTGGAAATAAAGGGGACAAGCTCCTCTATTTTGCCTTAGTAGCTGAGTGAGGAATGAAAGCCATATCTCAAATCAAGACAGAATACAGTTTTTAAAAACATTCCTGTAATGAGAATCAGACGTAAGCTACTTGAATTGCCTTCCTTTTATTGTGGGACAAGAGCCTGCACACATTTATCCTTGAATAACATGTTAGCCTGCAGTAATTGGAGATGGTTTATCCCTTGATGAAAAGGGAGTAAGCATCTGTATGGGGGGTGGGGGAAGCTCTTGAGCATCAGCTGTTCCATTGTTGCTGTCCTTGTGCTTCAAACAGAAGACTTTTAAAGTAACTTTTTGGGGTTGTTTTTTTTTTTTAGATCCCAGAGAACAAGAAAATGTTGTTTTTATCAGTGTTGAATTTTTCCCTGCTGCCTCGTTTAGCCTGCAGTGTGGAGCTACCCTGGAGATGTTCATATATATAATAAAGGAGACCACAGGACTGAACTGTGTTTTGAATTTGCTTTTTAAAATTAACCGAAGTTTGTGAAAGAAGGAATTGCAAGCAAGGGATGATCTCAAAGTTAGGGCAGGTCAGTGATGCCCTGAAAAAATGGAACTGAATTCTGTGCCACAAGGGCTCTCTGTGTCTCACCAGAGAAGTACACTGCAGGTTCATTTTCATAAGAAAACTCTTTTTAAAAAGAAAAGAGAAAAAAAATGCTGCTTCTTATTAAAAAAAAAAAAAAAAAAAAAAGTAAGGGAAAACCATCCTCTGAAAAAGAGGAGAAAAAGTTTCTTGTGGACAGCTGGCACTTCTTTTTTCTGTCTGTAGTGTCTGTAAGGATTATGTTCAGGCTCGAAAGGTATTTCATTAAATGAAATATCTCTTTATATTGTGGCAGATAAATACATCATGCAAATTAAATTATTTTTATAACTCTGTCCCTGACATGTAGGAAATTTTAAGTCCAGGCAATTACTGTAATAACTTAATGATTAAAGTTTTATAAGGCTTAGGTGCATGAGATGTAATTTGAAATGCAGTCTGGGAATTAGACTCTTTAACCTAATTAAATAACAACATCTCTTACACCCTAATAAAAATAGGAGACCTAGAGCAAATGACTTTGACAGGAAAAGCTTTGAAGGAAATGAAGGACATTGGGAGAAAAGCTGGCATTGTTCCTGATGTTGGCAGCTTATTTAAAACAAAAAGACCTCAACAAAACAAAAAAATTCACCCCAAACCCAACAGATCTTTCATGAAGACTTAAATGCTGAGACATAAACTGTGCTCTACAGAGAGGTGGCAATATAAGAAGTGCAGCTGATTAAAAGGTACTAAAATACATATTTTCGGATAAAAATATAAGTGAATCTGAACCTCTCCTGTCTGCTCTTTACAGCTTGAAAGGACAATTAAAAGTGAGATTTCCTTGACAGGAGTAGGTTTCTGAAGTTGCTGAAATTCACAGTATCCCATAAAGTACTTTTTCCTGTAAAGGTTGATTTACACCCTCAAAACTATGCTGACATTCTTGTTTTAGGCTCTGCTGTTTGCATAGTTGTGGAGCTGCTTTGGCTACCAGTGTTTTGTGCCCAATGTCTGCTTTCCCTTAGTGCTGTAAGGTAGGAATGTGAAACTTCTTCCTTAACACCTGAATGGTCAGCCAAGCTCGGGCCAAAGGGAGAGGGTTGCTTTGATTTAAAATTTCCATCTGTTAGCCAGAGTGGTGAAAATCATCCTTGTGAACTTTTCTCTAATTGCTGATAATTCAGCCTGATAAACTGAAAATGCCAGGGACAGGTTTCCATGTATTGACACCTGGATATGTCTCTTTAGTAGCCTGGAACAAAACGTTACTGCAGTTAGGATATAACAACAAAAAGAAACCCACAGAAAAGTTGATTTACATCGATGCTTGGACTCGCTTGATCTGGAAACTCAAAATTGTGTGTTGGAAAGGAGAAGTATAAAATTAGCAGGGAGCAAGGCTTGTTTAGAAGGTTGAGTTCTCTCTGGCTCCCAAGAGTCCAGTCCTACTTTGTGGAAGGGCTGCGAGGCAGCAGCGTCTCTTGCAGTGACATCTGGAGCTCAGCCCACTCGGACAGACGGCGTCATTTTTAGCTGCTCTGCCCCTAACAATGCCTTGTCAGAAGTTGGTTTCCCCCCAGCCCATCTCTAATGCCCTTATTATTAGCAGAGGAGCTTCCAAAATTAGTTAGAGATGTCAAAGATCACCCCTAGATAATTTAGAGACTGTGACCTTGGGACACGAAGAGGAGGAGCAGCTGAGGGCAGATGGCAGATGAATGTTATCCTGATACTGGATCTGGGCTTTTAACTCCCCTAGATGAGGCCACAGCCCTAATTTTCCCTAATATTGACTTATCTCCTATAGCAAATTTAATACTATCAGATGGGTAAATAGGGGTGGGAACACATATGTGTTTCCCTCCTGTGTGTATTTTAAAAACTACCATTACAATCATTAAGGTAGCTCCTAAAAATACTGATGACATTAGAAGCAGGCACTGGGCTTTTGTGCATATGGGGCTTCATTCAGAGCAGATGAGGCACAAATCTTTCAGGGTTAATGCTGTATCAGATTTCTGAAGCTGTAGTAGTGAGGGTTGGGACCCTGTTCTTCCAAGCTGTTTTTGTAGTGATGAAAACTTGGTGTCCTACATGAACTTGCTTTTGGAAAACAAGGCTAGAGGAGCAGTTTGGTCCTTACAGATATCAGGATTTATAATGGGTAACTGTGCCACATTAACCCAATCATGTGTCTGTCCCACAGTGATTCTGTGGTGTGTTTAACACTACAAGGAGTAATACAGCTGAAACCAGAGAATATCTGAGATAATTGTTTCACAGAAGAGTTGTGTCGTGGATTGGGGTGGAATTATGTGTTGTACTTGCTGTATACTTGGATTTTTGCCTTGGTCACAAAAGTGGTTGCTGAAGATCAGCTTTTCCCCTATTGAGATATTCTGGTCTTTCATTACAGAAGCTGGAACTGGTAAATTGCAGGAATAATTTCTCTGGATTTTGGTGGGATGGTATCACCAGAAGTGTTGTGTGTTGATGTAAAACAAAGATCCTGGTCGAAGTCTGCGGTGGCTGGCAGTGAATTATAATGTACAAAACACCAAATTACCTTCCAGAGTTAGAAACTTGAATGTTTAAAAGCATGTGCTAGAACACATCTGAGCTGTTAAAAATAAACCCAGGGAAATTACTGAGAATAAATAAATTATTGCATATACAGGACAATTAAGAGACAGCTTGTATTTTTTTAATATAAATTTCACCAACTAAGCAGAAGTACATAATTTCCAAATATTTAAATGCACCAGCTAAAAATAAATGTGTAGAACAAATGGATAAGGAGAAAATGATGCAACATAAATCTTTGTTTTCATGCCTCATTAAATGATTGTAATTACTATTTGTGTATTATGTACTGAATGGAGGACAGAAGACATTTTCTTTGTTTGGTTGCTTATCTAAATATCTCATCTGCTGGGATAATTCTTTTTGAGTATGGTCTTAACTCTTCAGTGGGAACTTAGTTACTGAAGGGTTGTTTAAGTGCAATGTTCAAAGCAGTGCAAATTTGAAAAAAAAAATAGAAATAAAAAAGGACTAAGTTGTGCAAGTAGGTCATAGAGATTGAAGGAAAAGCAAGAGAAATAGATTGCTTATTTTTAAACAGTCCTGAAAAATTGGAGTTTATCCTGTGGGAAATTTCTTGGTAACATTAAGCTGGGAAAGCCAGTAGTGACTAATTATTGGTATTTGCTCTTTTTGAGATACCATTTGATGGTACTGTTGCTAAAGAATTTCCACAGTAGTTATGCTTGAGAACTCAATGTCAAGTTTGATAATTTTATGTAATAATTTATGAGGCTATAAACAAGTTTAAACCTAAAATATCTTTTTAAGACATAGTATCTAATAGCTTTTAAAAAAAAAATCCTTAAACTGGAAAGCATTTGCCAAGTTCAGAATTATTTTACTGTTGTTCTTAATAAAGAAATCTAAATCCAGCATGGTGTTTTTATGAACTGCTTGTCAGCCTGGGTGAACCTTCTTCTGAAATACTGCAGCTGCATAAAAAACTCGTGTGCAGGAAAATGAAGCAGATGGCTTTTGAAAGTAGCAGCTGGTATATAAAATACGAGGCCAGTGATAGATTTCTCCTTAAATCATAGTGTGGGGCTGTTCTCTAATTTCTCCATCTTCACAAACATGGGCTTTCCTCTGTTTTCAATTTTTATTTTAAATTGTTCCGTCTGGAATTTGCTGTCCATTTCTGTAGCTGGGAAACTGCCCATTATTTTCTAGTAAATTTTGAGAATTTAGAAGTGACACCAGTAATTTCCCCATTCAAGTAAAAGAACAAATATTTTATAAATCTTGACATCAGAAATGAAACTGGGTTTGTGTTTATGTGCCTATCTTCTATGTGAGAAAAACCTTTTAGTTCATGTTGTGTTCACCTCCTTTCTTTTGTTGTGATTTAGGAGTATCTTTGAACTTTTAATGGCCAAAATACTGGAGACAGAAGAGAGATTGCTGTTCTGGCTAAAATAAGAAGAGTGATAAAAAAAATTAAAATACTGTTAAGAATAAAAAGTATTTTAAATAAAGTGAATTGTTGCTGAATATCAGGGCAGTAATAAATCAGGAAATGTGGTGTAGGATTGTTGGATTTCAAAATCCTTTTTTGCTTTGGATATTACTGCCCTGTCTAAGCATTTATTCACTGATCGTGGGTGATGTGCATTCTGGGGGGGGGTGGGCAATGACAATTCTGCTTAATTTTTTATTTTATCAGAACAACAGACTTCTTTTTCCTGCCTCTGAGAGGTGTCTTTATGCTTGGCATTCCTGCTTTCCCCACACTGCAGCCCTATTTCGTATCAGACTGTTCGTAGCTGTTGTGGCCAAGAAGTCAACTCCAAATGTGAAGTTCAGGTCACACTTTAATTCTGATTTGCCACCCTGTGAATGAGCAAATTTCAGTGGAGTTGCTTCCTCTGACACTGGCACTGCAGTAATACTTGCCTGGAAGCCTGAAGCAGTTTTTATTTCCATTATTCCATGTTTAATGGAACTTAAGTAGACTAATCCTTTCCCCCCAAAGCGTGCACCTGCTTGACTGTAAATCTGACTTAAACTTGTTAGAACATACTAAAAAAAATCCAGGGGAAAAGGTTCTTGAAATCAGCACAGCAGTTTGCAGCAATAAATTACTTTTGTCTCTTATCCTCCTTTAAACTCTTTTCCAATATATTTTTCTCAGGGAGTTGAGATAAGCACATTATGTGGGAATACAAAATGAGTAAGTCAGTGGAAGCAAATATGTTACAAACAACATATACCAAAATGACTCACTTCAGATATCATATTTTGGGTTTTGATAGTTACTAAATAAAAAATATATTTATGGATTTTAGCAGTGTTGACACTTGAATTCTTAATCCTGGTGTCAATCTAAGTGTTTGCCTTGTTGATCTTCATGTGTTTTTATTGCTGCAACATTGTGACCATAAAATATTGGAGATAAATACAGACTTCATGTAATTTTATCCTTGCCAGAGCATCTGGTCTCTAGTATGGGGTATAAATGATAAAATGGCACACAGGTTTAGCAGGAGTACCTTAAAGGCTTTGTTGGGCTCAAGAAAGAGATCAGGGGTTGCTGTTTTGGTTTCTTGTTTGGCCACTTGGGTTTTTGGGGTGGCTTTTTCAAAACCAGATTTGTGTGACAAGTCTATATTAATCAGTTTGGTCTTACAAACTAGGTAAAATGAAGGTGTATCAAATAGCATCCTGTGGGGTTTTTTCTGCTTTAGCCTTTGGAGAGATCCCATTCTGAACAGTTAAATTGCAGAGGAGATTGTGGCAGTGGTGCTTGATCTGCTTGAAGAGGATGTGTGTGTTTATATATCTATGTATATATAGATAGATAGATGTATTCTTCAGCTTCTCCAGGTATTGCACAGTCTTACCTGAATTTCCAGAGATCTGCACACACTGCCAGGGAGTATGACAAGCTCACAGATAACAGGATCTCCAGACCCCACAGAGAAGATTCATCCTCTCTCTCAACTCTTCTGAATTTGTAATCAGCAGAAAAAAACCTGATAGGTTTTGTTAGATTTCTAAGAGTTCAGTTTTTGTGCCTTTGTATTTATATAGGCTTTGTGCTCTTGAAGATGGGGTCTTTGTTTGTCTAACCCGGAAAATATTCTCATTTCTCTCGTTTAATTATATTAACAATAATAATAATAATAATAAAAGTTATAATTGAGCAAACACAAAAGACTTCTTGGAAAACTATTCAATTGCCTTCTGACAGTGCATTTAATTACCATTAAATTATCTCTTATGTCTCTTCCACTTAATATTTGCTCAGGCTTTTTCCTTAGGAGGTTGTGCTGAACCTCCTGTGAAATTCTTATCTAATCTCTGCACAGGCAGTAGTTCATGCATTGATCTGATGCCATCTCAAAGAGAATAGTCAAGCAAAATTAAAGGTGATAAGAGAAGTTCTCATTGGTATTCTGGGAGTAGAAATGGAATCTGCTTTTTTTTTTTACTTGCTGAAATTGAAAGAAGAATGTGTGCAGGCAGGTTTATGAGAAAAGGGAAAAACCAAGCACCTTTGACTATCCATAGTAGGACACTGTGATATCCAGACCACTGCATTCTGAAGCTTATAATCTCTATTTATAACTCACAAAATTTAAACACTAAAATAAGTAGGTGTATATAATGTAAAAGACTTCTTTTTCCCCTTCCATTTTGTTGGAATGGGGGATGGTCTTTTACATTTTCTTAGTCACTATCTGCTGTCTGTAGTTGCAGAGTCAAACTGGGAACATGACTGGAATTTGTGAGAACTCACAAGCTGCAGGGCAAGAGGAGATAAACCCCAAACTTTAAATATTTGGGTAATGTTGCTTATTTATTTATGGAATAGGAGGCTAGCAGCGTTTTAAAATCATGTTTGCATGAAACTGGAGATGCTCTTAAGCTGTTTAGTTTAACAAATCGAGCACTGCAGCACTGGGATCCACAAGGCAAAGAGCTGTGAAGATAAATGAATCCACATTTGATCATAATACACTGGGCCTTAAATTAGCATCATTCCTGCAAGTGGAGGTTTTGTGTGTCAGGACTGAAAATCTGCTTTGCTACAGCCAGTTCTTGGTGTTTGAATGCCTCAATTAATAGATGGATAATGGCTTTGAAATTTCCTGGGGTGCAAAATTGTTGAAACAATTCAAAAAACTGAATCTGTAGTTTCAAAAAAAAACAAAAAGGAAAAAAGTTTAATGAAATATAAGTGATCAGTCAGTGGGTATTTGATTTGGGTGGGTGTAAGACAGGTTAGCCAAGGGACTTTGTGAACAGGTTTGCTTGTTAGTTGAAGTAGTTTAGGCTGTATGTGAAGGTGGATTCTCAGAAAAGGGACATGAGAATTTCTGAAATTTGGGTATCCATATACGATCTGACCTCATGTTCAACACTTTTTTTCATTTTGAGGTATCCCCACATAGACCTCAGGGTGAGGAGAGCTGTGCTGCTGTTCACCACCCACGTGTGTTTGCTGAGGTCATTTATGGCAGTTTGTGGAGCCTGAAACTCCATTCCTGATTTACCTGCCCTGAGCTTCTGTCTGACAGTTTCATTGCAGGACCAGTTCAGAGTCCTTTCTCATGAATGGAGATCCTGGTGTAATTTATTGCATTTTGCTCTTTATAGGATCATAGAACAATATAGGTTGTGAAAGACTTGGGATATCAACCACTGGCCCAGGACTGCCACATCCACAACTGAAGCATGTCCCATAGGGCTGCATCCATACTTGGAATGGTTCCAAGCATGGTGATTCCACCATGTTCCTGCACAGTCTGTTTCCAATCCCTGACCACCCCTTCAGTGGAGAAATCATCCTAATATCCAATCTAAATCCAGTTATTTAAAATTGTGAGCAGAATGAAGAGAAGAATTATTAATTCATATTGTGTATACTATTACTGTGGGAATACAGAATTATTATTTCCATATGTGTGTACAAATAGCACACTACATGATGCTGAAGGGCAATTATTCTCCTGTCTCATTAGTATTTGTAGGAATTGAATTGAGAAGAGTTAAAAGCTCATTATTTTGTCATATTGAGTGCCTGTATGAATTCAAATAAGTGCAAGAGGCTTTTTTCTCATGTTTCAGCTATTGTAATAATTCATTTTCTCACTCTTGCACAGTTTATCATATTTCTTCTTTCACGTCTTTCAATAACAAATTAAAACTTGTCATGCAATTCAGATCTAGGAAGTTTTTAGGGATTTGTTTGTAGTTGGGAGCAGGAGCCAGCTGCCACACTGGTGCTGAGGGAATGCTGTGGTGGATGCTCATGTGTTCCCAGGAGAATGCTGAGTGGAGAACACCTCCAGCTGTTTTATCCACTGCTGTACTTCCTTATCTCCTAAATTATGCAGTTCAGAGCAGTAGTAGTTTGAAATAGTTGTTCTTACAACTTGTCATCACTCAACAAGCCCACTTGGTGAAGTGTGTTGCTTTCATAGTGCATCATCCCCTCTTTGATCTGCAAGTCAGTCACATGGAGTTTTGTGGTATTTTGGGACTTGCTGCAACTTCAGGATCTCAACAGCAACTTGATGTTTTCATAAGAGGATAACAGGAGCTGTTGAGGAAAAGCTGTCAGGATTTGTTACTGGTGCAAGATTTGCAGAGTGAAGTTCTTGGGTGCTGGTTCTGTTCTCTCTTACTGCCTGAGTTTGTTGTTGTTAGTTACTGTATAAATTGCTTACTCCAGTGTGGTGAAAGTATTACTGAAAAAAATGTGATTCTGCCCACATCCATGTTGGTAAATAAAACAAGTCCAGGACATGTGATGAAGATTTGAAGTGTTTCCTACTGTAGATGGTCACCACCCAGTTTAGTTTAACTCTTGGTTCTTCTTGCTAGTTCAGCATTATTTTATGCCAGTGTGCAGTACAATTCGTGCATTTTTCTCTGTTTACTTCTATTTTTATTTTCACTGTAATTCCCAGGCATTTATCAGTTTTATTTGCATGTTTAGATCTGCTTAGACAATTAAATCCTGTTGACCAGGATGGTTCAAGAACACAGCCTGCCTTCTCCTAGTTGGAATGCAGGTGTGACCATCTACTTAGTCCTCTGTGAATTTTGATTATATTTAATAAAACATAGACAATACTGACATAGATAAGGAATTTTTCAGTCAAGTTCATTGTGATCGAAATGTGTTTCTTACCAAAGTGCAGCTCATTTTTGGAGACTATGAACACAAATTCTTTTTTCTCTTCCTGGACTGTGAATTGTCATTCCAGAAAATGAAGATATATTCATTTGAAAGTTGTTTGGGGAGTATTTTAGTCTGTGTTGGCACTGAACTGAGCTTTCTGTGATGCCTCCCTGCTTCTTTTGCTGTAGGTGAAAAATGACTATATGTTAGAAATAGCAGATCAAGTGGACCAGGAAATTGCTTTGAAACTAGGTTGCCTTGAAATCCGGTAAGCTGATAATTTAATTTATTATTCAACATCTTTCTGACAGAATATGTACATTAATTTTGAAACTGCTTAAAGTTCATCAATTTCTGACCAGTGGAGTTGAATAAAACATCATAAGACTTCTTTTGCTATGAAGCAGTTTGAAGAAAAACTGAATAGACTGTATTGTAACTCATTTCTAGTGATTTTTAAATTAACATTATTTTAAAAGTTTAATTAATTACATCTTGATACTGCCTTTTGGGTGAATTCTTCATCTGAATAATTCAAAGGCCTGTAGAGTACATTGAAGTATGCTTAAAAAAAAATGCATCTGTGGTGTTATTTAGTAAATAGTCTTGTGATTCTGCATATATAAATCCTACAGCTAAAAAATGTAATTATAGATAAATGCTGCTACCTTTCCTCTCTGTATTTACTCAATTTTTAATGTGCTGTTTTGAAATTATTAAATCTTAAGGATCCTTTTGGGTGTTTTTGGTGTTCTTGTCAACTGTATAGACAGCTGGAAAATAAAGATAAATATATCAGATTAAAAGATCCTTGAGAGAGTTCCCAGCTTTGAAATGCATGTGTTGGGTTTTGCTAATTTATGGAGAATTTCCAGCCTGAAACATTTGCTTTAGTTATGCTGATGTCTCACATGGGGAGATTAGGGAAGAAGTAAAATTGATAAGAAATGAATGACAAATGTAAACTTGTTAGGAGAGAATAAAAGTCCCCTTTGAACAGTACTTTCCAAATTAAAACAAAATTTAGGCTTACGAAATTTCCCAGGTATCACAGGAGAGCCTGATGCCTTTGTTACAAGTTTTGCTGGTAGCCACAGAGAAAACAAAAATTCTTTGTCTGACTGCAAACTCCTTATGCACTTACAAAATCATTGTGCCTTATTTCAAAACATGTGATGAATATAATAATCCGTGATTATGTTGTCAGCCAGGACCTGCCTTCCCTGGTTCTCAAGCTGTGGCTCTTCAGAGCATTTTGATGAGATATTTCTCACAGATGAACTACTGAAGCTCTTTGAATGAGCATTTCTGGTCCATTTTCTCCGTGAAAACAACAATCTCAGCCCTCTGCTAACAAAGCTTTCCTGTTTGTTCATTTACTTGTTAATGTGAACGTGTCTGGATTGAAGCAGTTTTCATCATTCCCTGCTTTCCCTGGTTCTCCCTGTTCAGTGCACAGAGGACTCTCACAAGGGAGTGCAGTGTGAGGTAGAAAGGAGCTGCTGAAGGCCAGGTTAGGTCACTTCTTTTGGTAGCAGCAGTGGTTTAAAGTGGTTCTAAAAATGCAGTTAATTTGTAAAATAAAAATCAGATCTGTTGAGGTAGAATAATAATGTACTTAATACTTACCTTTGAATTCATTCTACCAATGTTTTCTGATGCTGAGTGAAAGTTTTGATTATGTTGATGTCGTAGTTTTAGGCTGAATTATCCAATAATTGTTGCTTTCAACTATTTTTCCTGACTTCAGGAGATCCTACGGAGAGATGAGAGGCAATGCATTAGAAAAGAAGTCCAACTATGAAGTGTTAGAGTAAGTATTGTGTTCTAGCTTGAGGTTTCAACTGTCCCTTCTCTGCATCAGGAGCAGTAAATTCAATTCAATGACAGAAGGTTTCCGTTGTAATTTTTCTATTCCATCAAGGTTGTT